>CM056054.1:56390580-56395580 GCA_029574335.1 Rana kukunoris
GGGCACTGCCTAATGCAGGCTGGTGCAACAGAATAGTACACGTGTGTGTCCCCCTTTACATTGATCTATATACCAAAAGAAATACATATCACAGAACTTGGCTCTAAATAGAAATACATCTACTGCCTTACTGACGTGGCTTGGCTGACGTGGCTTGGCTGAACACATATCAGCATGTGTATGATGGTTGGTATTATGGGACACAAACACTAAGGGCTAGTTTACACATGCTTCAAAACATGGCTTCGGACACGCTTTGTTAAAGCTCTCTGGATGCCAGTGAAAGACCCCATCAATAAAATGGATAGCTTACAATCCTGGTTACACCTTGCTTTTGCTTGGAGCTTCGGGAGCTTTTGGTGGAGCTTTGGTGGGGCTTCAAGCAAGCTTTTCCTTGGACTTCTATGGAGGCTTTGAAGACACTGAAGCACCACTAAAGCTACACGGGGTATAATTTTTGAAGCAAAGCCAAAAGAAGGTGTAAACAGGACTGTAAGCCAACCATATTATTTAGTGACAGGGACTTTGACTGGCATTCAGAGAGCTTTAACAAAGCCTGTCTGAAGCCTTGTTTGAAGCAAGTGTAAACTAGCCACGTGTGTTGAAGCAAAAAGCAAATGTGAATGAGAGCCCAACGTGTCTTTTTACACTCTGTGAACTTCAGTATTCCTGAAACTGCTGTATGGGTAAGCTGTGGGGTCACATTAGATGCAAATAGTGGGGGGTCATTTACTAAAACTGGAGAGTGCAAAATCTGGTGCAGCTGTGCATGGTAGCCAATCAGCTTTCTAACTTTAGCTTATTCAATTAAGTTTTGACAAACAAAACCTGGAAGCCGACTGCTTTCTGTGCAAAACTGCACCAGATTTTGCACTCTGGTTTTATTAAATCTGCCCCAAGTTCTTTAACGCAATGTTTATTTTGCAAATTTTAATTCAAGGACTTAAGTGAACTTCTGACTTTGCCCATGCAAGGTAACACAATAGAGTCGCTTTAAAGATGAACTCCAAGCAGCATATACTGTATTTTTCGCCTTATAAGACGCACTTTTTCTTTCCCAAAACTGGTTGGTGCGTCTTATAAGGCGAATACACGGTTTTGCCTGACGGATTTGCGTTCCGGAGCGCACCGCCGCCGCGGCCTTAGGAAAGACCGCGACTTTGGCCTAGCTCCGGAGCGGTCGGCCATCTTAGTACACCCGGCGCGCTGACGTCATCACTGCTCTGTTCGTGGATCTGTTTATCCCTAGCAGAGCGCGCGCCATGCCATGCATCTGCAACAACAGTAAGTTGTGGGGGGCAATGTTACTGGCTATAATTACTATGGGGGCAATGTTACTGGCTATAATTACTACGTGGGGCAATGTTACTGGCTATAATTACTATGAGGGCAATGTTGCTGGCTATAACTACTAAGTGGGGCAATGTTACTGGCTATAATTACTATGTGGGGCAATGTTACTGGCTATAATTACTACGTGGGGCAATGTTACTGGCTATAATTACTATGAGGGCAATGTTGCTGGCTATAACTACTAAGTGGGGCAATGTTACTGGCTATAATTACTATGTGGGGCAATGTTACTGGCTATAATTACTATGGGGGGCAATGTTACTGGCTATAATAACTATGGGGGCAATGTTACTGGCTATAATTACTATGGGGGCAATGTTACTGGCTAAAATTACTACGTGGGGCAATGTTACTGGCTATAATTACTATGAGGGCAATGTTGCTGGCTATAACTACTAAGTGGGGCAATGTTACTGGCTATAATTACTATGTGGGGCAATGTTACTGGCTATAATTACTATGTGGGGCAATGTTACTGGCTATAATTACTACGTGGGGCAATGTTACGGGCAATAATTACTACGTGGGGGCAATGTTACTGGCTATAATTACTATGTGGGGGCAATGTTACTGGCTATTATTACTATGTGGGGGCAATGTTACTGGCTATTATTACTATGTGGGGGCAATGTTACTGGCTATTATTACTATGTGGGGGCAATGTTAGTGGGTATTATTACTATGTGGGGGAAATGTAACTGGCTATTACTAATGTGGGGGTGGTGTGATGGTGATGTCGAGTGGGGGGGCAAGTATTTTACTACAGTATTTGGTTCAGAATCTTTTTTTTCTCCATTTTCCTCCTTTAAAATTGAGTGCGTCTTATATGGCGAAAAATACGGTACTTACCCTCTTTTGCTCCCAAGCACTCTGTTTAGCTGCCAAGGGTGAAGAAAAACCCTATGTAGGCTACAAGTTACCAGAGTTGAACAATACACAACTCTTCAATTGGCATTGCCGATTGCCGCAGTACCCTTACATTCTTCTCCTTATTGATTAGTGGGTATTTCCTTTGGGTCCTGGCACCAAACGGAACAGCAGGAGAGCGAACAAGGTAAGTGTGAGAGGGCTAAAGTAAACCTGCTGCTTTGCTCTGAATAGAAAAGGCTCAGAAATACATGAAGTCACAATGACAGCATCTATCAGATTCATTATCTTATAAAAAAAATAAAAGCAGAAGGCATATTCTAGTGGAACAGACGGTACCTGTGGTGAACTGGCTCTTTAGCTTCTGGAAGACTGGGTCTTGTGCTGTAGCTTGGGCCCTCCTGGCCAGTGACTCAGAGGCAGCACTGGAAAACATGGTGGACACATTGGAGACGTTCTCCAGTCCCACCCCAAATGTGCTCACCAGCTTTTTCACGAAGTTCAGGGTATGGGGGGTGATTTTAGCATCAGAAACTGCTCCGCTTTTCTCAAAGGCCACAGAGTAACACTTGGCAAGTCCCTGTTGCAGTTGTCGCAGCACCTGTAATAGTCACCAGGCAAGAAAAACATCAAATATAATCTCATATATGTCAAAACGGTAAGGACACAAAAATGATATATATACAATTTGTTTTGTGTATAATTTATGTGTGCGTGCATACAAGCCCCACCACAAAGCAGGTCACTTAGGACAGGCATGTCCAAAGTCCGGCCCAGGGGCCAATTGTGGCCCCCGTTCCAGTTTAATGTGGCCCCCCCTGGATAATTTGAATATATACTGGATTTATCGGTGCCGTCTCGGAGGGACGAGGGAATGAGTGCTGTTAAATTACATACATCTCCTGTTTACCCGGCGACATCTGTAAAAGGAGGTCTCGTCTCCTGGGCTGCCATTGGACGACTCCTCTGTCTATCATAGGAGGCGGGACATTGTATTAAAGAGGCTGCTGTGTAAACAAAAGATTCTCCTGTATGTAATCTGTTGGCGCTCGTCTCGCCCCCCCCTCACCTCCGAGGCTGCAGATGGGCATCGATCAGGCTGCATTCATGGCAATGGCAAGGCTACAGATGGGCACTGATTGGGCTGCATTGATGGGCAATGGCCCTCATTTTGCTTCACAGTTTATTTACATTTTTTTTTTTCTGGAAACTTCCCTCCTAAATAACAAGCCCAAGATTCTTGTTGGGCATTGTATTAGTGCTCAGGCAAACACACTTTAATGGTTCAAAGAATGTCAGGCAAAATGGTCGGCCCTTACACATGTTCACTTCATCAAATCTGGCCCTCTTTGAAAAAAGTTTGGACACCCCTGACTTAGGACAGTAACATCACTCTGAAGCAAAGCTCATCAGAATGAGGTTTGTGGTTCTGAAAATAGTACGATGATTGGCCAGACATCTTTAAAGGTGTTTTGCTTTAGGGCACATTTCCTGCAAAAACAGTGTTTGTGTTTGACCCGGTAGGTGAACGTAGAGTTCCACACTGCACTTGCCTCTTCATGCCAGTTTTCTCTGAACCAAACCATCTGGTCCACGATGCCCTCCAGCGATGACAACAGAGTGGGGTGCAGCTCCCGTTGCATGTGCATGATTCTGCTGCACCTCCACATAGGCGCTGTGGCTCTGATTGGTCCTGGGTCAGAAGCAGAATGTGACTGGGTGCCGACTGAACTCGGCTGGTGCTGTCCAGAGTCTGTAAGGCAATAAAACAAATGAAGCCGTTATTAGTTATTACATCAGCTACTTGCCGCTTTCCTTTTTTCTTTTACAAGTGTATTTAAAGAACTTTTGGGAGTCACAGTTTAATCCTTGCATCCTTTAACAGATTATATCAGCCAGGACTCTGTAGGGGTTTACATGAAACATAAGAAACTGCGGCAGAATGGCTCTCCTGGGCGAAATCCTGTATATACACACTTCACCGAGGAGAGCCATTAGAGGGCACGCGAGCTCCCTGCACGACAGGGAAATCGATGTGTGTGGCCGGTGGGCGTGATCGCGTGCACAAGCATGTCTCCGTGCTGTCCGAGGAGAGAAGAACAGATTGGGTCTACAAAGTAGAAAACACGATCTGTCATCTCCTATAGTCAGTCCTCATCCCCCACAGTTAGAACACACAATAGGGGACACAGTTAACCCCTTGATCGCCCCCTAGTGTTAACCCCTGCCCTTCCACTGACATTTACATAGTAATCAGTGCATATTTATAGCACTGATCACTCTGTAAATGTCAATGGTCCCAAAAATGTGTCAAAAGTGTCCAACCTGTCCGCCGCAATACCGCAAAAAAAAAAAAAAAAAGCGCAGATCACTGCCATTACTAGTGGAAAAAAAACAACATATAAAATCCATAAATCTTTCCCATAGTTTGTAGACACTATACCTTTCCGCAAACCAATCAATATAAACGTATTGCTTTTTTTTATCACCAGAAATATGTAAAAGAATATATATAGGCCTAAAGCGAGGAACACATTTTTATTTATTTTTTTATTGGGATATTTACTATAGCAAAAAGTAAAACCGCAGAGGTGATCAAATACTGCAGAGGGGAAAAAAAAGGATGTCAATTTAGTTTGGGTACAACATCGCACGACCGCGCAAATGTCAGTTAAAGCGTCGCAGTGCCGTATTGCAAAAATTGGCCTGGCCCTTGGGCAGCCAAATCTTCCATCCCTCTACTGGAATATGTAGTGGCACTTAAAAGAAAGGTGGGTCGC
>CM056054.1:56403080-56483080 GCA_029574335.1 Rana kukunoris
TACGGTGCTCATATGCTGATGAAGTTAAAGCACCTTGTGGTGGAACGTTTTATCATAAGCACTATTCTCCTAACAAGGCCTCATAAAATATGCACAAATCATGTCACTTGTGAGGCAGGACACAGGAATGTAATTTATAACAAGGACAGTGTTTCCATGGCAACCGGTGGCATAATAAAAAGGGCAGGATTCTCACTCAATGTACGCTTTTCTCTATTCATTCTAGGGGAAAGGAACAAATTGTCACCATGAAAATAGTAGCATGCCATTAATGTAAACTAATAATATAAAAATTAACCTTGTACACGCTCCTGTTTGTTCTATTAAAAACACAAACAAAAGCTTTAACTGGCGGGTTAATATGGCGTGTACATAGGGCAAGTACATTGAAGCAACCATGATTTAAGCAATCAGTGCTGTGAATGCAGACGCAGACGCATGCATGCATGCCTGTCTTCAGCGCTAAAAGGTTGTTTAAAAGAGCAGTTCATAATACTTCTGTAACCAGCAACATAATCAGCATTATCTTAGTACAAGAAAACTAGAATATAAAAAAAATAAAAAATTCAGAAGGACTCAAAAGAACATATACTAAAGAGGATATCAGGTTTCACTTAATCGCTTCACCCCCGGAAGATTTTACCCCCTTCCTGACCAGAGCACTTTTTACAATTTGGCACTGCGTCGCTTTAACTCACAATTGCACGGTCATGCGACGTTGTACCCAAACAAAATGTGTCCTTTCCCCCCCCCCCCCCCACAAATAGAGCTTTCTTTTAGTGGTATTTAAGAACCACTGTGGTTTTATTTTTTGCGCTATAAACAAAAGGAACAGCGACAATAAAAAAAAAAAAAAAACACTATCTTTTACTTTTTGCTATAATAATTATCCCAAATTTTTTTTGCCAAAAAATGTAATATTTTTTTTTCTCAGTTTAGGCCGATATGCAATTTTCTACATATTTTTGGTAAAAAAAAAAAAAAAAGCAATAAGCGTATATTGATTGATTTGCGCAAAAATTATAGCGTCTACAAACTATAGGAAAGACTTATAGATTTTATATGGGTTCTTTTTTCCCCCACTAGTAATGGCAGTGATATGCGACTTTTTTTTTTTTTTTTTGCGGTATTGCGGCGGACAGGTCGGACACTTGACAAATTTTTGGGACCATTGACATTTACAGAGCGATCAGTGCTATAAATATGAACTGATTACTACGTAAATGTCAGTGGAAGGGCAGGGGTTAACACTAGGGGGCGATCAAGGGGTTAACCGTGTCTCCTATTGTGTGTTCTAACTGTGGGGGATGGGGACTGACTATAGGAGATGACAGATCGTGTTTTCTACTTTGTAGACACAATCTGTTCTCTTCTCTCCTCAGACAGCACAGAAATGCTTGTGCACGCGATCGCGCCTGCCAGCCACACGCATCGGTTTGCGTGCCCTCTGGTGGCTCGTCTGGGTGAAGTGTGTATATACAGGATTTCGCCCAGGAGAGCCATTCTGCTGCAGTTCCTTACGTTTCATGTAAACCCCTACAGAGTCCTGGCTGATATAATCTGTTAAAGGATGCAAGGATTAAACTGTGATGCCCAAAAATTCTTTAAATGCACTTGTAACAAAATAGGGGATAGAATTATGGCATTTTTGTTATAATTTTTTTTTACTAGTAATGGTGGTGATATGGGATTTTTATCGGGACTGAAATTATGGTGGACAGATCGGACACTTGACACATTTTTGGGACCCGTGGCATTTTTACAGCGATCAGTGCTATAAAAATGCACCGATTACTGTAAAAATGTCACTGGCAGGGAAGGGGTTAACACTATCAAGGGGTTAATTGTGTTCCCTAAAGTGTGGTTTAACTGAAGGGGGGATGGGACATACTAGGGGAGATGGCAGATCACTTTGTATGAACATACGATCAGTCATTTCTCCCCTGAAAGAACCAGGACCTGTGTGTTTATACACACAGCTCCAACCCGGCGGTCACAGTGCTCCCCTAGTGGCCACAGGACAAAGTGACGCAACATAACATAGTTTCGCCCAGCCATGTTGCCGCAGTAAAACTGCAGCGGCTGGTCGGCAAGTGGTTAAAGATAAAATGTGCTGAGAGTAGTAAATTAGCTGGTATTATTCCACGTCCTTACCCCAATTTTATTACCTGCACATTTTTTTGTTTGATGACTTGGAAGTACTCAAACTAGACAGGAAACTAGCTAGAGAGATCAACAATGGCCACCCCATATGTTTCTTGTGATGGGTTTTCCTTTAAATGTAAGGTGTTCTCAAAGGCTGGCTCCACACCCATGCATTGGGGCATTGAGACAAATTGTACAGTAGCTGCCAACACACCTGCACAACAGCACACCAGAGCAAGCATAGTGGGCACTGTGGTGCCCCGAATGACCAAAACACTGCAGGTGCTTTGTTTCATGCATCGATCTGCATTGCTTGCTTATTCAAAAAGAACAGACTTCCTAAAAGCGGACTTTCAATAATTTTTCTCATCTTTACGTCTATTAAATATTTTTCCCTTGTTTTAACTTTGGATAGTAAAACTTTTTTTCTGCCAGTACATACCTTATACAGCCCACTTCCTCTGTCTGGTATTTAACTTAGGCTTATGACATCATGCACAGCTCTCTCTCTCCGAGTTTGCCAGGAAGGGAAGGGGGATCAATCAAGAGGGCCAATGAGAGCTGCAGAGCTTGAGGTGTGCCTCTGTGTAAATCCAGGAAGTGAACAAGCAGCAGCTTCAGCTGCCCACAGTTAAAATAGTTGCATTCATACCCAGTGGAGGGAGATTTCTGCAGCATATTTGGCAAATACAGAATCACAGTATATACAAAATATGTAAAGTGGTTGGAGAGAAGCTTCAGAATGGCAAAGATGTTTTTATTACAAAGTAGATGAGCAGACTGCAGTTAGTTTTAAGCAAACTTTCCAAAACATTTAGAAGTGATTGGGGCTTTACTGTACATGTGTGGGCAACTGTAAGAAGAGAACAGCCAGCTGGGTGTAAACATTGCAATTGAGCCCCAGAACTGGATAAGTATTAGGCCTCTTCCACACGAGGCGGACTCTGACGCTACGGAGTCCGCCAGCACCTGCTGGCTCAGCGGGAGATCTAACTCCGCTGAGCCGGCGGATGACAGGTCCCTCTCTGCTCACTGAGCAGGGAGGGGCTTGTGCAGCGCTGCTGTCTTCTATGGAGAGATCTGATGAAAACAGACAGCATGTCCATTTTCATCAGATCTCATCCGATCTGCCATTGACAGATGGGGACGTATCGCTATCCGTCTGATTTTGGCGGATCGGATGTCACCGCACATGTCTCCGCTGACATCCGACGCTCCGTAGGCATCCATTGAGTGGCCGTTCAGGTCCGCAGTCAAAACTGACAAGTCAGACCGTGAACAAAGGGACCTTAAGCGCCAATGAGAAGGAGTGTGGGTAGATTAACCCAGTACAAGGAAAGGAGTAAGAAAATGTGGCAACAGCAGAAAACTGAGAAAGTTTAAAAGTAATGCTTTCAAAGGTTGCTATGTAAAAGGAAAAAATATCTAAAAAAGACACCAGAAACAGGATATGACCAGGCTGAACAACACAGATCATTTTTTGAATTACAAAACATGTTATACTTACCTCCACTGTGCAGCTCGTTTTGCACAGAGTGGCCCTGAACCTGGTCTTCTGGGGTCCATTGGCAGCTGTCTCGGCTCCTCCCCACAAGGACTCAACACCTTTATGAGAGCGAGCTTGCATGGTGTTAAGTTTTCTTGCGGGCACACTCCCGTGATATAGCCGCTCACTGTTATCACTCGGCTACGCCCCCGACACGCCGCCTCAGTGGATGTGATTAACAGCAGCGCAAGCCAATGGCTGCAATGCTTTCAATCCATCCACTGTAACCAATTAAGTGTAAACAAACCTCTCCCCGTGCTTCCTAGTGTGGCTGTCACTGATTGTCTGTTCCCTGTGATCAGTGACGTCACATGCACAGCCACGCCCCCCACCGTGAAAACACTCCCTTAGGGCACACTTAACCTCTACAGAGCCCCCTCCTGGTTAACCCCTTCACTGCCATTTTCACAGTAATCAGTGTTTTTTTATAGCTTTTTTCACTGTGAAAATGACAATTGTCCCAAAATTGTGTCAAAAGTGCCCGATGTGTCCGCCATAGTGTCGTAGTCACAAAAAAAATAAAAATCACTGATCGCTGCCATTACTAGTAAAAAAAAAAAATAAAAATGCCATAAAACTATCCCCTATTTTGTAAACGCTTTAACTTTTGCGCAAACCAAACGCTTATTGCGATTTTTTTTACCAAAAATATGTAGAAGAATATGTATCGGACTAAACTGGGGGAAAAAAAATTATATATTTTTGGGGGATATTATAGCAAAAAGTAAACTTTTTTTTTTTTAAATTGTCGGTCTATTTTTGTTTATAGCGCAAAAAATAAAAACCGCAGAGATGATCAAATACCACCAAAAGAAAGCTCTATTTGTGGGAAAAAAAGGACATTAATTTTGTTTGGGAGCACGACCGCGCAATTGTCAGTTAAAACGACGCAGTGCCGAATCGCAAAAAGCGGCCTGGTCCTTTACCTGCATAATGGTCCGGGGGTTAAGTGGTTAAGCTGCACACTCAGAAGGAACATTTAAACACTGGTAAACAGGCTAAAGGACCTGCCGCCTTTACTTGCCAAAAGATCAAGATGTAATTGACCAATTCGCAGAAAACGCAGACAGCCCTTTTTAACATGCGATTAGTAATGGCTTAAAACTTTTCACATTAACAAGAACACTATAAATGCTCTCATTCTCCCTTTATTTTGTTACTTACTGCGCAAACACATATAAACACGAGCGCATTAATGGGTTTTCAGAAGCCATTTCCTACTTTTTAGTATTCCGTTCAATGCACAGAACAATTATAGTGAAATATGAGGCAATTGCTACTCATTTCCATTTGCCTTTATGAAATAATTAGCCAGGGCATGAGCTCGATAATAAGATATACCCACTATTTAAATCTATTTACAGTGCGCTTTTAAACACAGCTTTAACAGTTTAGGTCCTCTGAAACGGAGGCCTCCCCGAAGCAATGCATTGACGCTGCTGAGAGATAATCTTGGGCTATCAAAACACAAATATATGGCTTCAAGCCTTAAGTGCCATACCAAGGATCACATGCAAAACCCAGCACAGTGGTTGTGTTAACGTACCCACACACACAGGGAAATAATTTATTGATAGAGACTTGCAGCTTCTACCGTGCTGAGAAAATTGTTCATTAACCGTAAACTCTACTTTCACTAAAAAAAGAACATACAACTGCAGCAGAAGTAATTTGATAATATTCAAAAATGTCCTGATTTCAAGCTGCGGCCAGCTACGATTTATTAAACTGTTTTTAACTGTTGAAACATTGCTTCCTCGTAATATGGCGAGCACTGGGGATTCCTGAGCATTACTTACTCGCAAAATAGTGAGCGCTGGGGATACCTGGACATTGGTTCCTCGGAACATAGTGAGCACTGGGGATACCTGAACATTGGTTCCTCGGAACAAAGTGAGCACTGGGGATACCTGAATGTTGGTTCTTAGGAACATAGTGAGCACTGGGGATACCTGAACATTGGTTCCTCGGAACAAAGTGAGCACTGGGGATACCTGAATGTTGGTTCTTAGGAACATAGTGAGCACTGGGGATACGTGAACATTGGTTCCTAGCAACATAGTGAGCACTGGGGATACGTGAACATTGGTTCCTCAGAACATAGTGAGCACTGGGGATTCCTGAGCATTGCTTCCTCGCAAAATAGTGAGCACTGGGGATACGTGAACATTGATTCCTCGGAACATAGTGAGCATTGGGGATACCTGAACATCGCTTCCTCGGAACATAGTGAGCACTGGGGATACCTGAACATTGGTTCCTTGGAAAACAGTGAGCACTGGGATACGTGAACATTGGTTCCTCAGAACATAGTGAGCACTGGGGATACCTGAATATTGGTTCCTCGGAACATAGCGAGCACTGGGGATACCTGAACATCGGTTCCTAGCAACACAATGAGCACTGGGGATACCTGAACATCACTTCCTCGGAACAAAGTGAGAGGACTGGGGATACCTGAACATTAGTTCCTCGGAACACAGCGAGCACTGGGGATACCTGAACATTGGTTCCTCGCAACATAGTGAGCACTGGGGATACCCAAGCATTGCTTCCTCGCAATATAGTGAGCACTGGGGATACCTGCTCAGAATTCTTGCAGACGTGTAATTTTTCCCAATGTAATTTCTCTTCTTTATTTCCCCACAACTGAGACAAGTGCTAAGAAAACAGGCCCAAGAAAACAGAGAACTGCAGACTGTCCGCAGCTCCAAGCGCTGCCTGAAAGACCTTGCATGGGAAGCTGGCTGATGGGGCTGTGATGTCCACCTAGAAAAACATGTCCACAGTAGACCAGGTGGCAGCCTTACAAAATCTGGGAAATCAGGTGCCAGGTGAAAAATAGCCCTAAAAAGCACTCATAGATCTAACAAAGCCTGTCTTGACAGAAAAGGGTGGAACCCCCTCATTGTTGAGGCAATATTCTTATACCATGGTCTGTCTGAGCCACCAGGAGATGAAAGGAGAAGCTGATTTACCTCTCTACAGGACCAGTCTTTCTTATATAAACAGTGCCTAAAAAGACACCACAAATCACATCCAGGCAATGGAGGCAAATTGACTTTGGTGTAATGGAGCCAGAAACAGCATTGGATGAATGTTGTCCTAGCGAAAAACAAACTGACTTAAGCAAAAAGGAAGTCCCAGGCCTCAAAGCCACCTTGTCGCTGGTAGCGCGACGGGTTATCCTGGGCTTCCCCCCCCCCTCCCCGCAAAATATTGTTTGCCGGTGTCCAATCCTCCTGTAAACAGGAGTATGACCTGAAGGTGAAAGACTTTATGTGACCCTCAATGTATGAGAATTTATTTTTATGTTTGTCCTCTCTAAGAGGAATTCAGTGGTTAAGCCGTTTCCCCTTCTTTGGAGCCCTCTATTTATCAAAAAAGGGGTTAGTGACATAGGTTATATCCAAGCATTGGTACAAGAGAGGCATTGCTTACCTGGCTGATGAGGTTTAAAAGGAGTTTGCCTTCTGAGCCAACGAGACAGGTGAGAAGTTGTGGGATCCATGCCAACCACTGGATAGGTGGGACCCCAATGCAGTACTTGTCTACAGCATCTGCCAGTGTGTTCTTGTCATCGTCAAAGCTCAGGAGCCAGAGAACCTAGAATCAGAACATATTTTTATTGTAAACTAAACTGAGGAGGGGAAAAAAAAAAAGACGCAATAAAAAAAAAAGTAGTAGTGCACCTACTTGAAAGTGAAGACAGCCAATACCTTTAATTTTATTAATTGTGGACGGGTGGCATCAGAAAAATGTTGCATTGCTAATTAAACAAAAGTCTCAGAGAAAAACATGGCTGGCAGGCAGGTTTTTATTGCAGGTGATGTAAATCTTCTGAAATTAAAGCTGCTCTCCTGCCTGCCAGGATGGTTTCTGTAGAAGTTGCACTTACCCTGTTTCCCCAAAAATAAGCCCTACCCCGAAAATAAAACCTAGCGTTGTTTTTGGGGGTGGCTGCAATATAAGCCCTTCCCCTGAAAATAAACCCTAGTTAAAGTCGTTGAAAAAACATGTAATCTGTTTTGTAAAAAGATTATATAATGTGCAGTGTGTCTCCTTTTGTCTCCTCAGCTGGAGATTTTTTTCTCTCCAACGTCAGCGGTCCCTTCCTCCGCAGTGCTCAGAGTGGAGAAGAAGAGCTACGGCAGGTCACTGTGCTGGCTATCATGCTTTAAAGGATCAGGATATATTTTTTTTTCTTTTTGGGGTTACAACCACGATGATATAACTGTATTTGAATAGATGTAGATTATAGTACATATCGTAAATAAGACATCCCCTGAAAATAAGCCCTAGTGTCATTTTTGTAGCCAAAATTAATATAAGACCCAGTCTTATTTTCGGGTAAACACGGTAGCAGTATACACACACCACTCAGTGTACATTGTTACTATGCCTTCGTTGCTGGGATGATATAACTCTGTTGCACATGAATGGGAGGGACCTCATCCAGGGCCAGCCAATCAAGATGGCCATCAAATGGGGAACCTAATTTTTTTTCGAATAAGGAATTCGAACCTGTCACATTGCTGGGGGGGGGGGATTACTTTGGCAAGTAAACCTGCAATATTATGAAACTATGCTGTTTAAGGCCAAGTTGGATGCTGGAATTTCACTTTAAAATATTATTTTTCAACTTTTTTTTAAAATTATTACCCATTAATATTGACACCCCCCCCCCCCCCCCCCATTTGTTTAGTGCTACAAAAAAGTGCAAAATTAAAACAAACAAAAGGTCGTCGTTACACTGTGTTTTTTTTTGCACCACATATTATATCCACGTATTTTGCTGGACAGACAGGGGTCCAAGTTGCAGTTTCTGCAACCTCAACTGTTTGTTTTTTTTAAAGAAAAAAAGAAAAAAAATTGGGCACAAACACATACCTTTGCCAAATACTTCCTGGACTTGCTCTCATTTTGATGGCGGCATGCATGGAGGTAGCAGGTAATAGCGGACACACCCAGATGCAGCTGGCGTTCTTTCACAAAAATGTTCTCTAGGTAATCACCCCACATGGCCCATGCTTTAACCAGGACATCGTGCATCTGCACCGCGGCGGAAAAAGCCTTGTTTGCATCTTCAGACCTTATAAGAGACGAGCACATTTTATAAAAGTGATAAAAACCCGACAGATATCATTAAAACAAACCCCACACAAGTCAGTCGGAGGCATACAGGCTCATTTAAACATCATTACAACGCTGCATTACTAATCCGCTTCCAGCTATATCAAGGGGCCAAGAGTACGAAGAAATCTTTTAATGTTCGTCATACATTTATAACTGATTAATTGGACCATTACTAACTCATTTATGAATCCTGACTAATTATTTCCACAAATATGTATTTGCATATTTATTCTCTGAAGAATTATTACGAGAAGGATTGTGGTAAAACAAACAAATGGTAAATGTATAGCGTTCCTTTAATAAAACAATACAGAAATGATCAATATTGGCCCTAAAGTGGAATCCTGAAGCCAAACCCCTATACAGTGCATTCGAAAAGTATTCACAGCGTATCACTTTTTCCACATTTTGTCATGTTACAGCCCTAATCCAAAATGGATTAAATTCCTTATCTTCCTCAAAATTCTACAAACAATACCCCATAATGATAATGTGAAAAAAGTTTGAAATCTTTGCAAATGTATTAAAAAAAATAATAAAAAAAAATGACATTTGTCACAATGTAGAGTATAAGATTTTCTATCATCCGTGCCAAGGCTTGCCACACAGAGTTAATCCAGCTGTGAGAAATCCTCTTTTATTGTTAAGTGAAATAAAAACGGACTTTAGTCCGTTCCACCCCCTTGCTGTGAATGACAGGTTATTTACATATCTCATGCACTAGCCTGGAGACGGGCATTATTTTTTTAATTCCCACCTCCACTCCTTTTCTGAAGTCATGTGGTTACTTGTCTGGATTTTGACTGGTTGTAAGGCCCCTTTCACATTGAGGAGTTTTTCAGGCGGTACAGCGCTGCTATACCACCTGAAAAACTCCTTCACTGCATCCTCAATGTGAAAGCCCGTGGCAATGTGCTGGCAAGAGAGAAAAAAAATCTGTCAGCAGTATCTTTGGAGCAGTGAGATACCGTGGCATGTATACCACTCCTTCCCATTGAAAACAATGGGAAAACCCGGCAATACCACCCGCAGTGCGCCTCTATAGAGGTGCATTGCGGGCGGTATTAACCCTTTCACGGCCGCTAGCGGTGCGGTAACTTGCGGCAAATCCAACGGTGTAGCGCCACTATTTTTAGCGGCGCTATACCGCCCCATCGTTGGCGTCAAGGAGAGGAATGGTGAGCCCCATCGTTGGCGTCAAGGAGAGGAATGGTGAGCCCCATCGTTGGCGTCAAGGAGAGGAATGGTGAGCCCCATCGTTGGCGTCAAGGAGAGGAATGGTGAGCCCCATCGTTGGCGTCAAGGAGAGGAATGGTGAGCCCCATCGTTGGCGTCAAGGAGAGGAATGGTGAGCCCCATCGTTGGCGTCAAGGAGAGGAATGGTGAGCCCCATCGTTGGCGTCAAGGAGAGGAATGGTGAGCCCCATCGTTGGCGTCAAGGAGAGGAATGGTGAGCCCCATCGTTGGCGTCAAGGAGAGGAATGGTGAGCCCCATCGTTGGCGTCAAGGAGAGGAATGGTGAGCCCCATCGTTGGCGTCAAGGAGAGGAATGGTGAGCCCCATCGTTGGCGTCAAGGAGAGGAATGGTGAGCCCCATCGTTGGCGTCAAGGAGAGGAATGGTGAGCCCCATCGTTGGCGTCAAGGAGAGGAATGGTGAGCCCCATCGTTGGCGTCAAGGAGAGGAATGGTGAGCCCCATCGTTGGCGTCAAGGAGAGGAATGGTGAGCCCCATCGTTGGCGTCAAGGAGAGGAATGGTGAGCCCCATCGTTGGCGTCAAGGAGAGGAATGGTGAGCCCCATCGTTGGCGTCAAGGAGAGGAATGGTGAGCCCCATCGTTGGCGTCAAGGAGAGGAATGGTGAGCCCCATCGTTGGCGTCAAGGAGAGGAATGGTGAGCCCCATCGTTGGCGTCAAGGAGAGGAATGGTGAGCCCCATCGTTGGCGTCAAGGAGAGGAATGGTGAGCCCCATCGTTGGCGTCAAGGAGAGGAATGGTGAGCCCCATCGTTGGCGTCAAGGAGAGGAATGGTGAGCCCCATCGTTGGCGTCAAGGAGAGGAATGGTGAGCCCCATCGTTGGCGTCAAGGAGAGGAATGGTGAGCCCCATCGTTGGCGTCAAGGAGAGGAATGGTGAGCCCCATCGTTGGCGTCAAGGAGAGGAATGGTGAGCCCCATCGTTGGCGTCAAGGAGAGGAATGGTGAGCCCCATCGTTGGCGTCAAGGAGAGGAATGGTGAGCCCCATCGTTGGCGTCAAGGAGAGGAATGGTGAGCCCCATCGTTGGCGTCAAGGAGAGGAATGGTGAGCCCCATCGTTGGCGTCAAGGAGAGGAATGGTGAGCCCCATCGTTGGCGTCAAGGAGAGGAATGGTGAGCCCCATCGTTGGCGTCAAGGAGAGGAATGGTGAGCCCCATCGTTGGCGTCAAGGAGAGGAATGGTGAGCCCCATCGTTGGCGTCAAGGAGAGGAATAGTGAGCCCCATCGTTGGCGTCAAGGAGAGGAATAGTGAGCCCCATCGTTGGCGTCAAGGAGAGGAATAGTGAGCCCCATCGTTGGCGTCAAGGAGAGGAATAGTGAGCCCCATCGTTGGCGTCAAGGAGAGGAATAGTGAGCCCCATCGTTGGCGTCAAGGAGAGGAATAGTGAGCCCCATCGTTGGCGTCAAGGAGAGGAATAGTGAGCCCCATCGTTGGCGTCAAGGAGAGGAATAGTGAGCCCCATCGTTGGCGTCAAGGAGAGGAATAGTGAGCCCCATCGTTGGCGTCAAGGAGAGGAATAGTGAGCCCCATCGTTGGCGTCAAGGAGAGGAATAGTGAGCCCCATCGTTGGCGTCAAGGAGAGGAATAGTGAGCCCCATCGTTGGCGTCAAGGAGAGGAATAGTGAGCCCCATCGTTGGCGTCAAGGAGAGGAATAGTGAGCCCCATCGTTGGCGTCAAGGAGAGGAATAGTGAGCCCCATCGTTGGCGTCAAGGAGAGGAATAGTGAGCCCCATCGTTGGCGTCAAGGAGAGGAATAGTGAGCCCCATCGTTGGCGTCAAGGAGAGGAATAGTGAGCCCCATCGTTGGCGTCAAGGAGAGGAATAGTGAGCCCCATCGTTGGCGTCAAGGAGAGGAATAGTGAGCCCCATCGTTGGCGTCAAGGAGAGGAATAGTGAGCCCCATCGTTGGCGTCAAGGAGAGGAATAGTGAGCCCCATCGTTGGCGTCAAGGAGAGGAATAGTGCCCCAAGGGCCAGATAGAAGCAAAGGGCCACATCCGGCCCACGGGCAGCAGTTTGGAGACCCCCCAATATAAAGCATCAATGAAATAAAAGGGAAGGTCCACTGTTTATTTGATGGAAGAAGTTTAAACAGCATATTACAGAATGAAAAACTATCTCCACCCCCTCCTCCCGTGCTGCTACCAGTACTTAAGAAAGCATGATGCATAAGCTAATAACTTTAGCTGACAGCAAGTCTATTAAAAAGCTAATTAGCCCTAATATAGCAGAACCAATTTCTTTCCTTGCTTTAGAGAAGGGAAAATTAGAGAAGGAAGGAAGAAAAAACACCTTGCTCTCTCATGAACTGGGAAGTTCAGCAGTGCTATTACTGAGGGAGCAGGCTGATAAATGAGTCACTTTATCAACACTTTCTCTTTCTAACCAGATTTGTCACAAAGCCTTCCCTTTCTTTGTCCTCGCCTGAACGATCTATCACACTGACACCTCTGATGACTTTCTTCATACTTGTGCTATCACCTTGTTCACAAACTAGGAGGTAAAGAAAAATGGGCGGCCACAGCTGACCTTTACAGAACTGTCGTGTGCAGTCTTTCGTAAGAATGTATGCTCAGAGTAAAGCTTTTCTTTCCTAATACGCAAACACCTATATGTTGCCCATACTGACCCGTCACCCTGCAGAGGCTCGGCGTCACCCTGCAGAGGCTCGGCGTCACCCTGCAGAGGCTCGGCGTCACCCTGCAGAGGCTCGGCGTCACCCTGCAGAGGCTCGGCGTCACCCTGCAGAGGCTCGGCGTCACCCTGCAGAGGCTCGGCGTCACCCTGCAGAGGCTCGGCGTCACCCTGCAGAGGCTCGGCGTCACCCTGCAGAGGCTCGGCGTCACCCTGCAGAGGCTCGGCGTCACCCTGCAGAGGCTCGGCGTCACCCTGCAGAGGCTCGGCGTCACCCTGCAGAGGCTCGGCGTCACCCTGCAGAGGCTCGGCGTCACCCTGCAGAGGCTCGGCGTCACCCTGCAGAGGCTCGGCGTCACCCTGCAGAGGCTCGGCGTCACCCTGCATGAAGAATATGAGCAGGTTTAACATGCGTTCATGTTTTACGTTACACTATTCTTTTTGTTTGTCACATTCTGGATAGAGGGTTGGACACCCCTTAAGTCTGTAGGGATATTCATGACCTCAATGGAAACATAGCCCCGTATCTAGGTTTGTGTGGTAAACCAATCATCTCAGATCCCCTCTTGGGAATGCCTGGGCCCTAGTCTCCGCTCTAATTCATCCCAAAGGTGTTCTATCGGATGGAGGTCAGGACAGTCAAGGACCTCCACCCCAAACTCGCTCATCTAAGTGTCTATTGACCTTGCTTTGCGCACAGGCCCAAATCATTTGTAGGGGGGGTATGGTATGAGGTTATTTTTTAGGAGTTGTTCTTGGTCCCTTATTTCCAGTGAAAGGAACTCTTAAGGCGTCAGCATACCAGGGCATTTTGGACAATTTGATGCTCCCAATTTTGTAGGAACAGTTTGGGGGATCTGTCCTTCCTGGTCCAACATGACTGCTCACCAGTTCACAAAGCAAGGTCCATAAAGACATCAATGAGCTAGTTTGGGGTGGAGGAACTTGACTGGACTGCACAGAGTGCTGACCTCAACCCGATAGAACATCTTTGGGATGAGTTAAACCAGGGACTGCGAGCCAGGCCTTTTTGCCCACATCAGTGCCTGACCTCATAAATGCTCTTCTGGAAGAATGGTCAAACATTCCCATAGACACACTCAACCTTGTGGACAGCCTTCCCTGGAGAGTTGAAGCTGTTATAGCTGCAAAGGATGGGCCAACTCAATATTGAACCCTACGGACCAAGATTGGGGTGCCATTAAAGTTCATATGCATGCAAGGGCAGGTGTCCCAATACTTTTGCTACTATAGTTGAAAGCCTATACAGAAACTCCTGTTATTTCCCTGTTCCCTTCCATGAGTTTTGGAACACAGATAGGAAATCTTATACTCCAGGGCTCAAAATTTCAAGTCCTGAGCTACTAGCCAGGCCTCAAAAGTTACTCGCCACCAGTTGCCCCACCTAATTCAAACACTGCCCTGCACCTAATTGCACTCGTAAACATGCCCCTTGTAGATTATCTCATGGAATGACACTGTTAAATGTTTTATGCAGAATCAAGTTACAAAATTAAATATTACCAACAACAACTTTAACAAAATGGGACAGGGCACTGGGGGCAGACCAGAGGGATAGGGCACTAGAACTGGGTCTCTCTCTCTCTCTCGTGCGGCTCCACGCTTGCATGTCCCCACTTCCCCCTTTTATTCAGGCTGCCAGTGAGGAGAGGAGCTGCAGCACAGCGGGAGGTAGTACAATCCAGCGCTGAGAACCACACAACTGCACAGCCATTGAGACCAGTCTGTTCACAGTGCTCAGGCTGAACTGTTGGACACTTACTGCATAAACTGGAAGGCTGACGCTCTCATGTCAGGGTAACTTTCAGTGAGCGCTGCACCGGAGTGGTACTGTAATTTTCGCAATCCTCCACCTCACTCATTAATTTCTGCTCTCCAGCTACATTGGTCGGGGGGAGGGGGCAGGCTCAGAGAGGTCATACTGTTAGGTCCCATGGCTTAATTAGAATTGTAAGGAGAGTACCTGTGTACTGCTTTGCCTGTGCGCGGCTCACCAGACTACTTTTCCTGAGCATGCACCTTTCCTCTTCGGCCACCAATCTCATCGGGACTTCTAAGTGTAGGCACAGATTGGAGGGAGATTGGTCATGCAGCCCTGTCATCACTCGCCCGCAGCTTAAATCCACTCGCCAAATGCTAGTAGGCGAGTGGAAATTTTGAGGGCTGTTATACTCTACTTTGAGACATCAAAAAAAAAAAAAAATATTGGTCAGTAAGGTTGGCCAATTCCATTCAGGACCAATAAGACTGTTTGACATAGAGAGGCAGATGAAGAGAAAAGAGATATATATATATATATATATATAAAAAGTTAAAATAACTTCCGCTAACTTCTGACATGTGGCATGTAACCCCTGCTTGTGATTTTTTTCTCATTTTCTATTTAGCTTAAATTGCCCAGATTGGAGGTTTTCCATGTATTTTATCGGTTATAAACATACTTGTTAATCTGAGCCAAAAACATTCCCTTCAATGCATAGAACTCCGCAGTCATCTCCTTTGTAAAGTATTTCAAGTTGGTTGATTCGATCACCTCCAGACCCTAGAAGGTAAGAAGAAAAAAGGCAACTCTTAAAATTGAGCCAAAAATTCAATTTCAAAACATCAAAAGGGGCCAACAAAACTGTTGCAAAATTAAGACTTCAGCACAATCACTAGTTAAAGAATAACTAAAAGCACACAAAATACATTTAATGTAGTTGCATTGGTTTTCTTTTGTTAGCCAAGTGAGAACATTTTCAGCAATCACAAAAAAACACACACATTGGTCTTGCATTGTGTTTGCACTGTGAACTACAGTGAAGATAAAAATGGTAGTAAAGGCTGTATGCTTTACCGATACCTACAAGAAAGATTAAATCAGGCTTACCTGTAGTTACAATAATTATCTCTTAAAGCATACACCGCTTAGAAGAGATTCACATCTGCAATAGCCAATAACATCATCTGCGCATGCGCAGTGGTGCTCTGCATTCCAGGGCATACACTATACCATAGAATGCAGATCGATGCGTGGCGGCCATTGATCCAGTGACGTAATTACGGTTCTTACCATTCAAACGGCTGGAGTTCGTAAACCTGGAAAATAGACTGGGTGAAGATGGAAGCGTTGGGGGAAACATGACGGTGCTGCACTGGAGGTCTCGATTTGCAAGTATGCCCGTTATAATGTGCTAGTATGCAGTGCAAACTAGGACATTATGGCAGAACGCTGCCGCAGTCCCAATTTTTTACCTTGGAGAGCGGTTTTACTACCACTTTAACCTTCAGGTAATACTGTTGCCTACAGAAGAATTAGATTAGAACAATATTTATAACACACCCCAGGTTGGATTCCATTATTTTTTACTTTATTATCTACAGGAGAATTAGACCCTGGCAAACATAAAAGGTGTAGGCCAGGGGTGTCGAACTCAATTTCATCGTGGTCCGCATCAGCATTATGATTGCCCTCAAAAGTGCTGGATGTATCTGTAAGATTAGATGTCCAGTGCATCCCCTCCCCTTACATTAGATGTCAAGAGCCACCCCACCATCAGAAGTTGAGTACTTCACACTCCCTTACATCACAGTGCACCCCCCTTTCTTTATGCTGCTGCTGGGAAGAAGCTGGACGTACTGCTTGAAAGCAGAAAGTAGGGGTCTGGAGGAGGACCAGTGCTCTCTTGCAGCTGCAGCAGAGGTGGGAGGGCCACATGAAATGGCCTGAAGGGCCGGATTTGGCCCACGGGCCTTGTGTTCGACACCTGTGCTGTATGCGATCCAAGCCTAATGCTTCTACTACCAGCATGCCTCAGTTTTGCAGCAAAGCAGTACCAAGAGCATCATCATTAACACAGAGGGGCAGGATCTGCGTCCCTCAATGGACTTCAAGAAAAGGATTTATGGTGAGCGAAAAAAGTACTATTTTATATCTCATACATTAGCTGCAGATCTGCTTTAAGAGAGCCAAGGCTCATACCACCTACTCTATCGGATGATTGCCATTCTCAAGACCTTTCTGAGCACTGTAGTGATGATAGGTGATCTCACTACTGTGGTTTCACAATTCTACTGAGGACCTGCTGTAAAGGAAACTGTACCCAAAGACTTACAGTGCAAGGATCTTCTAGTGCCTACTTCATTTTCTGTGGATCTGCATTTACCCAACCGCTCTTGCTGCCTGCTGATGCCCCCCACCTCCTGTGCTACTCTATGTATATTCATGCATTTTTTTTTTTTTTTTCGGAATAACTTCCAAAGTAGGTCTACTTTAAGATCAGGAGAACAAGAAGGCCTTATATTTATAGTTCTAGGTGTAATCCTGGACTCTGAACTCTCCTTTAAGCCCCACATCCAATCACTGTCCAAATCTTGCCGCCTCAACATCTCCAAAATACGCCCCTTTCTAGCCAATGAAACAACAAAGCTCTTCATGCACTCCCTAGTCATCTCTCACCTTGATTACTGCAACTCCCTCCTCATTGGCTTACCCCCTACATACTCTACTCCCCCCCCCCTTCAATCCATCATGAATGCTGCTGCCAGACTTAGCCACCTTACTAATCGCTCTCTGTCTGCTACTCCTCTCTGTCAATCCCTCAACTGGCTTCCGCTCACCCAACAAATTAAATAAAAAATACAAACGACTACCTACAAAGCCATCCACGTCTCTGCCCCCAGCTACATCACTGACTTAGTCTCAAAATACCAACTTAATCGTTCTCTTCGTTCTTCAAAAGACCTCTTGCTCTCTAACTGCCTCCTCCCACGCTCGTCTCCAGGACTTTTCCAGAGCCTCTCGAAGCCTATGGAATGCCTTACCCCAATCTGTCCGCTTATCTCCTTCTCTGTTAGCTTTTAGACAATGCCTGAAAACCCTTCTCTTCAGAGAAGCCTATCCTACCCACATCTAACAACTGTATTTTCATTTTGTCCATCTGATCATCCCCCTTTGCTCCACTTGACCCTCCCTTCTAGATTGTAAGCGCTAATGAGCAGGGCCCTCCGATTCCTCCTGTATTGTAACTGTACTGTCTTCCCTTAAGTTGTAAAGCTCTGTGCAAACTGTTGGCGCTATATAAATCCTGTATAATAATAATAATAATTATATAGTGGTATCCACTTCCCCTTCTTATGATAAGTGAATGATAAATGAAGAAAACTCTGGGATATTATGGTCATTCCTAGACCTATCATTACGAGACCGTTTTGGGCTTAGGCATTCCAGTCAAGCATTATCTTACAAAATGCACTTGCAAAGCTCCCAGGAAATTATTCCATGAAAAGAGGCAGAGTCCTACAGAGAAAACACTGCAGCTAATGGGTCCTTGCACAAGGTTAAACCAGGCTTGTCAAATTAACACTTCAGGATTTGGCAATTGGCTTTTTTTTTTCTTTTAGCAGTGCTCCCTACTGACTGCTCACTCCATCATCTGACCCTGGCCTGGCTGCCGTCTAGCTCTGGGACCGATAAACTTATGGGCTGTTTATGCACTTAAACTAATCGCCTAATGGTAGGACATCAAAGACTCTCTGCTGTGTTCTTTTATCTTCTTTTCTCTTATTAGAATGATCAGGTCATTATTTTTTTGCTGGCACTCAGGATCAATTTATCTGATAAATAAATATACAGTTATGACATATTGGTAAGCTTTTGCTTATAGGTTCAACATACCAAAATGGCTGCAAATTCCCTACATTTTCCCATTAAAAGAATGTTAAAAGTAAAACTGAAACAGCACAAAAACATTACAGATGTAGGCAGACAGATATTTTGCATTGAATTTGTATGAGCTGTGAGTGAGCGCAACCAAATATTTGACATCAGCTAATGCAATTTTCATTAGACTTAAAGTGAAAACTTGGTCAGCACTTTTTCTTTTGCCTTGCATAACATGATGAAGTTAAAACATGTGTCAGGTTTTAAATTGCCATCTGCGTCCCTGTTTTAGAGATTGTGCCTTATTAGGTTACAAAAGAAAATCCCAGCTCTTATCTTGCATAAAGTATTCAAACCAAGTGTATTTGTGAGTCCACAATACAATGGTACCTGGGTGGGTGAACCGCGTGGCAGCAATAGATCAAAACTCTAATGCCACGTACACACGATCGGACATTCCGACAACAAAGCCGTGGATTTTTTTCCCCCCGACGGAATGTTGGCTCAAACTTGTGTTGCATACATACAGTCACACAAATGTCAGAAATTCCAAACGTCATGAACACGGTCACGTAAAACACTACAACGAGCCGAGAAAAATTAAGTTAAATGATTCAGAAAAGGCGTCAAATTGATTCCGAGCATGCGTAGGATTTTTGTGCGTTGGAATTGCATACAGACGAATCTGAATAACTTGTTGTCGGAAAAATTGAGAACCAGCTCTCAAACATTTGATGTCGAAAATCCCAAACAATCCCGGTGGAGCCTACACACAGTCGGAATATGCGACCAAAAGCTCACAACGAACATTTGTTGTCGGAAATTGCGATCGTGTGTATGTGGCATAATTCTACAGAAAGATTGACCACAGTTCTACAGAACAATGACTGTACCAAAACTTCTTGAGACAGATCATGACCCCCAAGACCCCTCTACAACATTATTCAGGTCTTTGAAATATTGAAACCACAAAAGACACAGTGAGCACTACTAGCACTCTGAATATTAAAAGCTTGATTAAATCAATACTTTTACGCCTCCACTTTTTCCGGTGTTTCAAAGGCCTAAAACATACACATTCACAATATAGATTTTGTATTCATGTCATAAAATACCCAAAAACATTTTACACATGAAGCCTATAGCTGCCATGACCCATCGTTGTACCCATTACTCCTCCACTCAGAAGCTTACCTGCATGCATTCATTCTTCCCCATGACTCCAGCTAGCTGTAGGTAACATTTGACCTGCTGTCGGATCTTCTGGAAACAGTCTACGATGGGTACTGTAGGGATGGTGTGAATACGGCTCAGAATGTCTAGTGCTACATTCACCAGTCCCTGTTTCCTGGCAATCTTTCCATACTGGATGATAGCAGAGGCCGAGGCGTGCACACCCAGCATTGCATTGTTGGAGCTTGGATCATGTTGAGTGCTGTTGTCATATGCATTCACTATAGCTATCAGAAGACAATAAGTTACTACAAGTAATTCATTCCTGCACTGGAAGCAATTAATTTTAAAATGTTTATGGCAGAATATTGGCCTGATGGCTACAAACATGAAAAATATACAACAATATATCAACAACTTACAGGACATAAAAGTTAAAATGTCTAGTTCTTGAAGTCATGAAGAAAAATCTTGTGTTTGCCTTTGCATGGCCTTTGCATGGCGTTAGAAGATGGCACAAACTTTCGCCAATGGTATATGCACCCCTAAGGCCCATGTCACAGTGACAATTTTGTAAAAGCTACAGAATTGTCCTCCTTAGGTCCCTCTCACACTTGTACGACTTCAAAGTGGCACGATTACCGCGATTTCGCAGCCGCGGATCGCTGTAAAATCGCAGCCGCGAAATCGCGGTAAAATCGTGCCACTTTGAAGTCGTACAAGTCAATGAATGCCTGTGTAAGTGGCATCAAAATCGGACCAAAGTAGTGCAAGGACTACTTTGAAGTCGGCACGACTTAAAGTCGTGCCATTATGAAGGTAGTCATTGAAAATAATGGAGAATGACTTGTCATACGATTTTGCAGTCCAAAATCGTGAGACAAGTCGTAAGAGTGTGAAAGGGGACTTAACAGTTTCTGTTCTTTTGTGCTAGATTAAAAAAAAATGGCAGTAAACGAAAGATCTGTGTTGCTGAAATTCCAAGCATTTTGTAGGTCAATTACTGAACAACCGACTCCTTGCATTTAAAGCTGGTGACAGAATGGCCAGATTTTAAGATACTCAGGTTATCCAGCAATTTGCCGTTTGATAGATAAGCACCGTAGCCATCTACGGGAGAAACGATCAAAATTCCATTCAGTGATTTTTAATACATCAAAGTAGAAGTCAGTTTTCAAATGTAGTTTGTGTCTTAGTCAAGGAGCTGACTTCACTTTCTTAGTGACTACAAAAGGACATGAAGAGATTGTTCTGAATGGAGACACAGATCGCAATAAGCCCTATAGGAAACACTGTGGTGTAGCATACACATGGCCAGGATTCGCGACCAAAGCTCTCACCGTAGTTTTCCCGACAGGGAAAACCTCTGGTGTGTACACAGGGAAGGTGACCGAGTTCTCGGTTTTTCCCCCCGGGATTCCCAGAGGACTTTTTACCGCCGGGAATCCCGATCGTGTGTACGGGGCATCAGGGTTCTAACCTTGTTACAGTCTATACATAACTAAACTATTCTTGGCTAGAGTTCCACTTTTAAACAGACAACTGGGTGTTACTGTGAACTCCATGCAAATTATTGCATAGAGGAATTGAATATTAATGATCAGCCAGTCGCCCTACCAGAAGTTGTGTATGGTTCTGAGTGAATGGAGGAATGCTTTGTTGAAAATTAGCTAGGAAAAGCAGTGTTGGTTTTAGGGGTAAAGTGATTGCAAACACCTACATATACCCAGTGAAGTGATTAGCCTTAGGTGATAACACAGAGATGAAACAAATCCTCCTTCATATGTTGTACCTTTTTTCCCTGAAGTCTTACCTTCTCTACGTCTATTCAAAGTGCTGAATTTTAAAGTTTGAGAGTTCAAAAAATTAAAATGTGGAAAGCTGAAGTTACACTCAGCAGAGCTCAGTGAGGAGAGCTCTAAGGCCGCGTACACACGAGGGGATATGTCCGCTGAAAACGGTCCGATGGACCGTTTTCAGCAGACATCTCCGCTCGTGTGTATGCGCTAGCGGACAGATTTCTCCACCCGACAGATTTCAAAGCAAGCTTTGAAATCTATCCGGTGGGAATCTGTCCGCCCGACATGTCTGCTGGTTAGTACACTTACCAGCAGACATGTCGGCTCCCACCACCGCCGCGCCGCTGCCGAATGGATTCGGCGCATGCGCGGAAGTGTTTTACTTCCTGGTGCGGTGACGTGGCGGTGACGCGGCGGCGTCAACGTCACCGCCGCGTCACCACTACGTCACCGCGCCGTCCGGCGGCGGGGAATTTGATCCGATGGTGTGTACACGCCATCGGATCAAACTCCCGATCGGACATATCCGATGGAAATGGTCCGCGGACCGTTTTCATCGGATATATCCGATCGTGTGTATGGGGCCTTAGAGAGGATTGGAGGGAAGAGAGACACCTCCCTTCATACAGCTCATAGGTACCGAGCTGAGGCTGCCAATCAGCTGGAGATCCATCATTACAATTTTTCTCTAGGTGTCAGGAAAACTTGTCAGAAGTGATACATACTGATAGCGGAGAAATTAAAGAGCAAGCCTAATTTGTTTTGCAAGGAATGCAACTTATTTCAGCAGCTCTGATAAGGTTTTTTTCAGCTCTGATGTGTTTAGGATGCAATGATTTATGATTCACTATGCCAATTTATGTTCAAGTTTACCATGCTGTAGCAGTGCGACTTGAGGTATCTTTGCAAGTCTATGCGCCAAAAAAGAACTTAAAATTCAATGCATTGCAAAGAGTTTAATTATACACAGAGTTTTTTTTCTTAGAAAATAGGTGCAGGAACTCAACCACAACCCCGTTCAGATTTTACAAACAGTAAAAGGGTCTTAAAGGGGCATTAAATACCAGGATTGCATTACATACAGAGTGCAGAGTTCAGGGGAGTTACACACAGGGTGCAGAACTGTCACTTGTAAACAGAGAAACCAGACTTCTGTGTTTACAAGTGATTGTGGTGAGCAGGCACCAAAGGGTCTGAGCCAGAGGTGGTGGAACGGAGTTCCCCCAAGTTCCCCCTGAAAAAAGCCCTGATTATACATATTATGCTGATTAGATTAAATGCTGAAGCCGTTGAGTTGTTCAGGGTACAACCCTACCCATATGCAGCTATTATGCAGATTAGATTAAATGCTGGGGCCGATTTGTATTGTTCGGAGTACAACCCTACCCATGTGGAACGTTTCCTAGCTGCCATTTTTTGCTTTGCTGCTTTCACCAAAGAAAATCCATCTCCATTGAGATGGAAAGTGCAGTACACACTAAAGCATTTATTCTTTTCAATCAAATGCATCATCTAAAAATATTTGGGGGACTACTAAAACCTTAAAAAAAAATGCTACTGAACAAAGTACTGACTCGTTCAAAGACAACCTATCCCTAAACTCTGTCCCCACTGAGAAAACCATATTAGCATCACAGAATTGAAGTGACATCATTGCATCTGGAAATGGCAAAAGCACCAATTTAGAGAGGTATGCAGCACAGGTTTTAAACTCCGTTGTCTCATGAAGTTCAGAAAATTATTTAATAGGCTGCCACACAAGATACGGAAGCTTTAGAGCAGCTGCTAAACAACTCCAGGCAGCGATTTTATCTAGAAGAAATTAGACTGCACGACAGCTTTTTAATGAACAAAGAATCTCTCACCCATCATGCTTTCTACAATACAAATGTCAGACTCTGCGTGTCTTTGCTCCTGTGCGATACCCACCTTGGTAATGGTGCTGCCTCCACATGAAGATACTGCTCCAATGGGATAAGTCATCTGAAACAATTGGCAATCTGTTCCGCCAGGTTTTCACCACGGTTTTCATGTCATGGAGACTATTGTTCCTCCCTAGGTTAGTCGGCTGTAGGCCTGCATTAATCTGGGCAGCTTCTTGAAGCTCAATGATCTGCTGAGCTGCCTGCAAGAAACAGATAGAGATGGTAAAATGGCAACATTTATTTATTTTCTTTTTTAGAGTAACTCTAGTATAACCAATGGGTATGGCTTAATCTATGTGGCAGTTGGAAGCTTGGAACTGGAAAACGACTGCTTCAAATGGAGAGGAGTCAATGTTAATTTAGACATCAGGCCAATAAGGTCCCCGTTGAGACTACTATTCTAATTAGGCAGAGACCTCATTGAGATTGCTCATTCAATTGCATCATAAACATTAGTTTGCATCATGTTCTTGCATGGGGTTCCGCCAGGAACTTTGCCTTTAGTCCAAAGTAACAACCTGTATGGGCTAACAGTACCACTGCTGCACTGAAATCCATAACCAGTGTTGGCAGCTGGTTCTTCGTATACCCTGCCTCACTGGATTTTCCCAGTAAGACAATACTGTTGTCTTGCTCCCAGAGAGGCTGCCTGCATGCATGCTGTGCACAGGGAATGGAATCTTGGGAGATTTTGCTTTATGGGAGGAATTATGTATGTAGGAACTGAGTCCAGAGCAGCTGGCCATGCAATTTTTTTTTAAGCCTAATAAAGATGTACCAGGAATAATAATGAAACATTTCTGGTAAAAGGGGCAAGATAAAAAAAAAAAAGATTCTGGGACATGTTCTAGAGAAGGTGAAGGAGCCTGGGGGCGTACATATGTTAACACCTGGACAGAGTGCCACTTAGAATTACTCTTCCTTTAGATATAATATCCTTGTGTGAGGCTCTAAGTGTCTGTAAAAAAAACACTAAAATTTAACAGCTTAAAAAAAATAAAATAAAAATAATGTATGTCTCTGCTAAAAAAAAAAAAAAAAAAAAAAAAAAAAGGATGATGATGATGATGATGATGATGATGATGATGATGATATTTGGGGTAACGTTCCATTAACATGTGTATTAAATAAGCTTCCTCTTTGGTTTGCGGAGCAGCTAAGACACGGAAGAAAGATAACAATTGTATTTGCTGCTAATCAGCTAAATAAGATAAATGCCAGAAAACCCAACTCACATTTACAAAGTCAAATCTCCTGAAACAAAATAAATTAAGCAACGTAATAATTTTCACAATTATCGCCGTATCAGCTCTCACAAAACCTTAACCTCCTTTCTTCCACCATTCATCATGTAAATTTAATTTTCTTGCAGGTATTTAATCACACACTATCTGATATTAAAAAAAAGTAATTACTGCAGCTGCAAACTCACAGTTCACTTTGTACTTTTGTCATTCATTGTCTTTAATCCTTGTGTTGAGATGCGAGTAAAGCAGTAAGTGTAAAGGTAAAGGTATACAAGATGGAGATAAGCCAATACATGTAATCAATACAGTCATACAGCAGATATTGACTCAAAAAAAGTCCTATATTTGTGGAGTTGTCAGGATTTAAAACCAGCCCTGGTTTTCACAGCCATCTGTGCCCCCTGAGAGTATGTCCACCTGTCTTTGAGATGGCTGAGGGACTGAATACCACTGAAAAAAGAATGAATGTAATTCCATTTAAGAGTAAGCTTCTGCCAAGCATGGCAAAATCAGCGCATGAATTTAAAAAAAAAAAAGAAGAAAAAAAAAACAGAATGTCAAAAAACAATCAGAGGATCCTTAGATGAGACATTGAAGCTCAATGAAAAAACAAGATCCAAAGCTAAACATCAAATTTTCCAGCAAAAGAGCTGGGCGTTAACTCTTCCTGACCATTCCGAATGGTCCTTTAAAGCTGAACTATGGGAAAATTAAAATTCTCCACTATGCAAAAGTTAAATGTTATTTTGTGTTTAGGGGCAAAAGAAAAATAATATCTGTAGGCCAACCCAGAATAACCCCCCCTCTCTACCAGCATGGCGCAGTTTTGTAGCAAAGCAATACCAGGAGCAGGATAGTAAATGCAGAGCTGAGCTCCTGTGTGAACTCAGAGTATAATACAAAACTCCACTTTCTCATCCCTTGAGGGACGTGGGAAGTCTTTAACTCATGAGATGTTCAAAAGCAGTCCAACTGAGCAGTGGGCTACACAGCAAATAAGTGCTAAAGCCCCCGCAAAAGAGAATGTAGGACTGCCTGAAGCTCAAGGAGCTGCCTGGAGGACGCTACGACCAAAGCCCTAATCAAATGAGGTTGCAATGACCACCTAGAATAACTTCGAGAATGTGTGAACAGAAGATCACGTGGCAGCCTGCAAATCTGAGAATCGGTTAATTGATGCTGAAAGGCCCAAGAAGCACTTGTAGATAAAAAGCAGAGAGCTCCTGAACACGAAACAGGTGGAAAGCGATCATTGGGACGAAAGCACAATGTCCAGGGTAAAAGGCAGAAACTACCTTAGACATAATGGAAGTCCTGGGTCTCGACATCACCTTGCCCTTATGCAAAACAGAAAATGGCTCACTGCAGCATGAAAAAATTTCAGACATACACCTCGCAGAGATGGTGGCTACAAGGAATACCACATTGTGGGTGAGTAGAGAAAGATGACTGTCTAATGGGTTCAATCGGTAGTTTATGAAGTGCAGAGAATCAGATTTATATCCCAAGTAGTCATAGGGAAATGACTAGGGTGAGTTACATGGGAGACTCCCTGTACAAGGGTCTTAATCAACGAGTTAAAGCGGAGTTCCATCCAAAAATGGAACTTCCGCTAATCCCACTCCTCACCCCCTTACATGCCATATTTGGCACGTAATTTTTTTTTGGGGGGGGGGGGGGAGTGGGGGCTTCAGGAGGAGTGGGACTTCCTGTCCCACTTCCTGCTTCCGCCGAGGGGCTGGTTAGGCAATTAAGCTTAATCGCCTACAGCAGCCCCTCCCTGTAGGCGATCGTATGGGACACATGACAGGTCCCATGCGATCGCCTGTCCAATCAGCAGCGGGCCGCGCCGCTCGCGCATGCGCAGTTCCACTCGCGCAGTGGGTGCCCGGCGGTGAAGCTGAAGGCTGTCACGGCTGGGTGCTCACAGTCGGAATGAAGACGCCGGCCGGGGAGGGGGGGGGATGGCGGAGCCCCGGTCGGCGCGTCGCTGAAACGTGGAGCAGGTAAGTGAATGTGTATTAAAAGCCAGCAGCTACACTTTTTGTAGCTGCTGACTTTTAATAAACATTACATTTGGCTGGAACACCCCTTTAAAGACAAACCTTCTCTGAAACAGAATAGGAAGAGCAGAAATCTGGCCAAACGCTATCCTAGGCTAAGCTGCAGTAAGAAGAAAGGGATTGCCCTGAGACTCACAGCAAGTGAAGTATGCCTTAAGCTTCGCACACACGACCGGGAAAACTGCCATGACAGCTTTTGGCCGGGAAAACTGTCTGTGCGTATCCTCCATGGAAGTTTTCCCGAAAGAGAAATCCCTGGAAATCGCGGCGGGAAAAATGAGAACGTTTCCTTTTTTCCCGGTGGTTTTTAACCCAGCAGTTTTACTATGGGGAAAGCCTGCGGGGGAGCATACACACAACTGGGTTTCCCGGCCAAAGCTCTTGTGGCAGTTTTCTCCTGCCAGGAAAACCAGGCGTGTGTAGGGGGAAAAAATCTGCCGAGCCGGTTCTCGTCTTTTGTCGCAGGGAAAACCGATCGTGTGTAACAGGTATCACACATCTAAAGATAGGTTACTTACTGCAAGACCTTTCTAGCTTTAGCCACACAGAAATCACAAAGTTGCCCCATTTTCAAAACTTGAACTTTAACAGACATGCGATTAAAGCCAGTGACCGTGAAGTAGGATGGTAAATCAGTCCTTGAGACAAAGATCCCGATGATTTGATTGAGCTCAGAGTCTTACCAGGTCACCATGCCATATTTGTGTGGGCCATTTCAGAGCAATGAATGAGGATAACCAGAATGCATTCTATTGCAATCTTGTGAAGCAGATGAGGAAAATAAGTTTCAGGGAAGGAAAGGTGTAGATCAAGGTGTATGGAGACACCAAAGCATCCACTAGATGGGTCTCTGTACCTAGAGATATACCTGTCAAGTTTGTTGGTAAACCTAGAGGCCCACATCTGGTATCTACCATCTGTTTCATGGGTTATGAAACACCTCCTGGTGGAATAGACCACTACCCTAGAATCAACATGCTATCGGCTGAAGTCAATGCCTGGGATGCACACGGGGGGAGAAATTATGTATGTCGCTACTGTGGTGTTTTCCAAATTAATCCTTTTTTTTTTTTTTATAATTATCTTTTATTTATTTTTATAAACAAGAAAGCAACACGAAAAACACATGAAAACGGGATATGCAGAATCCAATACAACAGCTTGTTTATATATGGACATTATAATACATCTCTATCTTAGACTCTTTTACTATTCCTGGTCTGCAGCAGAGGGAAATTATAATATTTTATATCACAAGCAATTTCCATTCCCCCCCTAAAACACTATTTCAACTTTTAACTAAATTTCAAACTTCCCCAAATGTTCCATCTCCTCCCTGATTGTCCATATATTCTCTATGTATTCGACAAATTCCCTCTTTTATCTCCATCACGTTGCCTTCCCTATTTTATCCCCTCATTCCCTCCCCCCTTATCCCCTCCTCAAGACCCCCATCTCCACCTCTTCTCCTCCTCCATCCGCGTACACCCACGGACACGGAGGGAAGAGGAGAGGAAGAAGGAGACCAAATAATCCTAATTGGATGACACTCTAGTTGGATTGGCCTGTACTGCAGACACAATGGAAACACCTAAAATCCAGGATGTTGATCAGAAGATGAGACCTCCCAGGCGACAACATCCCCTGTAACAGGGTACCCGGGACTCCACAACCCGACATCGATCATGAGATCTTTCAAAAGGCCAGAAGGAAGGATTTCCTTAATTCTAGAGAAGGTTGGTGGAGAGAAACAATGTAGAGGAAAATGCCAGTCTGTAGCTCTGGAATACTTCCCCTGCATCCATGGATCTGAGATGCAAGCTTTTAAAGTTTCCGCAATGGTTAAATGCTCCCCACACCAGTATTAAATGTCTAAGCATTAGCCTACCTGTAATAATGGCGTATGGACATGAGACACAACATATGGAAGTCTTCTCCATTCCCGGATGGCCAGGCTGCTTGCCATTTCAACCAGTCGCTCAATATAATTCAGTTGCTGCTCCTCTGGGTGGCAAATTGCCAGGTAACCACGGTACATATTCACTTTCCATGCCATTTCCTTTGGACAACTCAGTTCAACCTAGGGATAAAATACATGCATAAACATATGTTATATGTAAATATGCTAAATTATATATAAATATACACACACATACCTGTACACAGCCATTGTGTGCGCCCAGGAGCCACAGGTGTTGCGTGCAGCTGTCTGTACAAATAAACTACAGGATACAGTTGTACACAGAATGATATCTTGCAAGAGGGGTACTTTCATATGCATGTTAATGCTCGGAACTGCATATACCCATGTACAGCTGTTTCCAGTCATTCATTCGTGTAGGAGACTGTATGCAACACCTGTGGCGCCTGGGTGCCGAAATGCAGACATTACACCCATGTGTATGGGTCCTAAATATACAGTAATTTGAAGATTAGGTTCAACTGCAAAGGTCATCTTAGAGCAGTGATCTTCAAACTGCGGCCCTTTGCTTGCCTTTTTCTGGCCCCCAGGGCAGTTTTCCTCTCACCCATACCAGATAAACTATATCGCCCACTGACACCAACAATAGGGTACCATTTCTCCCACTGACATCAATGACGGGGTGTCATTCCTTCTACTACCATTGATGGGGCACTATTACCGCCACAAACACCAACATTTGGGTAGTATTCCTCCTACTACCTTAATGCGGCACCATTACTCCTACTGACACCAATGATGGGGTACCATTTCTCCCACTGACACCAACTATTGGGCACTGATGCCCGGCCCCCCTAAAGTCTGAAGAACAGTTAACCGGCCCTGTGTTTAGAAAGTTTGGGGACTCCTGCCTTAGAGGAGACTAGCCATGAGAAAATTGTATATCCTGCTGCTCCATTTGAAAATGCTAGGTGTTTGGTTGTCTGGCTTCAGTATTTATAGGGTTAGTGACTTTAAAGGAACACTAAAGGCAGAATTTTTTTTTTTTTTAACCACTTCCATACTGGGCACTTACGCACCTGCCCGCCCAAGCCAATTTTCAGCTTTCAGCACTGTCGCACTTTGAATGACAATTGCGCGGTCATGCTACACTGTACCCAAACAAAATTGGCGTCCTTTTTTCCCCACAAATAGAGCTTTCTTTTGGTGGTATTTAATCACCTCTGTGGTTTTTATTTTTTGCGCTATAAACAAAAATAGGAGCGACAATTTTGATGCATCCTATGCATGTAAAAAAAAACTTTTACCTTTACAACCCCTTTAAGTCCAACTCCTTAGTGGGCAACAGCAAACAAAATGCTAACAGCCTGCCTGCAGCTCAAAGAGCCACCTGAACAACCTTACACAAAGCTAACATGACAAGAGACCGCAAAAAACATCTGAGAAACAATATCTTAAAGCCAAAAAGCCCAAGGGACGCCCAGGTCTGTTACAGAGTGCCTTTTTTTTGTTTGCCAGTGTCCAGCCTCCTTCAGGTGGCGGTATAACCCAACAGTATGACTTCTTGTGTCCCTCAATGGATGAGAAAAGAAAAATGTTTTTGGTGGAGTTTAACTTAAAAAATGGGATTGCACAGTGTGTACCAAGTACCCAGAGCAAGAATCTGATTTTATTTTACAGATGTCAAGACACAGAATAAAACTTGGTTGTTATAAATTCCCAACTGTGCGCTACCCATGTCTTCAGACCCAACACTAAACCCCTATATTTGTAAATCACAAGGAAAGATTGGGTTGTATAAAATATTAACGCCTGATTCCATCTCTCAAGGTTTACTCAGAAATAGGTAAACACACAAAAGCACTTCTGTGTTTTCTGCAATCCATTTCAAGATTCCATGACATTGCTAAAGATCAAATGAAAGAGAAGCAATGACAACACAAACACCAGGTTACACAGAATAAATGTTTTAAAATGTCTATCCTGCTTGCCAGACAACGGGAGCGGCTTGCGGTAAAGAACGCCTGTCGCTCTCCTCCCTGTGGGGAAAAGAATGACGTCCTATGGCAGCCCAAGTACACTGTGCAACACAAGCAAAGTCAAACAGTGACAGCAGAGCATTCAATCAGGAAAAACAAAAGAACTCGTGTCTTTGGAATTCAGTTTATGAAGAAAATAAAGACTGGGAATTAGAGCCTGAAAATTAAAATAAAACAGTTTATTTGTTCAAAGGGGCAGGAAAGGTTTCTGATGACAATCACAGCACTAATGGGATTAATTAAAGGGCTACTGTAATCAGATCTCCAAGAGGGATTACTCTCTCTTCAATTACTATTTGAGAGCTTTCAAAATTTTGTCTGAAAATGGGGCAATTAATTTGTATTAAACCAACATAATAGAGTTCTATATGTATAGTTAGGACTGCAGTGACCGTTTGATACAGTGGGTGCGACAGGGTGGATTTTCTTGAATGTTCTCATGCAACATTTTTATTTCCGATCATTAGAAATGAAGCCATCTCGAAATCAAATTTAAGCTTATATATAGTCTTAATATTGTAAGTCAAGTTGAAACCACCAAACAAGAAAATGTTCTGTGTAAAAAGAGGTGACCCAACCAGAAGGATTCCAATTCGGGTTATTTGCCTACAGGCTGCACAGTTGTAGACTTGCCTCCATATTCTGTGTTTAAGTCTGTTTTGTTATTTTTAAAGTGTATTTTGTGCGTGTACTCGAGAGAGAAGCCGGACTGCAGGAGTTGGGAGTAGGCAATCTGCCATCTTTCTCCATGCCCCCAGGTGGCAATTGCGGGTACGGGGGATGTGAGGGGTCCTCCCACATAGCCCGCCCTACCTGCACCGCCTTGAAGCCCAACGGGGCAGAGGGACTCCTGTGTTTAACCGCTTGCCGACCGGCCACCGTGGCAGGTCGGCTCGGCTGCACAAAATCACGTAATATAATGTGATTTTGCTTTGCGGCCACTAGGGGCGCACACGCGCCCCCTGCTCGTCCCTGGTGATGATGCGAGTGCCCGACGGAAGTGATCACCGCCGGCACCCGCGATCGCTCGTGACAGAGCGAGAACCGGGAGCTGTGTGTGTAAACACACAGCTCCGGGTTCTTTCAGGGGGTAAAATGACCGATCGTCTGTTCATACAATGTAAGAACAGTGATCTGTCATTTCCCCTAGTCAGTCCCACCCTCCCCCTTCAGTTAGAACACAATGAGGGAACATAATCAACCCCTTGATCGCCCTATTGTGTTAACCCCTTCCCTGCAAGTGACATTTTTACAGTAATCAATGCATTTTTATAGCACGGATCGCTATAAAAATGCCAATGGTCCCAAAAATGTGTCAAAAGTGGCCGATGTGTCCGCCACAAGGTCGCAGTACCGATAAAAATCGCAGATTGACGCCATTACTAGTAAAAAAAAAAAAAAAAAAGCATGCCATAAAACTATCCTCTATTTTGTAGATGCTATAAATTTTGTGCAAACCAAATCAATAAATGCTTATTGCGCAAAAAATAAAAACTGTAGGTGATCAAATGCCACCAAAAGTAAGCTTTATTTGTGGGGGGGAAAAGGACGTCAATTTTGTTTGGGAGCCACGTCACATGACCACGCAATTGTCAGTTAAAGCGATGCAGTGCCGAATGGCAAAAAGTGGCCTGGTCATTGACCAGAAAAATGGTCCGGGGCTGAAGAGGTTAAAGCGCACTTGATCACAAAATGCGCTCACGCACACACACACACAGCTGCTATAATTAGTGACAAATAATACAAAGGCCAATAAACTAGGACAATGTTACATACCGCATCTAGATCAGCCTCTCTGAGCCATGGTTCAGTGTAAGCCTAGGATTCTTCCAGAGATTGCTATGGGTTTGAGCAGTGAGCAATTTCAGCCTCTCAAAAAAGTAACCACTGAAACCAATGATCTTTTTAACGTTCATTTTTGTTTGTCTACAAATGTAAGACACATTCTTATGGCCTATTACGCCAAAGTATCGTGAGCTGTAGCTCTAGTAATCATTAGAAGGGGTTTCCCTAAAACCAGAAACTTATTTCAGTGGTTCCTCTGTGTTATAAAGATCGAGAAAGTAGATATTAATATAAATGTGGCATCGGCCTATTAGTTAAAGGCTTCTTCAAATACAGGCCTGTCTAGATGAAGGTCGAAATACCACCAGACCACGTTGCGTACAGTGGTCTACATTTTGTACCCCACTGGGTTATGTAGCTTAGCTTGTTAATGAGTCAGTCTTACTGCAATTCCAACTTTGTAACGCTCACAATTTGCTGATGTTGATAGAAACAATTCTCAGAGGAGCCGAGACAATTTTGAGGTCCCTTTGAAGTCCACAGTTGTGTGGCTTTTAGCAACTATTCTTTTCAGCACTTCTATTCTTGTCTAGGATGTTTGACTAATGCCTCGTTTCCACTGAGCGGATCGGTTCTGGTCGTTTAGAATGGAACGGGTTAGAATGGTCCGGTCTATTCTGCTGAGCATTTCCACTGCAAATCGGACCATCCGGGACCATACAAGGTTTAGAAAAAATGCCTAGCACGTCCACCAATCAGTGAGATGTATTTGTAGGTCTGCCCTAATGGAACCGTTCCATTTTCTATGGCCCCACATCTGAAGCAGGACCCAGAATGGTCCGGTACGGTTCGCTTTTATGGCACGCTTTCATAATGGAAACACCCCAAATAGCGTACTGTACCGAACCGATCCGCTCAGTGGAAACAAGGCATTAGACACCGTTCACACTTGTACGACTTCAAAGTCATATAAGTGTGAAAGGGGACTAAAGACCACTGTTCTACTTTGTCAGTACAGTTAGCCAATGTTCAGCAACTGTAAATCCTCATACACAAGTTCGGATTTCCGTCGGACAAATCTGTGGAATTTTGTTTAAAGTGCGTTGGCCATGAACTTGGTATGCATGCAGACGGCAGAACATTTTCAGCCGTCATACACAAAACTGTTTTTTCCACTCTTTAGCTACACCCTTTGGGCAACGTCTGCTAATGTTGTGTTATGGTTAGCATCTGCACTATGTGGGGGTTACCGCCTGAGGTCTGCACTATGTGGGGGTTACCGCCTGAGGTCTGCACTACACTATGTGGGGGGGGGGGGGGGTTTAGCGTCTGAGGCCTGCACTACTGTGGGGCGTCTGTACTGGGGGCGGGGACCATAGTGGGTAGGGGGGGGGGGTGACACCATTTTTATTTTATTTTTTTGCACTGAGTGACGCCACTGCAGTGGGGGGGGGGGTGGATATTACAGTGGGGGAGATTTTTTTTTGATCCTAATTTGCACAGAGCAGCCCAGATCTTCCCTTTCTCTGATATTTTTTGTGATCCTGGCTCCTCCCTCCTGTTCAGTGCCCCCACAGCAAGCAGCTTGCTATGGGGGCACCTGAGCCAAGTTACAGCTCCCCGTGTCCATTTAAACATGGAGCCCTGCCCCCTCTCTTCCCTGATTGGCTAGATTTTGCACACAGAAGGCTTTTTAGCTTAATGCTTAAGTCTGCCTTTACAACCCCCTTAAAGTTCATTTATGTGTAAAGGCAGGTGTCCCAATACTTTTGACAATATAGTGTATATCAGACTTAAGATAAATGCTACAAAATAGAAGATATTTGATGGTTTCCTATATAGGATTCTAAACACAGCTCCAAATGTTCCCTGACATTCCAAAAACATCCCAAATTTTCCTTAAAGGTGGACGTGAATTGCAGAAGCGCATTTCTCTCTATGTAGTCCATTAGGACATGCCTCATTACAGAAACAATCTTTCACTACAGGGCTGTGCCTGCAGACACTGGTGGCTGTCGCCTCTGCTCAACTTGAGAGCCATCACTGGCACTATCTGTCAGATGTGATCAATTCTCTTTTCATCTTTAGAATTAAGCACCAAATGTAAAAAGCATCTACTTGTCTGCCTAACCAGGAAATAATGTAACCTACACAATGTGTTCATTATTCACAAAGACATTTACAACTAGATCTTAAAGTTTCTATCAGTGCCTTTTTAAGCTAGGCTTGTTATACAGTATGCAACTATACTGGCATCAAAATGTGTATGTGTAGTTTTAAATATATATATATATATATACACACACAGTTTGACAAATTTGCTGGGAATCTAGGAGCCAGCTAAAAAAGTTAGGAGCCAGAAAGCGCGCCCCATCCCGCCAAGTTTGTGTGCAGAAGCGAACGCATATGTGAGTAGCACCCGCATATGTAAAAGGTATTCAAACCACACATCTGAGGTATCGCCGCGATTGTTATAGCGAGAGCAATAATTCTAGCCCTAGACCTCCTCTGTACCTCAAAACATGCAACCTGTAGAATTTTTTAAACGTCGCCTATGGAGATTAAGGGTTAAAGTTTGTCGCCATATCACGAGCGGACGCAATTTTGAAGCGTGACATGTTGAGTTATCAATTTACTCTGCATAACTTAACTTGCAAAATATAAATAAAAAAAAAAATTGGGCTAACTTTTCTTTTTTTTTTTTAATAAGTGTATTTTGTCCGCAAAAAAGTGCGCATGCAAGACCGCTGCGCAAATACGGTGAAACAGAAAGTATTGAAACGACCGCTATTTTATTCTCTAGGGCAGGGGTGTCAAACAGGCGGCCCTCCAGCTGTTGCAAAACTACAAGTCCCATGAGGCATTGCAAGGCTAACAGTTACAAGCATGACTCCCACAGGCAGAGGCATGATGGGACTTGTAGTTTCGGAACAGCTGGAGGGCCGCCAGTTTGACACCCCTGCTCTAGGGTGTTAGAATAAAAAATATATATAATGTTTGGGGGTTCTAATTAGAGGGAAGGAGATGGCAGTGAAAAAACACATTAGAACTGCTAGAACGGGTTTACTTGTAATGCCAAACGGCCACCACAAGATGGTGCCACATAACAGAAGGCCTGCAGAAGGCTGCGGCCTCAATTACTGGCGGGTGCGGGAGCCAGGTCACAATTGCGAACGGGCGCCCGGATTTTGTCGAGCCATGTATGTATGTGTATATATATATATTATATATATATATATATACACACACAAACTTTTTGCTCGTCGCAAGGGTGATATGCAAACTGAATTGGGGTGGCATTAACTTTCTATTGACACACCTATTAGTTTGCATATGGCAGTGTGAACTGTCAGTGCTTATGAGAACTTTGAAAATGAATTTCCCTATTGCCTGCAGCTACAGATGTCGGTGAGGTCTTGCTTTAAAGCCAATTTACTGCTTAAGAATATAAAAAGATTTGAATGTCCATAGCCTCGCCAAAGGTTAATTTTAAAGGCATTTTCCCACCAAATCCTGTTTTTTCTTTTTAATATCCCAAGTCTCCCATACATCCTACTGTAGAAGATAAAAGGAAAATTCAGTAGTTCAAGTTGTTCTCTCAGGAGTTCAGCTCACCCTGCTCCTCCAACTAGAGCTCCTGTTTTGTGCTTAAATTAAATTATAAGGCTAAAAGTTGCTGAATCACTGCAGGAAGGAGCAAGGTGAGCTGAGCTGCTGAGAGAAGAATTTGGATGACTTCAGTGCTTCTAAAAATTGAGAATGAATTTCTCCCTATTCCCTGCAGCTATACATGTCAGCAAGCTCTTGCTTTAAAGGCAATTCACTGCTTAAAAAAAACGGAGTTCCACCTAAACAAAAAATATTAAAAGCCAGCAGCTACAAATACTGCAGCTGCGGACTTTTAATAAATGGACGCTTACCTGTCCAGGGTGACCGCGACGTCAACACCCGAAGACGAGCAATTACTTGTCTCTCGGCTGCCCCCGCCACCATCCTCGGTGAGGTAACCAGGAAGTGAAGTGTTGCGGCTTCACTACTGCGCATGCGAGAGTCACGCCGTGCATTTTCACTGGTCCCCGCTGCGTTCAGGGAACCGAGTTCTGCCGATATCTCTCTCCGGTAGTGGGTGCAAATACCTGTATTATACAGGTATCTGCACCCACCTCCCCCTGAAAGGTGCCAATTGTGGCACCGGAGTGGGGAGGGTTCGGATGAGCGGAAGTTCCACTTTAGGGTGGAACTCCGCTTTAAGAAATATAAAATTGCTGAAATAAACAGAGAGACTGACACTGTGGTATCTTTATAACAGCACCAGGTGGGTGAACCCAGGTCTGGTGAGTGAATGAACCAGCCAGTGCCAATCAGAAAATACCATTTCCACTTTGTGTGGAATAACTCATATGTTGTAGCTCAATTCTACACAAGAAAAAACAAAAAAACTAGAGAATGTAAAAATGACTGTATTTATGTATACTCAAATCTCAGTTTATCTAGATATGAAGCTTGCTAATGCACATCAATTTTCCTAACTGCGCTTTTTCTTTAGACACCCTGCTGTTGCTGGGAACAGTGTCGGCCTTCTATATGATGAACACTACTAATAAACATTTGCCGTTTCCTATAAAAAGGGACCTGAATATTGTTTGATATTATCCAGAACGGCAGAATCCAGCAAGTAAAATATTATCAGGATGTGAATGATGTAAAACACGAGAATAACGCGGTTTGACCTTTTCGGATTGAGCTGCACAAAGCACCGTGTTAGGTGTTAAGAACAATGATTGCATTTTCCACGCAATGTTTTTCTAATGCTGGTAGACACCGCTAGATATTAAATAAAGTCAAATATAAACTGCATTGCTGCTTAGTAAGTGCAAATGAACGTTACTTCTCGAGGCTAGTTCACGCTTGCCCGCAAACCGTCCTTGAGTGCAATCCAGCGCACCACCAAGGCATATATAGATTATTAAACACCAGGAACTCCAAAAACCAATGCAATTCCCTCATTTCATAAAAACAAGTTACAGCAAGTGGGTAGAATCTGTAACGTGTTTCACACAACACTTCAGAGGACTTCATTATAATGCAGTAAAAAAAAAAAAAAAAGAACAAGAGATTAAAAAAAAAAAGGAAAAAAAAAAGGCTAAGTGTAAAGCCCCTTGCCCTAGCAGCTAAATAAAATCTAAACTAGTATGGGTTCACTCCTTGAGGTATAGACTGGATAAGGTCAACTGTGCTTGCGTTTGGCACCTGAGGTTCTAAATGTCAAGGAAAATGGCACAATATATTAATGTCACCACTGACCACTGGAGGTGACTTGATGATCCACCCCCAGAGAGCACCACATACTACTCAGGGCTCACAGGAAGTGGATTTATTGACGCTGGCTGTCATTTGGCCTGCGAAAAGGATGTACAGGATAGAAGATCTGTGAGATTGCAAAGTGTCGCGAGAAGATTTGCAGTTTGGGCTGCTTTTTTTATTTTAATTGAAAAAAGAATAGCTAATTTTATCATCACTTTTAAGTCATGCTAAAGTTAAAAGTTTACCTTAATACATTCCTTGCATTAAGGTAAAAAACGTTTAAAGTGGTATAATCATAAGGCATAATCATACTAGCTCATTATGTATTACTTTACTTGCCTTAGATCGAGGGCCCTCAAACCCCACCCCCCCCCCCCCCCCCCCCCCCCCCCGTTCGGAGACATCTCTCCCGGTGCTTCAGGGTATCGCGGCTCCAGAGCCGCCGTTAACGGCACATCTAACGGAAGCAACGGCACGACATGCCATTGCGTCAGTGCGAATGTGCCGATCACTTTGGCACATGCAGACACTGGGGAATATCTCCTAAACCGTGCAGGTTTAGGAGATATCAGGGGTAGCTACAGGTAAGCCTTAATATAGGCTTACCTTTAGCATAAAGTTGTTATAATGGGTTTACAACCACTTCAATGGCTTTCTTTTCTCCCCCTTCAATGTGTAAATGGGAAGAGCGGGGGGGGAGAAGCGATCCAGATCCAGTTTCTGTTCTCTCATTCACTTCCTGGTTTGCGCCGCTCGTTCATGTAAGAACTACATTTCCCAGTATGAATTGCGGCACGCCCAGTAATTCACACCTCCTTAAAGTCTCTAAGGCCGCGTACACACGAGGAGACATGTCCGATGAAAACGGTCCGCGGAACGTTTTCATCGGACATGTCTCCAGGGATAATTTGGTCTGATGTGTGTACACACCATCAGACCAAAATCCCCGGACAGAGAACGCGGTGACGTGGACGCCACGACGTGCAAAAACAAGGAAGTAAAATGCTTCCACGCATGCGGGGGATTTCAGTCCACTGGTTAGGCGTACTAACCAGCGGACATGTCCGACGGACAGGTTTCCAACTGACAGGTTTCCAGCGGACAAGTTTCTAAGCATGCTTAGATACTTTTGTCCACTGGAAACCTGTCCGCTAGGCCGTACACACGATCGGACATGTCCACGGAAACTGGTCTGCGGACCAGTTTCAGCGGACATGTGCGATCGTGTGTACGGGGCCTAACACGTAGAGAGCGTCCTGACACACAGATGTAGTTCCCAGGAGGGGGCGAGCATGTCACGGACCACCACAGTAAAGCCTCCCTTCATGGTGGTGAGTAACAATCAGACAAGCAGGAAGTGAACAGAACAGAGAAGAAATAGAGCAACTTCTGAGCAAAAACGAACAATGAGGTAAAGGATGCTTAATATGGAAAAAAATTAAAATTCCTTTACAATCCCTTTAACCTCCCTGGCGGTATGATTCTGTCTGGAATTACGTACCAAAAGCGGTGCAATTATTTTGCATGGAAATTCTGCGTTTTATACTGTAGGCCTGCAATTTTTAGGAATAACTCACTTAAATTTGTTCAAACCAGAGTCTAGTAAACATCTCTGGTATGATAAAGTTTGAAACACAAAATCATAAAATTATAATATAATAAATAACTATAAATAATTATAACAAATAATAATGTAATTATAATAAAAAATATTCACTAATGTAATGAAATCAAAATCACTGAAATTTGCTCAGTTGCAGAATTGTCGCTGTCATTACTTTTATTTTTTTATGACGGATTTCCTCACAAATCGCTATCGCTCAATTCTGCAAGTGATTATAATTTATTATCGCTGTTTTCTAGCTGCTCTAAAATCACTTTTGACATAAAGGGACACTTTTGGTTGCTATGGACAATCTACAGTTTGCAGGCACAAAAAAAATGTTTTATTATGTAAAAGTACATGTAGGGCACTGGGCAGACCACTAGGGACAGGGGGGGTGTGTACTTTTTACATACAGTACTGTAATCTATAAGATAACAGTATTCTGTATGTAATGTGTTTGTTTACTTTTTTGAATTTGCCGCCGGTCTCCGCCCCCGTGCGCCGTTACGTCGCAGGGAACGGAGATCGGCAGCGCGCGGGCACTGTGTGAGTCGAATGGAGGACGCCACTCGCTCACACAGTGGGGATGCATTGCTGAATCCAGGGACAAGTACAGTAACCCTGCCTGGATACAAGGTAAGCCAGCGCGCTGCAGGCTCTGCATATTCACCCCGAGCGTGACTCGGGGATACCGATTTTTACATAAAAAGTCGGGGATACCGCCAGGGGGTTAAACACAAATCACATTTCCACTTTATCAGAGGCACATTGAAAAAAAAAACCACCTAAAAGACCTTTTAAAACAATAAATGACTCCCCAGTTCAAAGATAAAAGTGTGAACAGTGTGTTTTATTGTCAATGGACCATTTCTGCAGTAAAACACATGGGGAAATATGCATAAGCTATAAAGAAATTTTACTAATTTATGTGTATAGTTTACAAATAAAGCATTTAGAAAGAGAAAAAACACATCATAGAAATCATGTTCCCCGACGAAAAAAAGGTTAACAATCCCGCTTTCAGGGAAAATATGACAGTATTAATTCTCAAAAAAAGAAAAAAAGAAAAAAACATTTATTTGCAATATGCTTTAGTTGCCAGAAAATGCAGCTGTGTTCTAAATCAAACAGATTCCCTAAAGAGTCATTTATTGCCTCAGTGAAATGAGCTGTAATGCTGACTTTGTGCAAACATTGTAAGTAGGGAGGAGGAAAAGTATTATGAAAATAACTGGTAGAAATAAAAGAGGGGTCTGACCTGTACAAGGGCTTCTTTCATGGCAGTCCAATTAGACACTCGCCAAGAACACTCCAGCACAAGGTAGGGATTGATGTGGCCCTTTGATTGTCCGTAGTCCGTCAGGGACTCCCACTGGTTCAGCTCTTTAGAAGATCTAGAAAAACGACATGCAATTGGAACGGATGCTTCCATGTGAACACAACAAGAAAATCACCCACAGTGTAATTATAATACCGTATTCACAATGCTGGAAACAGAGGAATAGATTTTTCAACGTGTCTTACTTAATTATGGTTTTCATAGTTCTACAGCCACCAATCATAACCATTCCTACACTGAAATTGTACAGTTCAGAATAAAAGTTTGAACATAAATTTTATGTCTCAAAAGCAATGTTGACAGGAACATTTAGCTATTTTTCTACATTTTGTTAGTCATTATAGTAAAAATAATATTTAAAAAAATAATAATGCTACATTTTGTTTTAAGTCTACCAAGTGAAATATTGCATAAGATTATTGGGCAGTTTTCAACCCATCCAGTAAGTGGAGCCTTAGGGTCCTTTCACACGTGCGGACCGTTTGTCTGTTTTTTAGACGTCCGTTTACGGACCGCAATGCTTTCCTATGGGTCCTTTTACACCCATCCGTTAACATCCGTCTCCGTTAAGCTCCGTTTTTTTGAACAGAAGAAAGTGCTATATTTCTTCCGTCAAAGAAACGGAACGGATGAAAAACGGATGTTAGCGGACGATCCGTTGAACATCCGATTCGCTAACATCCGTTTTCCATCAAAATATGTAATAAAAATAAAAGTTCTAACAAAAAGAAAAAAGACGGATGAAAAAAAAAATGGATGAACAAAAACGGATCAACTGATAAAAAACGGATCTAAAAAACAGTCCGCACGTGTGAAAGGACCCTAAAGCCCCGTACACACGATCGGACATCCAACAAAATTTCCCTTGGATTTGTGTCCTAATTGATTTGTCTGATCACACCCATAGCATACACACGCTCGGACTTTTCTGCAAACTTTTCTAAAACTTTTCCATCATCACGTGGTTTTTCTGCTCTTTTCTGCTCTTTACTGCCACCCTTTGGTTAACTTCTGCTATTGTTGGTTGATTTTAACATTGGTTCTGAGCATGCGCATTTGTAATTTGTCCAAAAGTCCGATGGTTTGCTGTACACACGATCGGACTTTGCACCATTGGACTTTTGTTGCCTGAAAGTTGGTCCGTTCGCAGACCCAACTTTTTGTCCAATGAAAGCCAAAAAAGTTGGTCCGATGGAATGTACACACGGTCGGACAAATGCGAAAAGTGCCGGATTTTGATGTTGGTTGGGCAAAAGTCTGACCGTGTGTACGGGGCTTTAGACTCATTTTTACATGTTTTATCTGCCTTATTACAGTGCACTGCGATTCAGGCCGGTACTCAAACCTAATGGGAAGGTTCTGTAATCAGCTCCAATCAAAGAAAAAAAAACGCAGGCAAGCCTAGGCTATGCAGTCTCAATTTAAAAAAACAAAAAAAACAAGTGGGTACTCACAAACTCTGAACATCCATAAATGGCCAACGTGTTCCGAGAGTCAGAGCTCTGAAGAGGGCCTGATCCTCGAAACACATTAGCCATTTAAAGACATTTAGAGGTCTTGCCACGCCGCTCATATACAGCCAAGCCTAAAAGTTTTGAGAATGATTAAAATATAAAATTTTCAATGTCTGCTGCCTCCATTTTTAAGATAACAATTTGCATATACTCCAGAATGTTATGAAGCGTGATCAGATGCATTGAATGTAATGGCCTGTTTGCCATGAAAATGAACTAAAAAAAAATTAAAAATAAATATTAAAAGTCAGCGGCTACAAATACTGCAGCTGCTGACTTAATAATCAGACACTTACCCATCCCACGGTCCAGCGATGTGGGGGAACAAAGCCCCGCGTGTCTCTTCCTCCTCTTCGTGGCAGCAGCATGGTCACTGTGGGTGTCTGACCTTGGCTTCACAGCCGGGCAATCACTGCGCATGGCTGAGCAAACATCTGGGACCTGTGACATGTCCCAGATGATTGCTGGGGGGGGAGAAAGAGGTGAACTTCCTTTCGGCACCGTGGGAGGAAGTGGGAGCTGGAAAGAGGGTTGCCGCTCCCACCCACCCCCAAAAAATCCAGGAGTAGGAGTACAGAATAGTGTCAATTTGTTTTGGCCATTAGTAGGTTGTTTGTTAGTTTTAGAACAGTTTCTGTGGAGTGTTTAGGACGAAATCCAGACTAAAGGGAATCAAGAAGGCCATTATCAGCAAGGTGGCCATTCAGTCGGTTGTAGACCAGGCGTTCAAGGAGTTTGTATAAAAAGCGAGATAGGGAGTAGGTTAAGATTGGATGGGTCCATTGAGGGCTTTTTAAGTATGCGTTTGACTAGTGCATGTTTTAGAGAGTTGAGGAAGATGCCAGAAGAGAGGGAGAGATTGAAGATGTGGGTTAGAAAGTGTAGAATAGAGAGAGGGTGAATGTAGCATTTGCAAGTGAATTGGACCCAGAAGGCAGATGGTAAGCTGGACGTTCACAAGTAGTTTAGCAACCTCATCTATAGTGGTGGGGTTGAAAGAGGGAGGGGATGATTGTACCTGTGGGCATGAAGTGTAAAGTGTGGAGGGTATCACAACAGCAGAGATCTCCTCACAAATTGTCTTAATCTGTTTGAAGCGATTGACGATCTCCTGGGCAGTAAGTGAGGTAGAGGGTGGAGGCAGTGGAGGACGAAGTAGAGAGTTGAAGGTAGAGAAGAGTTGATGGGGACAGGATGATAAATTGTTATTGAGAGTGATAAAATAGGTCTTCTTGACAGTGAGGAGGCTGGAATTTTATTTTTGGAGGGCAGATTTATATTAGTTGAAATCTTTCTGAGACTTGGGCCCCTTTCACATTGAGGCGTTTTTCACGCGGTACAGCACTAAAAATAGCGCTGCTATACTGCATGAAAAAAACCTGCCCTGTAGTCTTTAATGTGAAAGCCTGAAGGCTTTCACACTGAAGCGGTGCGCTAGCAGGACCGCACCAAAAGTCCTGCTAGCCGCATCTTTGCTGCGGTATAGGAGCGGTGTGTTTACCGCTCCTATACCATTGAAATCAATGGGAAACCGCGGTAATACCGATCGCAATGCCCCTCTACAGAGGTGCATTGCGGGCGGTATTAACCCTTTTTCGGCCGCTAGCGGGGGTTAAAACCGCACCGCTAGCGGGCGAATACCGCGGTAAATACGATGGTATAGCAGTGCTAAAGATCGCGCTGCTATACCGCCACCACGGCTCCCGCTGCAATGTGAAAGCAGCCTTAGTCTTGTGCCACAGGCGCTCATAAGCACTGCTATGTTTTTTCAGACTTCTAGTGTCATCTGTTTGCCACTAGTGTCCCTTTGTGGATAAATAACCCGGCAGGGTGGGCATGGCACCACACAGCCTCGTTTTTAAATTGTGACTGAGTGCAGGGCTTGTTGCAGCAGTAATATGTTACATATTACACCCTGAATATGGGTTTAGCATTCAACCTGTTACAAAATGGTGAACTTTTCCTTTACCTATTTTTTAAAACAATTATTTATTATTCCCCGTCGTAAAAAGGAGCCTACCAAGTAAATCTACTACAGTTATAAAAAGGCAAACAAGTAGTAATGCTGGATTGAGCAGAAACCCAATCATAGGGAGAATATATTAAAGACAGATGGAACACCCATTTCCATTAGGCTACTGTAAGGATGGAATATGCAATATAATCAGACTTCAATAACTTTACAGGATGGCTATAGTGAGGCCCCGTACACACGACCGAGCTTCTCGGCAGAATCCAGCGAGAAGCTTGCTGGGATCCATATTCTGACGAGAAGCTCGATCGTGAGTACACTTTCGCCGAGCAAACCGACGAGCGAGGCGTCGAGCCAAAATAGAGAGCAGGTTCTCTATTTCCTCGACGGGCCATCGGGACTAATGGCTCAACACCTTTTTCGAAAGCCTGGTCGACGAACTCGGCTGACTGAGAACCTCGTCAGGCGGAACGATGGGTTTAGCCCGACGAGGTTCTCGTACGTGTGTAGCGGCCGCAAGGAAGAATGAGAAGATGGTGTGGATTGAATGGGGCTCTTTTCCTACAATGCAGAGAACTTGCTACTTTACAACAATAGAGAAAACAATTGTACAGGTTGAACCAAGAGCCCAGAAATAAAAACTAATAAATATCTACAAACTAGTGGTTTTGGCATCAGAAACCTGTGTACATGAAACATGTACACTTTACAGAGAAAAGTCAAATTCTAAATGGAACACAACCTTTTTTTTGTAGATATTGCCTCTTCAGTTACTTTTTTCTTTCCTTCAATAATAACAAAGTTACCAGAAAGGTGAAGAAAAGAACAAACAGAATTCACACTTACCGGATCCAGTGGTCCTCCCACAACTGATATTCTGGAAAAACAGCTGGAGATGCATTGCTCCTTTCATGTTCCTTTTTGGCTTTTTCCATTGCTTTCTCATAGGATTCTTGGGCCTGAAAGAACAAAAGCTCAAATAAATCAATAGCTTTTCATCTACAGGATCTGTATGTACGCATTCTGAGCCTGAAGACAGATCAATATGTGCACACATCCACCGACACGTGAAGTACAGACTGGATGAGACCAACACGTTGCTCAAAATATCTCTGAGCCGCTAGTGGCCCTACACAATGTTAAAAGAATTATTTTTTTTAATGAGTAGCCTTCAAGGCAAATAAAAAAAACGCATGTGGCAATATGTTCCTAAATCAGGATAGTTTCATATTCAAATACACTTAAAATAAAACAATGGTCTGAAATCACGATTTTTTTTATAAAAATGGTGACTCTACCCATGCCTAGGTGAGAGGTCGCGAGGGGAAAAAAAACAAAAAAAACAATGGTCTTAATTCAGATATGGGCACCGGGAGTTGGAGCTCAGTCTGAGCTTAAACAAAAAAAAATTGTTCAAAGACTAAGTTATTTCATAAAAAAGTACACCCCTAGAAGTAACTTAAAGTGACCTTATTATAAGGGCAATATGGGAGATCTATTGCTGACCCCCACGGACCTTAAAGGGTCACTAAAGGAAAATAAATTTGGAGCTGAAATTACTGTTTACAGGGTATAGAGGCATAAACGTTAACCAATTCCTTTTAAAATGATTAAAAATAGATTAAAAAAACAATCATATAATCAACATACAGTTCTAGTTTCGTTTTTGCTGTTATTTCCTGTCTCACTGATGTACAGAGCCAGAGAGCCAATAGAGGGCAGTGATGGTTTGTCTAAAACCCCTCAGCACCAACCCAGTTTCAGTTTACACACAGTAATCACACTTCCTTGATTAGCGACTACAGTGAGAAGCTCTGTGGTAATAAGGAAACAGACAACCAGGAAGTGTGGAGATCAGAGCAGAATTACAGCAACATCAAAGCAAAAACGAACGAGGACATGAAAACAGCACTGCAGTAAGGTAAAGGAAGCTATTTAGCTTAAAAAAAAAAAAAATTCCTTTAGTGACCCTTTAACATTTTCTGGGTCACTGCAACCCATATGCAGATGAAGAAATTCAGAAAAGACAGTACTTAGATTAAGGTCAGCATGACGGCCGGTCAAACAGCATTTACAAAATGATGCCTCAGCAATGGTGCATTTATGTAGAAAGGGGTGTATAAAAACGGCCTGCAGAGCAATGGTGCATTTATGCTTATTTTACGACAGGTCCTTTAACTATCAGTACCTAAAAATAATTGCAAAGAAAAAATGGGATGAAAACTGCCACTAGTCATTCTAGTTTTGAGGCAATAAAGCTGACCTTTTACTCTAGGTTTTATAAAAAATACACAAAACTATTATAAAAGGCCAAATGCCAATGGCAAAACAATTAGTCCCAGGATGTAAAGCTGAAATTACCCAACCTCACTGTGAATGGTGCCAAGGTCCCTGAGTCGGGGACATTGCCTTCCATCTAAATGCTTCTGAAACAGGTATTCCGAATTGTGATGAATGCACTTTAAAATTTTCTGACAAACAGAATCATACAGAGCTTGAAACTCAACTGGCTCTTAAAGGGGAGTTCCACCCACAATTTCACTTTTTAAATATAAATACCCCTGTAATACACAAGCTTAATATATTCTAGTAAAGTTAGTCTGTAAACTAAGGTCCGTTTTGTTAGGCTGTTACAGCATTTAGTTTATAATCTAGTAATAGACCGTGGCCATCTTAAGTGTGGGCATCATGAAGCCAGACTCTATGACTTCCTGGATTTCAGCTTTGCATATCTCGCACATGCTCAGTGCTGCACAAGCAATGTAATAGGTTTCAGTCAGGTTTGCAAGGACTGCTGGGAAACATGATGCCTATCCCAGAAACCCTTGCAAATAGCCATGTGACTTAATAGCCTAGGCTAATAAGGAGGAGGAAGTAATGAAGGACTACCAAATAAAGGTATTTGCAAGCAACAAAATAAATAAAAATTGTCCATTCTGAACACTGAGATTAGGGCATGCAGCACAGACAAACATAAAAAATGGGTGGAACTCCACTTTAAACCTACCGAACCTTCAGTATTTTGCAGCATGTTCCCTGGGGTATTTTACTCGTCACAACAAAGATACCTACCATAGAATGTCACTGCCTATTGACCTAGCCAGTGTCAAGCCTGCACATTACAGTGCCTCAATTGACAGTAGGGAGTTCTGTCTATCTAATAGTATTGCTTATGGCAAGGTAGGGAAATATAACCTCAGCTTGGCAGGCTCCCTTTAGGATCTTTTACACGCAAGCTTCAAAGAAGGGTGCTGAAGGGATGTCTGATATCATGTCTAATCTAGAGCAGTTAGCTAAGCACTGGCTGTTTCCAGTGTTGAGAAACATTTGAAGACAAGGCCAAGCCTGAGACCACCAGCCCATTTATTTTCACTGCTCTCTAATGGGCTATCCCACCAACAAAGACAACAGGTTAAATACCTGCAATACGCATTTTCACAATTAGTTTCCATATTTATAGGGTAACAAATGGTCAATGTAATCTACTACTCATTTTCTGATTTACACAGCCTCTATGGTTCCCTGCTTGGTTGCTGGTAAAAAATGACGTGCCAAATGTGGCATGTAAGGGGGCGAGGAGTGGATTAAGCGAAAGTTCCACTTTTGGGTGGGACTCCGCTTTAAAGAGAGCGCCGAGAAAACAGGATATTCTCCTGTATGTACTCTGTAGCGCTCGTCCCGCCCCCTCCCTGGCTGCAAATGGGCATGGGTCAGGCTGGATACATTGCAATGGGGAGGCTGCATAGATGGGCGCTTCACAGTTCTTTATTTAAAATGTTTTTTTTCCCCGGAAACCTCCCTCTTAAAGTGAAGGTGCGTGCTATATGCCGATAAATAAGGTATACATAAAATAACACTCAGTAGCTCATCCTTAGTCTTGAGCGGCGCTCAGGGATTCATTGGGGCCACAAAAGATATAGAACTATATAGATAGATACAAAATAACACGCCCAAGCTCAACTCTTCACCACACACAGCCACAAGGGCAGGAGAATTCTTGTTGGGCCGTGTATTAGTTGCTCGGACAAACACACTTAGACTGAATTTTAATGGTTCAAAGACTGTCAGGCAAAAATAATCGGCCCTCACGCATGTTCACTTTATCAAATCTGGCCCTCTTTGAAAAAAGTTTGGACACCCCTGCTCTAACCTAACCCCCAATGGACATGAAAGAAAATATGCTTCTGGCCTTGAAGCGGACATTGAAATAAATATGTTCCTAAGAGTTAGGAAGAGGATCAAGTATGACAGAGTACCTGCTCAAAGAATCCATGCTGCTCATAAGCAATGGCTGTCGTGGTTTCTGGGAACTTGCAGCGTTTCTGCCACAAACCAGCCCACATGTCTTCTTCTTGGAGAAGGGAATATAACTCTGCAAGCGAGTCCAGGATCTCCTAAAAGAAACGTATATACATTTATTATATAAATATGCAAGAAAAGTTTCATAGACACGTGCCATAGCAATCTAATATGACACTTCTCCATCAACTATTTCTGCCTAAATCCTTCACCAAGTGGTGTTTATTGCAGACATAAATGGGAGGCCTTCTAAAACTCGGCCTCCAAGATGTGAAATTAACCAATGCAGGGTTTTATACCCCACAAAAAGTATATAGATTTATCAAAATGAAACCAAGTACTTTGGATAGAGTGACTGGTTTACTCCCCTTTAACTTCATCTCTCACTGATGCGTTTTCTTCTCCGTAGCTTGTATCTACCAATAGCTCCTACCTCGACACCACAAAGTCAGTCTTTCCATCTATTCAATCCTACCTAGTTGTGTTCAATAATTAAATTTCTCATTACTGTATTTATTGTCGTAAAACGCTCACTTTTTCACCCTGCAAATCAGTTGCAAATAGTGTGTGCGTGTTATACGCCGATACTGCAATATGAAATAGGGGCGCTAGAAAGTTAAATAAAATAAATACTACCTATTCCAATAGAACATAAATCCTTAATTGCAAATAATAACATAAATAGTGCAAGGTGCATAAAAATTCAATAGTAATGACAACGCCTGCAGCGAAACAGGTGTGCAATAAGTAAGTGAATAAAATAGGACAATATACAATATACGGTGAAATATAGTGACCATGAATAATATAAAAGTGCTCCGTGCTCAAAAAAGTCCTTGTGGTAGGTTCCACCTTCACCAATGGGACACCTCAAGTGGGGATGGATGGCTCCTTACCAAATGAAGTTGACCTGAACTAAGGTCAAATGAGCTTGGGTAACACCACCTTGCGTATGAGGGATTCCAATGAAGTTGAACGGATAATGCAGATATCATAAAAAAGGAGAAAGAACAGCTCCCATAGTGTAAAACTGTTTAATGAAAATATAAAAACAGATACACAGTGCCAAGTGGCCCCTTACTTGAATGGTACCTGGGCACGCATTGATTACCTACTTCCGGTTATCTGGTTTCCTCGCGCACAGCAGTGGAACGCACGCCGGGCTTCGTTTCTCTCTCCATACACACAAGCTTACAGCCTCAGTGCCGGGATACGGGCACCCATTCAAGTAAGGGGCCACTTGGCACTGTGTATCTGTTTTTATATTTTCATTCAACAGTTTTACACTATGGGAGCTGTTCTTTCTCCTTTTTTATGATATCTGCATTATCCGTTCAACTTCATTGGAATCCCTCATACGCAAGGTGGTGTTACCCAAGCTCATTTGACCTTAGTTCAGGTCAACTTCATTTGGTAAGGAGCCATCCATCCCCACTTGAGGTGTCCCATTGGTGAAGGTGGAACCTACCACAAGGACTTTTTTGAGCACGGAGCACTTTTATATTATTCATGGTCACTATATTTCACCGTATATTGTATATTGTCCTATTTTATTCACTTACTTATTGCACACCTGTTTCGCTGCAGGCGTTGTCATTACTATTGAATTTTTATGCACCTTGCACTATTTATGTTATTATTTGCAATTAAGGATTTATGTTCTATTGGAATAGGTAGTATTTATTTTATTTAACTTTCTAGCGCCCCTATTTCATGCACACAATTATTATATTTCAATTTATTTGATTTACCCAGGGAGCAGCTTTTCTAATATTTTTATCCACCCCTCCCCCACTTTGGCGCGAGATTTTCCACCCAATTACCTATGATACTGCAATATGGGCTGCCTTGGAGAGAACGGGGAGGGGGGCGCCATCAGATTACATACAGCGAGAATCTCCTGTTTACTTGGCGGTCTCTGTAATAGGAAGTCCCGTCTCCTGGACTGGCTTCTATGATAGAAAGAACATTGGTCCAATCCCTGTCCCCTCCGAGTCAGCAGTAATCGGAGATGAGATGGACATTGATCAGGCTGCATTCATGGCAATGGTGAGGCTGCAGTTGGACATTGATCAAGCTGCATCGATCGGCACTGACCCTTATGTTGCTTCAAAGTTCTTTATTTAAAAAAAATGTTTTCCTGAAACTTCCCTCTTAAAATGAAGGTGTGTGTTATACGCCTGTGCGCGTTATATGCAGACAAATACGGTAATTATGTCATAGCATCTAAAACAGAGTGCAACCAAATATTCTAGTGGAAAATCTACACCACTGGAGATTGAAAAAGATGACTGCATACAATTCATCTTCCCAAGAACCACCAAAACACACGTGCCAGAAATCCCAATGCTCAAAAAACATGCTAAAAGCTGCATATTGCACACACATTTAGGCGCCTCTAGTGTTTGAGCATTATTGCATACTAATGGCCAGAATCCCAATTTATTCTGGCCACTGGAATTCATTGACACATGAACGAAAGACTCATTTAGCGGTTAAGCGTGTTTATAAGTGTTTAGCCACATCTAGCATTTTTTTTCTGCTCTTCAGCACCTGTCCGGAGCAAGCCTTTGGCGTTTTGTTTTTTCAGCCTTCAAACATCCGTGTGCGCTGTATGCTCATACAAAATAAAATAAAAAGAAAATAAAAAACAAAAGCATGCCGCGTACACACGATCAGAAATTCCAACCAGAAAAACCGTGGACTTTTTTCCGACGGAATTTGGGCTCAAACTTGTGTTGCATACACACTGTCACACCAAATTTTATTTATTTTTTTTGCGCGTTGGAATTGCATACAGACGATCAGAATTTCCGACAAGAACTTTTCCCGTCGGGAAGTTTGAGAACCAGCTCTCAATATTTTACTAGCTTTGTTTGACAGCAGCGGGAGAAAATGGTACTCGCTGTGGTCTCAGGCCAATGAGGAGCTCTCCTGCAACATTGCTGGATCGGTGGGGCTCAGGTAGGTATTAGGAGGACTGCTGCCTACAGTTAAAGCGGATGGTTCAGCAAAAAAAAATATTAAAAGCCAGCAGCAACAAATACTGCAGCTGCTGACTTTTAATATTAGGACACTTACCTGTCCTGGAATCCAGCGGCGTCCGCAGCAGAGGACGAGCGATCGCTCGTCACCCTGCTGCTCCCCCCTACATCCACGGTGAGGGAACCAGGAAGTGAAGCACTGCGGCTTCACTGCCCGGTTCCCTACAGCGCATGCGTGAGTCGCGCTGCGCCCGCCGATTGGCTCCCGCTGTGTGCTGGGAGCCGAGAGTTCCCAGCACACAACGGGGGGGGGGGGGGGGGGGCGACGGGATGTCGCCAAAAACCCGACTTTTGCCCGAGACTGCGGGCCGGAAGTGGTTGCAGATACCTGTCTTTAGACAGGTATCTGCACCCCCCTTCGCCCTGAAAGGTGTCAATTGTGACACCGGAGGGGGGGAGGGTTCCGATCAGCGGATCTTCACTTTAGGGTGGAGATCCGCTTTAATAAATAGCATTAATTTAAAAAAAAAAACACATCAGCCTTTAGAACCGCTGTGCGTGAGCCCTTAAAAACAACACAGCAGCTGCTGGCTTTTAAAACATGGACACTTACAAGTGGCAGCTTGGTTTTCGGCTTCCCCCGCCGCCATCCTCGGTGAGGGAATCAGGAAGTGAAGCGATGCAGCTTCACTGCCCGGTTCCCTACTGTGCATGCGCGAGTCGTGCTGCGGCGTTCCACTGGTCCCTGTTGTGTTCTGGGAGCCGAGTGTCTCCCAGAACACAATGGGGGGGGGGGGGTGACACGGAGGGGCCGGACTCCCGCAGGAGCCTATACCCGGAAGTGGTGCAAATACCTGTATTATACAGGTATCTGCACCCCCTCCCCCGAAAGGTGTCAAATGTGACACCAGAGGGGGGGGGGGCAAAAAGCGGAGGTTGACTTTGGGGTGAACCTACGCTTTAAAGTGTTCCCCCCACCTTCCTTGTTGTAATCCATATAATTTAAGATAACATAACACTTTCCTTTGTCTTTTTTATGCTCATAAATAAATGACTGATCAGCAGATCTTCCAAGTATAAAGCTGGCTACTCGGTGTACTCTTGATAAAGAAATCCTTTTATTGACTACATGTAAAAAGACACGGTATCAGAAATGCTATGATCAGTAGATATTCCCTGCGTTTTAGGGAGCTCTTCTACACTGCACTCCATCCCATTACTCGTCATTTTAAATTACTGCTTAGCATACTAATAAAAGCCAAGATGATTTTCATCACATTGTTAACGTTTTGCATCACACTTTAACTTTTTTTTCTTTAAATGTATCAGTTGTTTATTAATGCGTCTGGGGTCATTGTTAGAACACCTCGATCCTAAGCAAGAGAGTAGAAAAATAACCGAGCAGTGGGAAACCAAATCAGATTTTAATGGCTGAGAATACATGTTCATAGAGCATTTGGCACAGAAAACAAAGACGGCAAACATTATCAGCGCAGTAAAACATTATTACTTTCTTTCTGTCTGCCGGCCAGAATTTATATAGTTACCTTCTCTGAAAGTGCTGATGCAGGAGGAATAACACTTACTTGCTGTGGAGGGGTGATGCTTTCTTGCTCATAAAATTCATTTGTCTGTTTAGGTTTGATCTGAAGGCTGAGGCCTTTCTCAAAAGCCTGGTGTTCTAGCATGAGTGTGGACCTGAACCATAGATTGTGCGTCTTCCCCAAGTATTTCAGTACGCAGGGCCGGATTGGGATTGGCGGCACACACTGAGACATGGCCTCCACAAAGCAGTTCAAGGCACTCGGCTGACAATCTCTCTGCACCTGGTGGCTCCCGCTGCAAAGGAATGGGCTGATTTCACCCGCTAAAGCCTAAAAACAAGGATGAAAAAGCAACAATTGTCAGCTTCAATTAATGCCCCCCCCCCTGGGCCCCTCTATCAAAACAAAACTCTTGAATTAAATGACAATGTACTGTGAATTATTAACAACAGCTGAAAAAGACCAATATTCAAATGATAACTCTGCAGTCTAGAAGTCGAGACGGATTATGAATCTCTGCATCGAAAAAAGAAAATGGATACGGGTATTTTTCGATTTTGTATCCAAAAGGTCAGTGCTCCTTTTAGGACACTTCAGTTTAAACAGAAATGCCTACTCATACTTGACAGCTCCAAACTCTGTAGCCCTTATTGAGTACATGCACAAGGCTGAACACAAGAAATACTTGTCAGTCTGCCTAGACCACATTGGTAGCGTATGTCTTGTACCCAGATTCTAATACGAGTGCTGCAGCTGGTAAGCTCTGTGGCATTAAAAAAACAACACTTTTTTGTACTAGCCATAAAATCCTTTTCTTGGAGCCCATTAAAGTGGATGTAAACCCGAAATGTTTTGCTGTCACAATGTACAGTATAAGATTTCCTATCATCTGTGCCCAGTCTTGCCCCAAAGAGTTAATCCAACTCTAAGCAATCCTCTTATTGTTCAGTGAAATAAAACAGACTTGCAAAGAAAAACCTTAGTCTGTTCCGCCCCCTTGCTGTGAGTGACAGGTTATTTACATATCTCATGCACTAGCCTGGAGACGGGCATTATTTTTTAATTCCCACGCCCACTCCTTTTCTCAAGTCATGTGGTTACTTTTCTGGATTTTGACTGTATGTTAGTGCTCATAGCAGAACTCACTATTTGTAATACATAAAACAAAATGCATGTTGACAAGGGGAGTGTAGAGGTGGGCGGGGAGTCTACTGACATCACAACTCCACCCACAGAGCTTCAGACAACAAGCCCACCCACAGAATCTGCAGTTTTTCAGTTCTTATAACAGAGAGAGGAGACATTTGACAGGTAAGGATAGATGCAGGAGGCATCTATATCTTTATAGATCAGCACCATGGCAGTAGTTTAGAAAGGATGAGAGTGGGTTTTCATCCACTTTAAAGGACAGATTAAGCCAGATTAAACTAGGTGATATTGCGGACAACAGGAGGAGTGGCCACTGGCTAAAAGGAAAAATTAGTAGGCCAATCCCAGTTGGAAGTCACACCAGGGACTACCTGTTCCATAAAGACAGGTCTGCTGGTCTCAGAATCCAACATCGTGACTACAGAGATGGGAAGGAAATGGCCCAGAGAAAGGGAGGCCACTTCACATGCAAGGATAAGGGGTTTTCTAAGTGTTTACACATTCTGGACTCATTTATTGAGGGATTGTAAAGTTTTGTGGGGTTTTTTTTTTCCCGATAAAAACAACAAACTTGTTATACATACCTGCTTTGTGCAGTAGTTTTGAACAGAGCAGTCCAGAAAAAGAAAATGCCCGGGTCCCTCTTCGGGACTGCCAGACTAATCAATCCTAACAACTGTTCAGTTTCTGCTGCCCCCTTTGGCTTCTGCTTACCCATTGAATTATTGTAAATTCAAAATACGAACAACTTACAAAGCCACCCACAACTCTGCCCCCAGCTACATCACTAACCTAGTGCCAAAATAACAACCAAATCATTCTCTTTGTTCCTACAAAGACCTCCTGCTCTCTATGGCCCGATTCACACCTATGCACTTTTAGGCTGCATTCACACCTAGGCGTTTTGTCGTCCTACGCTACAATATGCCGGACCGTCGGATTTACATTATTCTCTATGGAGATTGTTCACATCTAACGCTGAACGCCGTACATCGAAAGAACGCCAAAATTCAAACAAGTCCTGGACCCTTTTTCGACGCGCGTATCGGGCGGCTTCGGCGTTCCGCATAGCCGACAATACAATGTAAAAAAAAAAAACGCGGTAAAAAACGACACGTTTTGTCGCCGCAAATCGCGGGACAAAACGCCTATTTCTTGTCGCCGCAAAACGCCTACGCGAAGGTGTGAGTGCAGCCTTAGTGCAGCCTTAGTGCTTTTTGCAGATTTGCACTACAATCCATTTAACATGGTTTCCTATGGAACACTGTCTGTAGTGCAAATCTGCCAAATGCACTAAAAATGCATAGGTGTGAATCAAGCCTAACTCTCTCGTCACCTCCTCCCTTGCTCACCTCCAGGACTTCTCCTGAGCCTCTCCCACCGTATGTAACCCCCTATACACCAATATGTCGGTCTATCTACTACTCTGTCCACTTTTAGGTGATCCCAGAAAACCCTTCTCTTCAGAGAAGCCTATCCTGCCTCAACCAACAACTGTACTTTTAACTTTTCTATCAACCAACCCATCACAGTTATTACCTTTTGTATCACTAGAGCCCCCTTTTCAATCGTAAGCACGTGATTTTAGTTTTCTTGCAGTGTATGCCAATAAACTCAACTTCCTTAACCACTTGCTGCCGGCCGTACGACTTTGTACGGCCGCAGTGAGAATCCCTATGGCCGGGAGGCCTTCTATATATGGCCTCCAGCCACTGGTCATCGCGTGCGCGCCCGCCGCATCACTGAGATGCCGCGATGTCCGCCAGGCACCCGTGTTTGGCGGTTACACAGACAAGGATGTGGATCTGTGTGTGTAAACACACAGATTCATGTACTGTCAGGAAAAGAGAAGACTGATCTGTGTCCCTTGTACATAGGGACACAGATCGGTCACCTCCCACAGTCAGTCCCCTTCCCCCACAGTTAGAAACACTATGCAGGGTACACATTTAACTCCATTCTCACCCCCTAGTGTTAACCCCTTCCCTGCCAGTCACATTTATACAGTAATTAGTGCATATTTATAGCACTGTTCGCAGTATAAATGTGAATGGTGCCAAAAATGTGTCAAAAGTGTCCGATGTGTCCGCTATAATGTTGCAGTCCCAATTATAAAAAAAAAAAAAAAAAAATTGCAGATCGCCACCATTACTAGTAAAAGATAAAAAAAATAAAACAATTCTGTCCCCTATTTTGTAGGTGCCATATTTTTTGCGCAAACCAGATTCTTATTGCGTTTTTTTTTCCTTCTTTTTACCAAAAATATGAAGAATACGTATCGGCCTAGATTTTTTTTTAAAAATGGGCTATTTTTTATAGCAACAAATAAAAAAATATTGATTTTTTTTTTTCTTAATTGTTGCTCTTTTTTTTGTTTATAGCGCAAAACATAAAAACTGCAGAGGTGATCAAATACCACCAAAAGAAAAAATGACGTAAATTTTGTTTGGGAGCCACGTCGCACGACCGCGCAATTGTCAGTTAAAGCGACGCAGTGCCGGAAGCTGAAATTTCACCTGGGTAGGAGGGGGGGATATGTGCCCAGTAAGCAAGTGGTTAAAAATGCCTGGAGTCGGGATGGTTTACAGTACTCTAGAGACTTTGCCATGTCTGGAACTAGAAACTGTCAACATCGTACAAATGAACAGCCTTTCTTTCAAGAAAGAACAGAAATAATGTGATGATGCAAGCCTCAGTAATAGTCTTTTTCATCCATACTGAAAGCCCATACACTTTTACCCCAATGATAACCATCATGGATCACATCCATTAAACACTGACCAATAAGCTGTTGTCGCAAACAGCACCTCTAAGCTGCCTGACCTGGTTTATTGCCAAGAAGCTTTGCCTTAGAAATCCAATGCATTTTTTACAATGAAAACAGCTGATTAACAAGAATTCAAGTTTGTTCCCATTACATTTAAAGGTGAAAAGCCCCTTTAAGGTCAGTGTTGGACTTTTATTAATAAATGTCAGGACAATAGAAGGCTTATTGCCCATTCACCAATAGCTATGGACAGCTTTATAAAGCAAGACGTAAAACTAAGCCAATGACACAAATAGGTAAGATATGAAATAAAATACACAAAACAGAATTTACTCACATGCTGCTGCCGATCTGTAAGTATTTTCCACTGTCTAGGGAAAAGCTGAATCCAAATCTTCTCTGCCAAAGGGGTTGCTATATGACAGAGCTGGACAAAGGCACTTAACAGTGCTCCTGTCTGTAACATAAAAAAAAAAAGCATATAACTAAACGGCATGGACATCAACAGCTGTCTAGAACAGCTTCAGTCACACATACTGCGATGTGCAAATAAGGAAATGTTCTACCCAGCACGAACGCCATTTCCAGTGTCCCCTACACTAGGCTCATGCCTACGCGTTTCACTGACCTTAACCTCTCGTAATGAGTCCAGAAACTTGTCGTGTCTATTGGTCAGCATGTGTAGCTGATTTCCGATATCTTTTTCAGATTGTTCTTTTGTTTTCGAATTGGTGCTTTGATCTCCTGGTGCAAGCTCAATATCAATTTCCACATCCTATGAACAAAATACATTAAACCGTCGTTAAAGTTATATACAGTACTACAGTAAAGCTTTTTTTTTTTTTTTTTTAATAGAAGCGACAACTATGGTTCTTTGCAATAAGGACTTTTTACAATCTTACAAATGTGGATCACAGTGTACAATTCTACAATCTACTGGGTGCCAGGATGATTGAACTCTCGGTGCATGCATGGGAGGAGTCATGTCATCCCAGGTCAGCCAATGTAAGCCAAAGATTCCAAACCTGGAAGAAGTCACCATTGGAGCAAAGTTTCGCTTGCCAGGATTATTGTTGTCTGTGTCTCTATTAAAAACAGAGGTTCCACCAAATAAAAAAATACTACAAATACTGCAGCTGCTGACTTTCAAAATATAGACACTTGCCTGCCAATCCCCCCCGCGATGTCAGCAGCTGAGGGATGAGGTGAGGGAATCGGGAAGAGAAGCGTTGCAGCTTCACTGCCCAGTTCCCTACTGGGGATACCCAAGGAATTCCCTTTATTTGCAGGGATTTCCTCTGAGTTCCTGTTCGGCTATGGGACCGGAAGTGAAGAGGAATCTCCGGAATGGGACACCGATAATGAAAAAAAAATAATTTGCACAAGTATCTGTACTCGTGCAAATGCTCCGATACCAGAAACCTATGTTTTCAGGCTCAGTTCTTTCAGTGCGATTCCCCCACTACCAACAGAAATGTAGAAAAAACAAAGCTGACAATTATTGGTTAAGGAGCAGGGCCGCCACGTCCTTAACCGATGACTCATTCAGCCATCAGTGGGGTTCCCCTGTTGACAGCTGCAGTGTAAATGGAGTCCCCCAATCTGACCTGTCAATCAAAAAATAAAAGCAGCCGGAAATGTTTATCAACATCGCTCAGCCGCTGAAACAGAAAAGGTAAAAAAGAAACATTGTTTATTTTTGAATCTTTCTGTTTCTTCATCTACAGATCAAAAAGGGATGAACTTTGATCTGTAGACCAAGGCATTTTAAAGCAACATGTCGAGAAAAATATAAATATATGTATTTTTTAAAAATATATATTTTCCTCAGTAGTAACCCCTTATTAACCCTTATCTAATCAGCCTTAATCAACTCCTTATTCCCCATCAAAATTAATTTATTATTTTCCTGCAGATTTATTTTATTGTTCACTTCTATTTTATGAACTATTAATTAAAACGTTGTTTGCTTTGTTAATGTTTTTACACCTTTAATATTTCACTTTGAAAAAAGCACAATTTGCATATCCCCGCTGCGGCTCCAGTGTAAATTCGCACAGGATGCATGTTTTGGTATGTTCCAGGTCTGAATTGAGCCAAAAATTTGTGCTGAAATCAGACCTGAAGATGGTGAATGGGGACACCTGCTTGGAGCCGGAGCTTGCTGCGGTGTGAACCCAGCCTTAACAGAGTTGTAAAGGAAATTTTTTTTTTGCTGAAATGACTGTTTCCAAGGTCTAGAGACATAATAGTTAACCGATTCCTTTTAAAAACAATTAAAAATAGATAAAAATCAATCATATAATGTACCTGTAGTTTCTAGTTTAGTTTTTGCATCTAGTTTAGTTTTTTGCATGTTATTTCCTACCTATGTGCTATACAGAGCCATAGAGCAGTGATGGTTTGGAAAACGATACTAGAAACTAGACACAGTAATCACACCTCCTTGATTAGTGACCACAGAGAGAAAGCTCTCAGTACTGTGGTCATCAGGAAACAGACAACCAGGAAGTGTGGAGATCAGAGAAGAATTACAGCAAAAAAAGAACAATGAGGACATGAAAAAACAGCACTGCATTAAGGTAAAGGAAGCTATTAAAGCGGGGGTTCACCCTAAAAAAAAATAATTCTAACATTACATTGAGCCAACTTAGACTGACAGTATGCTGGGGGTTTTTTTGGGTTTTTTTTTCGTACATACCGTTTTAGGGCTATTTTCCCTCCCGGCTTCCGGGTAGTAAATCCCACGGGAGTAGACGTTCCTATTCACAGGCTGTGATTGACGTGCTTCCGTCTGGCGCATACTGCGCGTCACGAGTTGCCGAAAGAAGCTGAACGTCGGTGCGCAGGCGCTGTATAGAGCCGCACCGACGTTCGGCTTCTTTCAGCAAATCGTGAAGCGCAGTATGCGCCGTTTGGAAGCACGTCAATCACAGCCTGTGAATAGGAACGCCCACTCTCGCGGGATTCACTACCCGGAAGCCGGGAGTGAAAATAGCCCTAAAACGGTATGTACGAAAAAAGAAAAACACCAGCATACTGCCTGTCTCATAAGTCGGCTCAATGTAATGTTAGAATTTTTTTTTTAGGATGAACCCTAGCTTTAAGATAAAAAAAAATCCTTTACAAACCCTTTAATTATTGCGGCAAAATATGTGACCTACAAATTGCAGTTTTAGGCTTCATTAGGGGGAGATTTACTAAAACTGGAGCACTCATAATTTGGTGCAGTTGTGCATGGTAGGCAATCAGATTCTAAGGGTCCTTTCACACGTCCGCCTCCGTTCGGCCGTTTTTACAAGTCCGTAAACGGAGTTGTAATCCATCCCTATGGGATCGCGTCTGTTAGCGGATGATGCATCCGCTAACGCCTGCAAAGATCCGCGTCCGTAAAGATCCGATTTTTCGGACGGAAGAAAACCCCATTTTTCTTCCGTCCGGCGGATCGGGTGAATAGGGACACACTGTCCGTATTCATCCGATTCCCCATAGGGGAGAGCGGAGGAAAGACAGGGCGGTCTCTGCACAGTGTGCGGGGACCGCCCTGTCCGCAGACAGCTCAGCGGGGATCCCCGCTGAGCCGACGGACACACACGGAGCGGACCGAAAAATGGTCCGCTCCGTGTGAAAGGCCTCTAACTTCAGTTTGTTCAATAAAGCTTTTACAATACCTGGAAGTTTTTGCACTCAAGGTTTAGTAAATAACTACCACAACCTACTTTGACCGCCGTCCACATCATGGCACGATTTTCCCCTAAGTTTGCGTTTTTCGGCAGGCCAAAGCGTTCCTATCCTAAAACGTGATTCTTCCGCATACAGGAGAGGGAGGTTGAAGCTCTGCTAACCATAGCAGCTCTTAAAAACTCTAGTAAAAACCTATATGCAAGTTTAGGAGCTTTGGAAAAAAAAAAAAAAAGACAAAAACTCCTAAACTCAAGATTAGAAGCTGCAGTGTAGAAAGAGTTTGATCTACCGGTACTATCCACATTTTTAATCATGCCGTACAGTAGAATGTTTGTTAAAAAATGAAAAAAGGACGACGGGAAGCTTTTAGGTTACATTAAGCAAGGATGTTGCAAAAAAAAAAAATGCCATTACAGAAAGACAAGACTATAAAAAGTTATCAATAAGACATTAATGAGATGTGTTTTTGGACCACATACAAGTAGTCATTACAAAGTAAAGATGTTCCACTCTAGGAACATCAAAGGACACCAATTAAAGTTAGCTGTATCGTTTTGCTGAAACAAACGCCAAATGTGCGTTACTTCACAGGTTCTACTTCTCCACCTTCCATCCTTCCTTTACACAGTGATCAAAAAACAGGACAAAATTCATATGTTTTATGACAACCTAGAACCAATTAGAACGGCTTAAATTTTGCTAAAAGAACAAATGATAGCTGTAACATAAAAAGGCATTTATACACTTTTATGACGGCTTCACACCTGTGTGGTACCACTCATGTTACAATAATGCTTGGTGTACAAACATTCCGATGCATTGCCTTTATTTTCAATGGTACCACTAATCAAAAATCCCACCTCAGTGTAGGCAGAAGAAAAAAAATATCTGTTTTTGGGACCATTCGAAAATAATAGGACAATGCAATACATGCCAAGTCACAAGCACAAAAATGTGAATGGGACCTCAAAAGAATGTTTCCACTTTTGCAGTAAACTTTTAAAAAACACCACTATAAATTTGTTATGCATTCCCATTCATGCAGCAAGCCGCCCCCCCCCCCAAGTCGAGTGGCAAGTCATACCCCAGGTTTTCCTATGATAACCGTTAATATCGTTGCAACTCAAAGTATTTCCTGCACTACTTTGCGCCGATTTTCATGCGACTTGAGGTCCATAGACCTCACTGTAAACCCCCAAAACTTGCACCTCCATGATATAGATGCGATTTGGGTGCGACTTGTTGAAAGGAATGTCGGTGTTCTGCCGAGATGTGTCCCCCTGGCAGGTAATGCCCACCCTGGACTGCGCAGGGGAAGTGCTCTAGCTCCAAAAATTGCCGAACATGAAGAGCTGTGCATGAGCTGTAGACTGCGCCTGAGCAATTAACAGGGCATTGTGACAGTCGTTGCCGCACACTTCCGATGCTCACTCCTCTCTGCAAGGTGGGTGGGTGTATTAGTATTATATTGTGTAAGGGGTGGCTGGCACAAACTCGCCCTTTTTAAAAACCCGCCCCCCTTGCAGATGATATAATAGTAATATACACACTCCTTGCAGAGTGGAGCGAGCATCGTGAGCGTGCGTCAGTGTGTGGCACAATATTGTGCTCATTGCGCATGCGCGGTGTCCAGCTGATTCTGAGCTGTGTTGAACTTTGGCTATTTTCGGAGGTCCCTCTGCGCCTGCCCAGGACCAGAGCAGGAGGTCCCTCTGCGCCTGCCCAGGACCAGAGCAGGAGGTCCCTCTGCGCCTGCCCAGGACCAGAGCAGGAGGTCCCTCTGCGCCTGCCCAGGACCAGAGCAGGAGGTCCCTCTGCGCCTGCCCAGGACCAGAGCAGGAGGTCCCTCTGCGCCTGCCCAGGACCAGAGCAGGAGGTCCCTCTGCGCCTGCCCAGGACCAGAGCAGGAGGTCCCTCTGCGCCTGCCCAGGACCAGAGCAGGAGGTCCCTCTGCGCCTGCCCAGGACCAGAGCAGGAGGTCCCTCTGCGCCTGCCCAGGACCAGAGCAGGAGGTCCCTCTGCGCCTGCCCAGGACCAGAGCAGGAGGTCCCTCTGCGCCTGCCCAGGACCAGAGCAGGAGGTCCCTCTGCGCCTGCCCAGGACCAGAGCAGGAGGTCCCTCTGCGCCTGCCCAGGACCAGAGCAGGAGGTCCCTCTGCGCCTGCCCAGGACCAGAGCAGGAGGTCCCTCTGCGCCTGCCCAGGACCAGAGCAGTAGCTCCCTCTGCGCCTGCCCAGGACCAGAGCAGTATCTCCCTCTGCGCCTGCCCAGGACAGAGCAGGAGGTCCGCTGCGCCTGCCCAGGACAGAGCAGGCAAAATCCACTGGGGGACAATTCTCAGCAGGAAACCGGCAAGAAAATGTAATAAAAAAAATAGTTGATTTTGGAGAGATTGCCTTTAATTTCCTGTTGTGTCACGAGGACAGGAAGTAAAGAAAAATTGCTGCACCAGCAGTAAAAATAACCTTAGTAGGGGTTTTAATGAATTCCTATGCCATCTAAAAAAAAAAAAAACTCATCTTTGCAGTTGGTTTCTAAATACAGTAAAACCTTGGTTTGTGAGCATAATTCGTTCCAAAAACATGCTTGTAATCCAAAGCACTTGTATATCAAAGCATTTTTTTACAGGGTATAAAAAGAGAAGAGAGGCACTTTTAAGTGTAGCAATAAGTTGCTAAATGTTGTACCTTCATTAAATGTTACCATAATGCTACACTTCGAGGCTCCTCTCTTCTTTTTTATACTCAGTTGTGACATGACGCTACTCTTATATCAAGACATCGATTGTATATCAAGGCAAAATGTATTAAAACATTTTGCTTGTCTGGCAAAACGCTCTCAATCCAAGGTTTTACTGTACAATAATGCTACACTGGCCAACCATCAGGATAATGTTCAACATGCAATGACCCAAAACGCACAGCAATATTTGGAATGGATACAATAAGGTGTAAATCATCATTGCTATGTGAAAAAAGGTTCAGTGACCATGGCAAGGGTTATGCTGCACCCCACAATACCCTACTTTGTCTTCTAGGAGACCAAGAATTTGATAGAAAAATTCTCACACTCAAACAATAGAGAACTGTCAGCAAAATTCCTGAAGCGAAGTCCCAGGAACAAAAGTTATAGATCAGCTTGTAAACCCAACTGCTTACTTAATTCCATGTGAATCACAAACTTTATTTGCACCGCATACATATTAAAAGAAACGACGAGATCTAGCAAACAATTTGCAATGCATACTGAATACAACCAGGCTTAAAAAAAAAAATCTATTTTTGCATTCTGCTTTACTTAACAAAGAAATGCATTTGGATTCCATGAAAAACATTACCTCCTCCTTGGATTCGCTGTTTTCTCGCTCCCTTGGCTCCTGCTTGACGTGAGTTACCATAGCAAAGGCTGCCCGATCGTGACTATCTGCTAGATTGATGACATTAGTGATAGATGGAAGCATGGCGCCTTGGCAGCTTGTGCCAATTGTAGTGTTCTTCTCACAGACAGCCAACAGAAGCTACACAGAAAGATAGGAAGTTCACCGTGTTAATAGGATAACAACATCACTGCGAAACGCAATATAACAAGGTCAAGGCGGCTGGTGTTTAAGTAGGCATTGCTGAAATTATACAGATGGCTGGAATGACCCAAACAAACATGACTTCTAAACTCAACGCGGTGCTTTGCGTCATTGTCTTCTCCCATGGAAACCGTTAGGCCTTTACAAAAAACAACGAAATTGCTTATATTCCGTCTACTCATAGAAATAATCTTCCTAATCTTATGTTTATATCCTACTTGAATCAGGTTACAATTCCAGTTTCACATTTACAGTATTCATTTTCCCTTTAGGCTGGAGGCTGTTACCATATAAAACACAATTCCACTAGTACTACCCAAGATGCATCTCTACAGTGCCTTGAAAAAGTATTCATACCCCTTAACCACTAAAGGAGCGGACCAATATGCTGCTAAATGCGTTTTTACAATTTGGCACTGCGTCGCTTTGACAATTGCGCGGTCGTGAGCCGTGGCTCCCAAACAAAATTTGCCTCCTTTTCTTTCCACAAATAGCTTTCTTTTGATGGTATTTGATTGCATCTGCGATTTTTATTTTTTGCGCTATATACAAAACTAGAGCGACATTTTTTGAAAAAAAAACAATATTTTTTACTTTTTGTTATAAGAAAAATCGAACAAACTAAATTTTAGTCAAACATTTAGGCCAAAATTTATTCAGCCACATGTCTTAAGTAAAAAAAAAAAAAAAAAAAAATCGCAATAAAAAAAAAAAGCTACCTAGCGGCAACAGTGACACTAATACAGCGATCAGAAAAATGATCGCTTAGTGACACTGGCAATAGGGAGTGAAAGGGTTAACTAGGGCGGTGATCAAGGGGTTAAAACTTTATTAAGGGGGGGTACAGGGGCTACCCTGAAACTAACACTGCTGTCACACTAACTGTCACACTGACACTAAATGCAGTGATCAGTACATATACGATCACTGCATTCAGTGACACTGTGACAGGGGGGTGGGGTGATCGCAAGGGGTTAATGTGCCTGCGTGTCCTGGTGTCAGTGTAGTGTTGTGCAGACTCACTGTGTGATGTCTTCTCTCCTCAGCGGCGGTTGAAAATACCGCCGAGAGGAGAGATTACATCACTTCCCCCTTCCTGTGTTTACACAGGCAGAGGAAGTGACACGCAGGGGGAGAACGCGCATTGGCTGGGAGCGATCCGGAGGGGGCGGACAAAAACGAACAGCCACCCCCTTATCCCGGATCGCTCGGACAGCCACGGGGACTGCCGCAGGTACCGGGGGGGTCCTGATCGGACCCCCGACCCACGTCTAGGCAGGGACGTACAGGTACGCGGCGGTCCTTAAGTGGTTAAAAAATTTCACATTTTGTCATGTTACAACTAAAAATGTAAATGTATTTTATTGGGATTTTATTGATAGACCAACACAATGTGGCACATAAATGTGAAGTTGAAGGAAAATTTTAAATGGTTTTCAATTTTTTTTACAAATAAATATCTGAAAAGTGTGGTGTGCATTTGTATTCAGTACCATGGCATTTTAGTGAACACAAATGTACATGCAATTGGTGGATGTGTGGGAGCGTCATTAAGAATTATATCATGAAAGGGTTTACTCTGTGTACAGAGAGGAGGTATAGAGCTCACCTCTCCTCTAGGCTGTTATCTGTACTCTTGCTGGCAAAACTGAAAGCTGTCAAGCCACCCGACCTGCCCTTAGCAACTTAGGGTGTCGTCGGTTGCCGGGACCCAGGCAGGCAGCTTGCAGTTTTGCCTTCAAGGGTACAGATAACAGTAGAGGAGGATAGAGCCTAGAGGAAGTGTAGCAAGCTATCTCCCTTCTCTTTGTATCAAGACGTTAAAAAATAAATAAAAAAAGTAACCCTTTCCTGAAACAAGTATAATGGTCTATATGCCATTTTGCCACAGAAACCTAGTTGAAAAACGCTGGTTTACACAGCCACCACCATTGCATGAATCTCAGATGGATATGTTCTAGGGCATAGGTGGCAAACACAAGGCCCGCGGGCCGAATGCGGCCCTCCAGGCAATTTCATGTGGCCCTCGCACCTCTCCTGCAGCTGCAGCCCTCCTCTGGTCCTCCTCAAGACCCTTACTTTCTGCTTTTAAGCAATGCATCCAGCTTCTTCCCAGCAGCAGCATAAGCAAAGGGGGGTGGACTGTGATGTAAGGGAGAGTGGGGAACTTCTGATGGTGGGGTGGCTCTTGGCATCTAATGTAAGGGGAGGGGATGCGCTGGACATCTAATCTTACAGATACAACCGGCCCTTTTGAGGGCAGTCATAATGCTGATGTGGCCCACGATGAAATTGAGTTTGACACCCCTGTTCTAGGGGAACACCCTCCTTCACAACATTTTTGGAGGATAGGTTTTCATTTGGTATTTATTACAGGGGCTTTACATTTTTCACAAAGCCAGAGTACTCTGGTGTTCAGTCTTGCACTATCAATAACTCCCCGAGAAGCAACGGCTGAGATAAAATCTCAGGACCTGATTCCTAAAACTGCTGTAGCACATATGGCATGCTAAAATTACCCTTTTCAAGTAATATCATATGGTAATTTTCTGCCGATTCAAAGAACAAAAAGTCTAAAAGCAGCCCATAGATAGCTGAAGAAAAAAAAAAAAGAAGACTTGATTCCCCCATCCACACACTCCACATGGATGGGGAATCCTGCCCATTGAGTTATTGTATTCTGACTGCCGGGAGACTTCCCCACTGTCAGAATACACCGATAAGCATTGCAGGCTATAGAGGGGAAAATCTGACAGGGTGGTTGTAAAAAAGTTGATTTCTAGAACGCGTGTTCTGTACAACCTCCCTGCCCATACATAGATCGAAATTCGGTCAGTCCCTGCTGAAGCAGTCGAATTATGAGCCGGAGTATGGCTGGCTTAACCGATTTAAAAAAATTCAATATTTTTTAACTTTTTGCTAAGTGATCGCTCTATTTTTGTTTATAGCGCAAAAAATAAAAAACCATAGAGGTGATCAAATACCACCAAAAGAAAGCTATTTGTGGGAGCAACGTCACACGACCACGCAATTGTCAGTTAAAGTGACCCAGTGCCCTGGGCTTAAATGCTTAAACTACATAAACAAGCATTGCTTTCAATCAGTCAGACCAGACTGATGGATGTGCACTGGGAGAAGAAAAAGACACAAACATTGTACAGCACCCAGTGTGTAAAACTCTCGACCTGCATAATTTTGCACAAATAATAAAGCCCCTCCCATACAGATCTAACAACAGACAATGATATGGTTAATTACAGTAAATTGTTACCTCAATGCACTGCTTAATCCAGAAATGGTTTCCCATAGCTTCCCAGTTCTGTGAACACGTGATGTACAGAAGTCTGTCATATACACGGCGTTTCATAGAGGTATCAAAGGCCTCAAAGAATTTGGCCCGAATGAGGGGCTGTGCACAGCGCAGTCCAGAAAGGAAAGCGGGTTCCAGTTTGGCAGTAAGCTCGCTCCCAGAAAGAGCTTCATCTCTGTAATGAGGAAAACAAATCAATTTCTGTTCAAAAATCTCATACCAAGACCAAATGCAATCCAATACGGTTATTTTGAATACAGGACTCGGCTTATAAAGCGATTCTTGAACCAGCACCTTAGGGTCCTTTCACACGTGCGGACCGTTTTTTAGATCTGTTTTTTTATCATCAGTTGATCCGTTTTTCCATTAGTTTTTTTTTTTGGTTAGAACTTATTTTTATTACATATTTTGATGAAAAACGGATGTTAGCGGATCGGATGTTAAACGGATCGTCCGCTAACGTCCATTTTTTGCCCGTTACGTTTTTTTGACGGAAGAAAAATATAGGGTTTTCTTCCGTTCAAAAGAACGGAGCTGAACGGAGACGGACGTTAGCAGATACGTGTGAAAGGACCCATAGGAAAGCATTGCGGACCATAAACGGACGTCTAAAAACGGACAAACGGTCCGCACGTGTGTAAGGACCCTTACTTTGATTTACTTAAATTGAAATACCAGCCAATATTAACATCATAGTTTATAGCCCTTGCTAGTGAGGGAGGGTTAGAATCTTTATCAGCTTTTTTTTTTCTCACTGTTCTTATTGGGATGATGATCTATATCCAGATCTATCTATACATCTATCATTCATTGAATATTGACTTTTCTTTACTCTCACTGGAGAGATTAATCAACACTACCTCTGAAGCAGGACGTGAAGAGAAATGTTTGAGATAGTGTACCCTTTTTTCAATCAGTAGGGTGAGGAGCATAGGTGGATCTAAGGGCAAGGTTCTAAGGCTCCATGCAGGCTCCAGGTTCTATTACAAGGTTCTAAGGCTCCATGCACACTGAAGCTGATAAACTGCAGTTTATTGGTGTTTTGGCGGGGTTTTTTTAAAGCCCATAAACTGAACTCTATGTTAGCCTATGTGCCCATGCACACCTGGGCGTTTTTTAGTGTTAATGAGCTTTGGAGTTTATTGGCTTTTTTCTGAACGCCCGAAACTTGCATTCAAAGTGCCGTTTTTTGGCGTGAAAAAAGCAAAAAAAACGCAAAACGTCAAAAAACGGTCAAAAACGCCGGTGCCAGTGGTTTTTTTATCAATAAAAAAAAAAGTAACAAAAAAAAAAAAGCTGATAAAAGCTACACTGAAAAACGCTGATTAAAGCTATTGCATAAACGCTAAAAAACGTTGCAAGGCTCCCTGCAAAGCTACTGTTACCAGCTTCAGTGTGCATGGAGCCTAATCCTTCCCCACTCAATACAAACTTAAAAATATGATACATGCTGTAACTGAATTATGCCATGTGCTATTATAGGACTAGATTTACCAACGGAAAATAATAAAAGGTCGTGGAAATCACTCTACTTGCAACATATTGAACACCATGTGCAGCTAATCGTGTAATTGTCAACAAGAGGTTAAAACAATTAGAATTAGATTAAATGGGCTGCTGAGCTGTCGGCTGAATCGTGTGGATAGCGGGCAGGAGATGAATGGCACCTACTAAATAACACAATATAGTCTAGAGTAAGGCTTAATTTCCACTGGCGTTTTTACAGCCACTTTTCTGAGCGTTTTTTACAGCTTAAAAACGCCTGTCCATGTTTATTTTAGAAATAAACGTGGCAGAGTTTTTGAGTGTTTAATGTTTGGCGTTTTTACAGCTCTATTGCTGGAGCTTCAGAACGCACTGGTCCCACGTTTTTTTTGCAGCTTAAAAACGTCTCAGCCATCTACAGCTCAAAAACGTCATGGTGGGCATGAGGCCATAGACTAACATGGACAGGCGTTTTTAAGCTGCAAAAAACGCTCAGAAAAGTGGCTGTAAAAACGCCAGTGGAAATAAGCCCTTAAAGTAACCTAACTCACAGCCCTGTGTGTCCATTCATCCACCCCTGTTCCCTCTCTCCCTCTCTCTCTCTCCCTCTCTCTCCTGATTGGCTGACTGACAGCCGCGGGAGCCAATGGCGGGGCTGCTGTGTCTCAGCCAATCAGAAGGAGTGTCCCCAACGGCTTAGACATTTGTGAGTTTTTGGAAAAAATACACTTCAATGAATTAAAAAAAAATAAATAAATAAATAAATAAATAAAAACAGTTGGCCCAATTCTCATTTTAGCCAGAATCGTGCACCTCTAGCAAATAGTGGATGTGTCCCAATATATTGAGCTCTATGAGAACCATGGGTCGCAGATTCTGGGGAACAAAAAATGTAAAATGATCAATACATAATGCCCCACAACGTCAAAGATATTACAAAAATCCTTCCAATAAATACAATAAGGTCCCTTTCACACTTGTACGACTTCTAAGTCGCGCGATTTTACCGCGATTCGCAGCCGCGATTTCAATGAATGCCTGTGTAAGTGGCATCAAAATCGGACCAGTAGTGCAGGGACTACTTTGAAGTTGGCACTACTTAAAGTCGTGCCAGTATGAATGGTGTTCATTGAAAATAATGGAGAATGACTTGTCATACGATTTTGCAGTACAAAATCGCAAGACAAGTCGTATAAATGTGAAAGGGGCCTTAGTGAGTGAATAGTCCAAGTGAAATAAAATAAATAAAATAGTGGATCTAGGACTTTCCTGAAAAAAATCAACAGCAATCTGCGGGGAATAGATGGATCCCAATGATCCAAAATAGAATAAATGGTGCTTAATATCCACAGACTGGTCTTCCATGCATTGATCTCCATTTGTTTATGGTGAACACTAAGATTTTGCAGCTTTTAAGTTTTTATCACTTTTTCTGCATTCTATACATTTCCTTACTCACAGTAGTGCAAAGGACCTATTCACAATGTCGACTATAAAATATGCACTAGTCCTCTATGTTTACATAGGACTTTCAGAAAATAGAAAGCCTGGGTTAAAAAAATATGTCTTACGTACCTGTACACATAATTAACAAGTTCCAAAAACTGTGCATTCAACTCTAGATCTTCTGGAAAACGTTTCTCTATATAGGTCATCATCTTCACCAGCAATATAGATTTTTCTCGGAGTGTAGGTGTCTGCATGAACAAAAGGAAGCCGTGGTAACTAAAGAAAAATTAGCCGAAAAACATTTCTGAACTTTTTAACCACTTCAGACCCACGCTATAGCCGAATGATGGGTACAGCGCGGGTCTAAATATCCAACCCGCCGTCTTTTGAGGGCCGCCCCTTTGGGCGTTCCCAGCGCGCTCCAGAGCGCGCAGCGGGGAAGCTTTGTGCTGGCCGTGTCCCTTGGACACAGCCAATCACAGATCGCGGTGAACAGCCAGTCAGAGTGGCCGTTTGCGATGCGATCTGTGCGGCGAATGAGAGCTGATCTCATATAGATCATCTCTCATTGCCGTTTTACACAGAGACAGCGTCCTGTCTCTGGAGAGGAGGAAACCGATCTGTGTTCCTTGTACATAGGGACACAGATCGGTCACCCCCCCCCCCCCCACAGTTAGAACACTATGTAGGGAATACATTTAACCCATTCCTCACCCCCTAGTGTTAACCCCTTCAATGCCAGTCACATTTATATAGCAATTAGTGCATATTTATAGCACTGATCGCAGTATAAATGTGAATGACGCCAAAAATGTGTCAAAAGTGTCCGCCATAACATCGCAGTCCCAATGAAAATCGTAGATCGATGCCATTTCTAGTAAAAATATTATATATACACACACACACACACACACACACACACAATTCTGTCCCCTATTTTGTAAGCGCTATAACTTTTGCGCAAACCAGTCGCTTATTGCGATTAGTTTTCTTTTTTTTTTACCAAAAATATGTAGAAGAATACGTATCGGCCTAGACTGAGAAAATTTTAAAAAAAATTTTTTAAATTGGGATATTATATATAAATATTGTATTTCTTTTCAAAATTGTCGCACTTTTTTGTTTATAGCGCAAAAAATAAAAACCGCACAGGCGATCAAATACCACCAAAAGAAAGCTCTACTTGTGGGGAAAAAAGGACGTCAATTTTGTTTGGGAGCCATGTCACACGACCGCGCAATTGTCAGTTAAAGTGATGCAGTGCCGGAAGCTGAAATTTCACCTGGGCAGGAGGGGGGTATATGTGCCCAGTAAGCAAGTGGTTAATTAGAGTGGGAAGAGTTGGAACCTCTGTCAGGTTATCACTTTCTGTCCCCAATACTGATTAGTCCAGGAAGTGAAGGTAAATCTCTCAATAATAGTCCAGTTCTAGGGAATCAATAAAAATAGGATTTCCCCTCATTTTGAAAAGATCTACTCATACTTTTTGTGTCACTATGCGAGGGGAAATCTTCCCAAAGAAATGCAAAAAGAAAAAAATATAACATGTTCTCAACCTGTCCCATCATCTTCATATAAAAAAAACCTTTAGCTGGAGTTACATTTTCAAAAATAGATCTGCTTTTCTTTTTGTCTTCATTCCATCTCAAAAACAACTACTGTATTTATTGGCGTATAACACTCGCTTTCTTACCCTGAAAATAGAGGGTAAACTGTGCCTGCGTGTTACACGCAGGGGGTCGTAGAATGTTTTTTTACCAAAACTTCCCTCTTAGGCTGCATTCACACCTGAGCGTTTTGTCGCCCGACGCTGTAGCAGCCTGACATACGCTGGAGGGGCGAATTTACATTGTCGGCTATGGAGATGGTTCACATCTCTATGCCGAACGCCGAAACGCCGTACACCTGAAGCTTAAAACAAGTCCTGGACCCTTTTTTTCAGGCGTCTTCGGCGTTCGGGCATAGCCGACAATGTAAAAATCACCCCTTCAGCAAAAAACAAGGCGCGTTTTGTCTGCAAAAATCGCGGGGACAAAACGCCTATTTCATGTCGCCACATACCGCCTACGCCTAGGTATGAATGCAGCCTTAAAGTTGGGGTGCGTGTTATACGCCGATAAATACGGTAATTTCCACATAGTCTTTAGACAAACTGGCAACTCAACCTCCACCGGCGTGTTTGAGGTACTCAAAATTCTTGAATCCCGAAACGACCTACTTTATGGACTACCACAGACTAAAAAGATTTGTATTTAACCATCACAATTAAATAAGGATGTAGCCATAAAAGGGGCCAGTATGTAGATTATGAATTTAAAGAGCACTTTAGTAGCAAAGAGCCTTCTCCGGTTTCTGTCAAATGGTAACTCTTTGCTGGAAACCTTCAAATAAAGTAAAAACTAGACAGCAGAATAACCACTTATAGATCTACTTCTGGATAAAGTTGGCAATGGTGGAACATAATCTGGATTTTTTTGCTGTCCATGTCATTTTTTCAGTTCTGTCCCTTTATAGCATCAAAACTACGTAATAAAGTTAAGGCTTACCTGATTTGCTGCCATTGGTGTATTATTTTTCAGCCATTCTTCCACTATCTTCACTACGGCTCTGAGGATTTTAGCATCCGGAGACTTCTCAATGAGGGAAGTCAGAATGTTCTGAATAAAGTTTTTCCTCATCTCCATGCTCATTACTGCCAAACGTGTTTTCACCAAGTCCAAACTCAGCATGACCAGCTCACTAGTGCCAGCTGTGGAAGAAGAGAATGTGTGAGCATTTCAAGGTAGATAACAAAGAGAAAAGTCTCTTCTGGATAACAAAAAGGTAAAACACAATGTATAGCTCCAATGCTGCATCCACCTAGACAAGTTTGATTCTAATATAATAATAAAATAAAGTATTCCCATACTTCTTAAAAACCAAAAACTTGAATGATGGTTTGCCTAAGACAGGGGTCTCCAAACTGCGGCCCTTTTCTTGCCTTTATCCGGCCCTTGGGGCACTTTTCCATCCACTGACACCAACAATGGGAAATCATTCTTGTTGCTGAAACCACCAATGGAGCACTATTCATCCAACTGATATAATAAAAGGGGTACGATTCCTTCAGGGCACTAGTCCTCCCACTGACACCAAAGTTACGGTATTGTTTACTCCCAATGGCCACAGTCCGGCCCTCCTAAAGTCTGAAGGACAGTAAACTGGCCCTTTTGTTTAGAAAGTTTGGAGACCCTTGGCCTAAGACACCAACAAATAGTGGAACAAGAAGCTGGTTTCTCTTAATGGGGACCGTCAGGAATTACTAAGAAGTAGTCTTTCGAAAAGCTCAGTGGCTACAAACATGAACTAAGTCCAAAAAATGGAAGGAGCATCTCCCACTGATGAACAGGACAGTTAGATGGGAAATTCAGGTCTCTCACAGTACCCCAAGTAATGTGCAGGTTGCCTAAAAGCCCCCAAACCCATTGATTTATTTTCTTGCAGGACAGTAGCAGCATTTAATTGGGTGGGACTCAGAGAGGTCTCCAAGGGCCAACATCCTTCGCATGCTCCAGAAACTCTGTGTGGTGTCCTGCAAGCCTATATGCAAGGTTTGGGAAAACGATATCTCAGAAATCATGCAGTACACCCCTGGATCCCAGAAATGCAGATTTAATAAGGAAACAGATATCATTAGGATGGCCCTAACAACCAAGAATAAAGAAAGCTGGAGAGGGGGGGCAGATCCAGTAGCATAAGTTTGTCTCTTCCTCATCAGAGCACTCCTGGAGTCAAAAGATTCTCCAGAAGACACCCGAAAGAATATGCAGGCTATGGTGTATAAGGGTTGTGCCAACTACCATACGCAAGTCGCTGTTAGATATTCTTAATTGGCCACAGATTCAGTGTGAGGCAGAAAGTGCTGGCTGCAGATGCCAAGATAACACTCCAACCAGGATCCAGAAACTGAAACAATGCTACAGATCAGTAATAGAAAAAAATATCCATGGGGCCTGCTAAAAACCAAATGTATGGTTCAATAGCAGATGACAGTGTAGTTTATATACCATAGTGAACGCTTAGGAATTGCTTGCACCAAATGGTAATGCCTCTTGCCAGTACATAAGAGAAGGAATATGGCCCCACCTACTGGTATGTTTGGAGACTGTCATTGGTAAATTCCCCAAAACATACAACTGCTGACTGCAGATTATTTGCAGTGCTCCCTTCTATGTAAACTGTAAGAGTCGATTCACACTCCAGCGGACGACTTCAGAGGCGACCTGCAAAACAACTTCTGTATAGAAGTCAATGCAGGTCGCCCCGAGCCGCCCCCAAAGTCGTACAGGAACCTTTTTCTTAGTCGAAGCGACTTGCGTCGCTCTTATTAGAACGGTTCCATTGCCTTCAAAAAACTGTAAACTGTAAACTTACACCAAAACTGTAAGTACAAAAATAACTTTTTTTCCACAGGATTGGGGGTCACTTTAGGGGTGCGCGGTATACGCGGGAGCGCGTTATACCGCGATAAATATGGAAATTAAATGTTGGGGAAATAAAATATTACCTGGGTTGGCTTCAGCAGTTCCAGGAGTAGTCTGTGGGTTCAAATGCTCCCTCACCATCTTTTGTAGCGAGCGCATGAAGACGGATATGAGCCGGTCTATATAGCTGGGGTTGTTGCTGCAGGCCGACTTCAATATCATCAGAGTACCTATTTAAATCAAAACCAGATATTAGCTGCAATTCATTTTCTGCAGAAAACACAGATGCCATTTTACATATGAAGTACAGCTTCTAGCAGTGGGGGGGGGGGGGGGGGGGGAGGGGGGCACACACACTAATCCCACAAACACCACCACTACCTGGTACTAGACGGTGTGCCCTTCAAGGTATACACAATGGATCAAAATCTTCTTTTATTATCCTGTAGATTTCCTTCACACCAGCAGTAAAAACAAAAGACCATCTTATTTCTGCATACCACAGTGGTGTCCAATGAGATGTCTCTGCAAAGGCTACAGGCTGCGCTCCATGTCTCAAAATAGTGGAAAGAGCCATCTGTGTTGCCAGACGCCATCATATCATCAGCTTTATGTTTTACCTTTTATTAGCAGAAGATGAATTTTGGTGAACTAACTTTGTACTTTTAGCACATGAGCGTTGCAACACAACTAAAACCTGACGCCCACAGTTCCAACTAGGGTTGTCCCGATATCACTGTTTTAGGACCGAGTACAAGTACCGATACGTTTTTTCAAGTAGTCGCCGATACCGAATACCGATACTTTTTTTAAATGTGTCCCTAAATGCAGCCATGCCGTGTCCCCCACATATTGCAGCCATGCCGTGTCCCCCACATATTGCAGCCATGCCGTGTCCCCCACATATTGCAGCCATGCCGTGTCCCCCACATATTGCAGCCATGCCGTGTCCCCCACATATTGCAGCCATGCCGTGTCCCCCACATATTGCAGCCATGCCGTGTCCCCCACATATTGCAGCCATGCATGTCCCCCACATATTGCAGCCATGTCCTGTCCCCCACATTGCAGCCATGTCCTGTCCCCCACATTGCAGCCATGTCCTGTCCCCCACATTGCAGCCATGTCCTGTCCCCCATATTGCAGCCATGTCCTGTCCCCCATATTGCAGCCATGTCCTGTCCCCCATATTGCAGCCATGTCCTGTCCCCCATATTGCAGCCATGTCCTGTCCCCCATATTGCAGCCATGTCCTGTCCCCCATATTGCAGCCATGTCCTGTCCCCCATATTGCAGCCATGTCCTGTCCCCCATATTGCAGCCATGTCCTGTCCCCCATATTGCAGCCATGTCCTGTCCCCCATATTGCAGCCATGTCCTGTCCACCATACCTGTAGATATGATGCCGCCGACGCTGCCGCATACCGCCGTCAATCCCCCTGCATTATAGCGTAGCGCGCATTACAAGCTTTCGTTCTGAATACTTGTAATGCCCGCGCCGCCATGTATAGACACTCCCCTTCTCGGGATTGGAGGGATCCATCCAATCCCGAGCAAGGGGGAGTGTCTATACGCGGATTCATGCATAGACACTCCCCCTTGCTCGGGATTGAACGGATCTGTCCAATCCCGAGAAGGGGAGTGTCTATACATGGCGGCGCAGGCATTACAAGTATTCAAAACGAAAGCTTGTAATGCGCGCTACGCTATAATGCAGGGGGATTAACGGCGGTATGTGGCAGCGGCGGCATCATATCTACAAGTATGAGGGACAGGCAATGGCTGCAATATGGGGGGGAAGTATTCTATTTTAGTATCGGGGGTATTTGCGGGAGTACAAGTACTCCCGCAAATACTCGGCATCGGTCCCGATACCGATACTAGTATCGGTATCGGGTCAACCCTAGTTCCAACATACCGTATATACTCGAGTATAAGCCGGCCCGAGTACAAGCCGAGGACCTAATTTTACCACAAAAAAAATGGGAAAACTCATTTACTCGAGTATAAGCCCCAGGTGAGAATGTAGCAGCTACTGTAAGCGGAAAAGAGGGTCAACAATGTCCATTTGCATGCCTCACTGTGCCCGAGTACCTGAATTCTTGACAGGCGTCCGTTTTTTTTAAAATAAGTTGCGGCCTCCTCCTGGCCATTCTGTTCCGTTCACGGAGGTCCTCTCATCCTCGGACTCAGTTTCCCAGCAGACACTGTGTACAGTGTTCTGCCAATCACGGACATTCTTTCATCCTCGGACAAGAGTCTAATTGGCGGAACACTGAACACAGTGTCAAATGCCTATCACGGTACAGAACTCCAGGAGGAAGCCGTGGCTTCAAAAAGACGCCTGTCAAGAATTCAGGTACACCGACTCAAGTATAAGCTGAGGGGGGCATTTTCAGCCCTAAAAAAAGGACTGAAAAACTTGGTTTATACTCAAGTATGAAAGGAATAGGGGATTGGCAGCCCCCTTGCCCCCCTTTTCCTCATGGGAAAATGGCGGTAGAGGGGTTCTTTAAATTCCTGTAATTGTAAACTGCTGTGCAGGTATTTTTGGCGGGCTCATAGGTCTGAGGGGTTAGGTGACCTCTCTGTGACCCATAAAGCCCGCCCAAAAGTAGGTCAAGTTCAGGTCAGCTGCTAGCCCAGGTGAGAGCCCGCGCAAAACGGGTTTAAACTAGTTATTTTAGGCGGGATTTAGGGTTATATAAAGCAGGTTCCGTCAGGCAGAGCTCAGCCGCTTCAGAGGACAGAAGAACTGTGGTGTCCCCCCCCCCCCCTCCCCTTAATTTTCTTATACTATGTCGCAGGATGTTGTTATGTGGTTGGGTCACCTTTGCGTCTTGTGAAGGGGGACAAGCTTTAAGAGTTAAGTTTAAAGAATAAAATGCTGTAAGTTGGTTGGGTAATTTTTTGCAGCCTGAGCCGTGGTGGTTAGGCTTGCTAAAGTTTATATTTTTACTGCTATCTTATTTATCGTTTACCCAATAGTTATTTATGTATTTATTCTTTTAATTAAATTATTTATTTATAATTTGAAACCAATAATAAACATCCGCGGCCTTTAATATCCAATGGTTGTCTGCTGTCAATTCTTTTATTTAAATGTAAGGTTATATTTGCTATTACCGCCTATTTTACCATATATGAGTAGTCAAATTCCTGCTAAATCAGCCAATATTTGAGCCATTAGTGACCCTGTCGGCACCACCCAGCTCAAATTAGATTTTTCAATAGAAAGTAGCTGGGTGGATAATTGTCAGTCCAATCAGATACAGTCACTGTTCAGGTACTATGACAGTCAAATGCGCCGATTGTCAGAACACAATAACCAAGAGGAAGATTCTTTTATACCACAAGAAACGTGTATCATCTATATGTGTAAGGCAAGCCTAACTGGCTCCTTGTGCAGATTCTCCTTCCCTAACAGAGCCCTGTTTATATAGGGCTTACAAGAAGCTTATACCAATTCAAATGCAAATACTTCTACTGATCCCAGATTTAGAACAACTAATAAATACAAAGCTGCATAATTTAGATCTGGTTTTAAAAAGTATATAAATCATTGGTTTCTTGACCTTGCAAAATAAACCAAAATGTATAAAATGGAGCATACTTTATAAAGTTTCTCTTTAAGCAATTGATATTCAGATATTTTTTTTAAACAAGAACCTTCTTTTAAACAAGAAGTTTCACTAGAAGGCCTCAAAAGTAATAAAGAAAAATCTGAAGTTTTATCTGAACCCCCCAGGAACAGCACAGGCTTCAATAGACCTAATCAAGACAGCCGCTATATAGGAGCATTCTTTCTGATCAGTGTTGGCGCACTGCAGGTTCCTGAGCATTTGACCTTGAAGCACTTTCAAAGAACTGATTAAATTAAACTGGAATCTAAGTGTTTTCCACAATACACACCGACACCTGACAAACTGGCAATACTTTAAGTAAAATTACACCTGTCTGTTAAGATCACAGGGGAGGGCAATGAGGGACAGCTAGCATTTAAACCTTGCACAGCCTGGATCCTTTTATGTGATATTATTGCGTCTTTTATTGACAGATGTAATTCACAAACTCACAGCAGGAACAAGTGCATTAGGAACAAAGACTTAAACCACATACAAAGTTAAATGAAAGAATCAAAATATTAACCTTCTTAAATAGGTTTTAAGAAAAAAAAAAAGAATTTACAGTTAATAAACATAGCAAAATATACATGCTAAACTTAGCAATTTAAAGCGGCTCTTCACCCTTTCGACACTCTTCCTTCCTCTCCTCATTCTTAAATAGTACTGTATTCTTTTATTTTTTACCAAAAAAATAAAAAAATTTGGGGGCTATCACCCCAACAGCAACCAACTCACAGATTGGTCTGATCGGTTACTAACATGGCCGCTGGTAGCCAGGTAAACAAAGGGGCGAACTACTAGTCTCTCCCGGTTTACGGGGTTACAGAGAGGGGAACAGTCAGTTCCTCTCTCTGTACAGGGCAGCCTTCACCGCCGACTGCATTGCTTCCGGCCTCCGCCATGGGACCGGAAAGACTGGCAGAGGCAGCGGCATTGGAAGGGGGATGGGACCCCATTCCTCCACCCTCAAAAGTGATTGAGTGGCTAATAAGCCACTCTGATCACTTCTGCCAGAGAGGAAATCGCTCACTGAAAAGATCAATATCAGAATAATGCCTCAAGGTGCCGGCCTCTTCCCGGGATAACCACTGAACCGCGAGGACGTACTTGTACACCCAGCTGACAGGAAGTGGTTAATGTTCTAACAAGCTCACCAATGTCCCTTCCTGTCCAATGAAAATTGCATTTTAAGAAGGTACCATTGATCTGGTGAATCTGCATTACAACTATGAGCTATCATTCGCTTCTAGTACGAGTCGCCTTGCAGAGGCTCACGCGAAATGGCTTGCATGGTCACGTTGGCCTGGGGCAGCAGTATTTTTGTAAATACATCGGTCACAGTGGCGACCTGGGTTGTTAAATTTCAGTTAACGCTGTCACTTTACGTCCTGACATTGAGATTTATTTTCTAAATATTAATGCCTTGCTCTTATTACCTGAACCACACAATTTAGCTACTTTGTTAGACTGCAACCTGTTTACCCTTTTGTGTAATGCATACATACTCTTGACGAAGAACTGGTGTGTACTTTACTATGTTTGTTCCTTATTTTGTGAAAATATATTAAAAAATATTGTTTAACCACTTCCTCAC
>CM056054.1:56488080-56548080 GCA_029574335.1 Rana kukunoris
ATCTCAAGGCGACTTGCAAAATGACTTCTGTATTGAAGTCAATGCAAGTGGCCCCCAAAGTCGTACAGGAACCCTTTTCTAAGTCGAAGCGGCTTGGGTCGATCCTATTAGAACGGTTCTATTGACTACTGCGGACCACGACTTGTCAGGCGGCTGAGTCGCCTGACAGGTTGCCCCTGTGTGAACCGACTCTAAAGGTTTGCATTTTAAAAATAACAAAAAAACCTTTTATACTTACTTGCTCTGTGCTCCTCAAGCCATCTGCCGGCGATCCTGGCTCCTCCGACTTGACCAGTGTTCCCAATAGCAAGCCGTTTGCCATGAGGGCACTGGTATGTGCTTGCTCCTGAACCCCCGCTCCATAAGACAGAGCTGGACCCCCTTCTCCTCATTAGCTGTGACTGACAGCAGCGGGAGCCAATGATTAAAGAGACCCAGGGACACCAGAGGATTCTGTGCATATCGCTGGATCAAGAGGGGGCTTAGGTGAGTATTGGGGGGGCTGTGGGGGTAGCAGCACACAGCAGGTGTTTTACCTTCATGCATAAAAAGGTTAAAAAAAAAAAAAACCTTTACAACCACTTTAACATTGTGTACTCGGCCTAACAGACTGTCCAGTTACTTAGCAACCCTATCATTTATGCTGTGCAGTTATCAATCCATTGAACCTCTGTTTCCTATCCCCAGTAGTGTGCTTTATGTGCAAATAACCGGGAGCCACAAACAGAAAAATGATACCATTCTCCTTCCTAGCAAAGTAATTAAGAATAATGTATGTTTAGAAAGACAAGGACCTTATAATGACCTACAGCTAAAACCACTTACATGCAGGTAAATAACTCCCCTCTTTAATTTCCCTTAGTGTAGAATGCGTTGGCATGGGGGGGGTTAACAAATGTTTTCCAGTGAAAAATTGCATTTGCCATAAAAATGATTTAAAATCATAAAACTGGTTTTGCATGCCATTTGGGGGAAGGCTCACCGTCAAAGAAATGACTCGCGGTAAGAGGATTACAAATGCAATCACAAGGTGAGCTCTGAAACAAAAAGGAGGAGGATGAATACTTTGTGAAAAGGGCACTTGTTCCCTCCACGCGAGTATTGTAGTCCGTTTTAGAAGATTCAATGGGGGAATGTCTGCATATGAAGTCATTACTGAGAATTAAGCAGACAGCTAAATTGCAGCTTTAGGAAAACCAGCAACTCCAACAGACAGAGGGGCCGGGCTTAATAGACATGCAAGCTGTGATCTGTTACAACACACCTAATGCTCCCTGTAGCCCCTCTGTGTTAATTAAAGGCCAGGTGCTGTGCAAACCGCTAATCCATCTATTTTAGGAGTATCTGTAGCCTATTAAAATTAATGAGGACTGCCATATTACAGGTCATAGATGTTGCACCTAAAGCAAACCCTTTCCGAGAGCTGATCGGGCAGAATTTTGCTGCGGTTTGCCATTGTTTTAAATAGGAAGTGGCGGTGAAGGGGCGGTATACACGCCGCTCTTCTCACTGCTCCAAAAATGCTGCTGAAAGGAGATTTTTTTCTCTCCCGCCAGCGTCCCAGTGTGAAAGCCCTCGGGCAGTGAAGGAGTTTTTCAGGCGGTATAGCAGCGCTATTTTTAGCGCTGTACCGCCTGAAAAACTCCTTTAAAGGGGTTGTAAAGGTAAAAAATATTTTTCTCCTAAATAGCTTCCTTTACCCTAGTGCAGTCCTCCTTCACTTACTTCATCCTTCCATTTTGCTTTTAAATGTCCTCATTTCTTCTGAGAAATCTTCACTTTCTGTTCTTCTGTCTGTAACTCCACACAGTAATGCAAGGCTTTCTCCCTGGTGTGGAGTGTCGTGCTCGCCCCCTCCCTTGGACTACAGGAGAGTCAGGACACTCTCTACGTTGCAGATAGAGAAAGGAACTGTGTGTTGGTGGGTGTCCCGACTCTCCTGTAGTCCAAGGGAGGGGGTGAGCACGACACTCCACACCAGGGAGAAAGCCTTGCATTACTGTGTGGAGTTACAGACAGAAGAACAGAAAGTGAAGATTTCTCAGAAGAAATAAGGACATTTAAAAGCAAAATGGAAGGATGAAGTAAGTGAAGGAGGACTGCACTAAGGTAAAGGAAGCTATTTAGGAGAAAAATAGTGAAGGAGGACTGCACTAGGGTAAAGGAAGCTATTTAGGGGGGAAAAAATGTGCCTTTACAACCCCTTTAAGGGGAGAAGGGGAGGTTTGGAAGCTCGCAAAGGATGTTACAAGAAAGCAGAAATACAGTAAAAATAATTTAATGAAAAATAGATTAAGGTCATTAAGTAGTGGATGTGTACGAATTAATGCGAATAAGAAGGATATAGTTTAGGGACACTAAAGGGGTTGATTTACTAAAGCTGGAGAATGCAAAATCTGGTAGAGCTCTGCAGAGAAACCAATCAGCTTCCAGATTTTATTGTCAAAGCTTAATTGAATACGTTAAAATTAGAAGCCGATTGGCCACCATGCACAGCTGTACCAGATTTTGCACTTTCCAGTTTTAGTAAATCAACCTCCGAGTTTCTTGTCGATCGGCTCATCTTTTTACTAGTGCTTCTGTCAGATAAGGAATGTATAATATAGTTGAAATAAGCATATCACTTTTAAATGAGGATTTTCATATGTGCCTACCGTTCAACTTTAAAGTGGCTGTAAAGGAAGAAAGTTCTACGTGTGAAGGGAAAAAAAAAAAACCTGTGTGCAGCTCCCCCCACAGCCACCCTAATACTCACCTGAGCCCCATCTCGATCCAGCAAAGTGCACAAGAGCCTCGGCTGTCCCAGGACTTCCTCTTATTGGCTGAGACAGCAGTGGGAGCATTTGGCAGGCATGTTTGTGTATACCCATCTACCTAAGACGCCCCCTGGGATTCCCAGACAGAGGGACAGTGGTGTTACAGAGAGAGATAGGCACCAACGAAAAATATAAAATGAACATACTGGGCTCAGTAGGAAAAATGCTCATCAGCCGGGATAACAATGTATGGACTGCTCGCAGGACCTTGGTGTTCGCACACGTCATACACGCCGAGATTCCCCTCTGAAGAGGTTTAAAGCTGCTGAGAATGGCTGGGTTCTGCAGAACAGTGAGCAGGAAACTCAACACCTCCAGTCCGGTGCAGATGTTGGCAAAATTTGCTTGTGCAGGCTGTTCCTGGAGGAAAAAAAAAAAAGTAACCACAATCTTAATACTTGACCATTTACATTGTAAAAAATAAATTAAACTTAAACATGCAAGAAAGTTATCACTAAAAAGGCTAGGGGTTTTTAAGATCCCCTGAAACAGAATCTCAGATGGTGACTGAAGCCCTCCTGACCCCCTGCCACAGGAGACTGGTGTGTTCTGCCTTCCGACAATCCAGAAAGACAAGGGGATCTGCTACCATAAGTTTGACGTGGCACACCTAGATGCACAAGCCTTTCCTCTAAGTCTGGAGGTTATCAGTTTAGATAATTGGTTTGTAGATTTCCTTAAGAATCAGTGCTTGGGAGACAGACAGACCGCATCGCCCAGTGCAAAAATCAGACACCCCTTCCCTGATGCAAGAAGGGCCCTCACATTCTCTCTCGTGGTGAAGACAAAACAGGATCTGGATTGTGTCCAACAGAGTCCAAACCAGAAGACCTGACCAAGGTGGGAATCATTTTGCTTTGGAAGAACAGAAATCAGTCTGGGAGATGATACTCCAAGGAGAAAACCACCCGGATACAGGGAGCAGATTCTCAGGCCACTTAAGGGTGAAGTCGAATGGATGCACCGGGGACTACTGGGGGGGGGGGGGGGTAGAGAGGATAAACCAAGGGGGACAACTGGGGGGGGTTTGAGGACAAGTGGATGCACCGAGGACTAATGGGGGGTGAGGTTGAGTGGATTCACTGGGGACTAATGGGGGACGACGACGAGTGGATGCACTGGGGACTAATGGGGGTAGAGGTTGAGTGGGTGCACCGGGGACTAATGGGGGGGGGGACAAGTGGATGCACTGGGGACTAATGGGGGGTGAGGGGGGCGAGGCTGAATGGAAGCACCGGGGACTATTTGGTCAATTTGGGCAGATATGTTAGACTGCTCAGAAAATAAATCACAATAAAAGGGAATGCGGCTAAACAAGATTAAAAACCAAGGAAAATATAGAAGTCTCAGAGAAGGGTCCCCAAACACCTGACACTACTGGTAGGGAGGACAGATGGGTGGCTTCCTTGCTTGATGGGGCAGAGGTAAACATGCTGTGGACCTTTGTAATGCGGAAAAATAGAGGTTACCCTTGCCTACATGTAACTGACTGTTTTCAACCCTGAAACCTGAAAAGTCTGGCTGGATGCAGGCATTTGGGCTCCTCAGACAGGTGTTAACCACTAGGATTAAAGTGATTGTAAAGGCTCTTTTACAAAAAAAAAAAATTGATATAGAGATTGATTATATATATATATATATATATATATATATATATATATATATATATATATATATATATATATATATATATATATATATATATATATATATATATATTTATTTATTTATTAGAGATTGATTGCTCCCTCCTATGGAGCCAGCATCTTCCTATGGGGGCACTGGAGCCGAGTCAGAGCTCCCTGTGTCCATTCAGATTCTCTCCCCTGATTGGCTGACCGACTTTAATTGACAGCCGTGGGAACCAATTGTGCCGTTGCTGTGTCTCAGCCAATCGGAGTGTCCCGGATGGATTAGACATTCGTGGACATCGATGGAGAGAGAGAAATTAGGGAGTGCTGGGGAGGCTGCTACACAAAAGACTTTTCATCTTATTGCACAGAATGTCTTTACAACTCATTGAAAGAAGTCTACTTTCTTCACAGAAAATCCCACAATGAAAATGCCAGCAGAAGGCACCTGGCAAAACACAGAGGTCAATGCTCTAAGAAGCATCTCATGTGCACGAGTGACACTGAGGATTGGTAGACAGCTTTGTGGCTTTGATTAGTAGGCAGGTGGCCACGCGAGAGCCATTTATCCAGTGCCGTTTATAAATGTCCTTGGGTAAATACCAGGCTGCTTATCCGCCACTTACAAATGTACCTTGGCAGCACAAGGCTTAAACAATCATTTTGGCGGTAGAATACCATACATATACACGTTTTAACTCTTGTTTCGCCATTTGTCTGGTATTGCAATTCATATGGGAGGCGGTTTATACCCAGGTGACTCGCCAAGATGGCTCACTGTAATAAAATGTTACTGTTCACCCTCAGGAGTAGATAGTGATCATCACAGATTTAGAGTATAAATAATCAGCATTTGCTTCATAATAGGCCTGAATCTCACAAGAAAGAAAAATGGAATTTGAAAGCAAGACTGCTAAACGTTGCTATTATAACACCCAATAATGTCACACGAAAAACAGAAAGAGAAAGAAATAAATTAATTCATATAATGGCCAATTGTTCCTTGCACATAAAACATTTTCACATGGCTAAATAGCACTTGCTGGAGAAATCGGAGCGCGGATTTGTGTAGCTAATTATAGGGAACTTGTTATGTATGAAAATCAATGGATGAGCAAATGAAATAGCTTGTGATACTTCAAGTCTGACTGGACTCCTCTCAGGGTGCATGCTAATGTCGCTTTTTCCGCTATGGTATTTTACTGCTGCAGCAACAAAGGTGAAATAATTATTTGCAGGACAATAAAGTTCTGATTTTGTTCCCCAGCCAATGTCTTCCACTGGAAAGTCAGAGAACCAGCAGATCAGATAAGTCCGGATCCTGCTACATGCCCTGTGCAAAGTGTATGTGACTTATATGAACAATAACAATGAATGATGCAATAATGGTGGGGACGTGAATCCTAAAGCCCCATACACACAAGCAGAATGTCGGGAGACAGTGGCTGGTTTAAAAAAGCCAACATTCTGCCCATGGGTAAGCCAGTTTGGGCAGCTTCTGTCGGATGTGGATGCTGGAAAACCAGCAGCTGACCGACTCCTGATCAACAAGAATAGCCGAGGCAAACAACATTGTGCTTTCATCCACAAAAAGGCAACTTTTCAATATAAAGGTAAAATTAAAAAAATAAAGTGGATGTAAACCCAACTTATCCTTTCTAAACTACTGCCATAGTGCTGATCTATAAGGATATAGATGTCTCCTGCATGTATCCTTACCTGTCAAATGTCTCCCCTCTGTCATAAGACCTGAAAAACTGCAGATTCTGTGGGTGGATCTGTTGTCTGAAGCTCGGTGGGTGGAGTTGTGATGTCAGTAGACACACCCACCTCTACACTCCCCTTGTCAACATGCATTTTTTCCTGTGTATTCCTTACACTGAATTCTGCTGTGCTCACTAACATACAGTCAAAATCCAGAAAAGTAACCACATGACTTCAGAAAAGGAGTGGGGGGTGGGAATTAAAAAATAATGCCCGTCTCCAGGCTAGTGCATGAAATATGTAAATAACCTGTCACTCACAGGGCGGAACAGACTAAGGTTTTTATCTGTAAGTCTGTTATTTCACTGAATAAAAGAGGATTGCTCAGAGCTGGATTAACTGTGTGGCAAGACTTGGCACAGATAGGAAATCTTTTACTGTACATTGTGACATCAAAAAGATAAATAAAAAAACTTCAGGTTTTTCATCCACTTTATTATTTAGCTTAAAAAGGAGAAGTGTGGGAATAGCGCCAAGACAGAGAACTGAGTGATCACATGGCTGCCGATTGTTCAGTTCTTGGTCTTCACTAAGCAAAGAGCAGCGACTGTCAGTGGCGTGCCGACAGGCTGAGCTAGCTGCTGGTCAGACATCTGGGTGAATCCTGACCTTAAAGCTGGTTTTCTTCCAGATCCTGGGAAAGGCTCTGTGAGGCCAGGATCTAGAAGAACAGCAGGTTTTAGCCCGCTGACAGCTGAATCTGGGTCATGGGAGTGCAGAAATAAGTGCACTCCTGTGACCCAGAAAAGAAGTATTGCAAAAAATAAATAAAAAACGTTGGCTGATTTTACGGTTGTGGGTTTAGTAACACTTTAAAAAATAGGCCTCATCATTGGTTTCAGTGGGAGAAAGAGTGCCCTTTTGTTGGTATAAGTGCAAGAAATGGTGCCCCAAGGGCTGGCTAATGGAAAGTAAATGGGCCTATTCAGGCCTTGGGCTGCAGTTTGGAAACCACTGGTCTACATGCTTGCGGTAATTTAAGTGTACAGTTTTTAGATTTTAAAGTACCAGTTCACAGAGTAACACGTGTATCCCGTGAGCTCTGGTTTTGACGGCACATTCATTTAAAATGGACTGCAAAATGCACTGAAAAGGCAGAAAAGAAGTGCAAGCATTATTTTTTTAGATCGCACTGCGCATATCCACATGGTACTGTACCTTGTAATTTGGTGGCTGCATTTGCGAGATGTGTTTTGGGTGCCATAACCAACTAATTACAAGAGCAGCGCTTTTAGGCGAGAACAGGCCCTAAGGTCTTCACGACCTTAACGCAACTTTTCTTTTATAAAATACTGTTAGGAGACCCCAAGTTAAATATGGGCAAATTCCAAAATTCACGCATGGATGTTAAAAAAGAAAAAAAACACAACATATTGTTTTTATTTAACTTAGATTGTCAATTCACTTAAAAGGATATATTTATAAAGCAGTGAATTAGTCATTTTTTGCTGCGGGTGGATTTTCCTGGTACATGTGTTTTTATTGATGCCGATCAATTCACCGCCAGTTAATTCTTTTTGTAAACGTTAAATTCATTGCTTTATAAATAGGCTCCTAATATTAAAGTCGTGTGATGCCGTCTACTTACAACTGTCATAAGAAGCTTATCAAACCACTGGAGCTTCAGCTCAGATTTGGGCCACATGTCGGTACGCAGCGCAGTTTTCAGAAGGTTGACACATCGACGAGACAGAAGCTCTCCAGGAGAACCAGCTGTGTTTGAATTGTCATTCACCTACATTAACGGAAAACAAGGAAGAAAGGTAAACAAAGGCGAAAAGCAAAACCACAGATTTTGAGGTTGTGCCAAAAACACAGAATTTAAAGGATTTTCACTACAAAAAAAAATAAAAAAATTGGAAAAATAATGTAAAGAACTTTGTGTCCTAAAAACAAAATATTTTAGAATGCTAGGAAAGTGTGCTCATGGAGGCCCATCACCTCTACAACCACCTAAAAAGAGGATCTGGACGCAACGAGATCAGCCGAAAGTGGGAGCAGGTACCAGCTCCTCCCACCCCCCACCTCCGAAAGGTGTCAAATGTTATAGGGATCTGCAAAGAGCCAGGTATCAGTACAGCAAATGGAATAGTTTCATTTTGCATATACATAAAACTATTCAATATACCTTATAATTATAATAATAATAATATACTTCTGCTCCCGCATGAGACATATGGCCCTTCATAAAGCCATAGTTATCACACGTATAGCTGAAAACACACACACTGTCGCCTAAAATAGAAATATAGTAAACAAAAATGCAACATTCCCCATACGCTGATAACTGAGTGTACCTGGCATGCGATTCTAATGAGGAAATTGACCACGGTGTCTGTGTGCTGCTTCTCAATGGGTTTAGTAATGACAGCATCTGCCCCAGGGAGCGACTGGCTACGGCCGAACACCTGCAATAAAAGCATGCATGTCAAATCCGGATCAGGGTTCCAAAACTGGAAATAAATCCCAGGATATTCCAGGTGAAGCCGAACAGATCAACAACATCAACAAGAGAATATAATAAAACTGCACGTAAAACAGGCTTACTGTGCTGATTCCCCCTGTGGCTGTTCTGAAACGCTTCACCTCCTGGCTGGTATCAACGGTCATACTCCTCTTCACGCCACCCGCACCGGAGCTGCCACCTTCACCGCTGCCGTTTGTGTCCGTGTCAGAATCAGGCTAGGGGAAGCAGGAATTAAAGAGTTATTTAAGCTTTACTGCAAAAACAAAAACAAAATCTAGGTAAGCCCTTCGTATAAAAACAGCGTAACATGCCAACATTTAACACGTTCTCAACAGGTTGCTAAGGACTTGCTTTATGTTTTTTGCCAGAGGCGCCAGCTAAATGTATATCCCTTCCTTCCTACTGTCACACATTAGGAATATTTTAAATTATATCTGCAGGTAAATATAGACGGGGAAAAGAAGAAGTCACTAGAGCTATGAGAACTTCTCTAGGAGCCTGGAGGCTGTAGGTAGCTGTAATGAACCCGGGTAGGCTGGCAAGAGCATATTAATATTTTCAATCTGTTCCAACAGCTGAGATGGTGTTCTAATTATATCCAATTTGTTATATTCATAATTTGTTTCAGCATTTAAATATAAAGGGCTGCTAATAATAAAATGGAAGATGTCATACACCAGCAGCCTAGGATATGGAGTCAATTGAGCCCTTCTTGTATTAAAAGGTAAGGGAATGGTCAATAATCCCTTCCTGCAGTAGATATTTTGGATTAATAATTTTGTAGCGCGGATTCATCTCTATCTTCTCAATGGTCAATAATGTTCACTAAAGTTGTCCTGAGAAATCAAAATTTGGTTGGTTCAGCAGGGACTGGACGATTTTTTCTGCCTGTCATTTTTCTTCCTTCAATCACTCCAAGCGCCTGGAGTGATCAATGTATTCTGACGGTGGGGAAACCTCCCAGCTTCAGAATACAATAAGGCAGAGGGAGGGATTCCCCCATCAACACGGACTGTGTTAATAGGGAAATTGAGCATTTTTCTTTCCTTCAACCCGTGTTTGAAGGAAAGGTAAACATCATAATACATGGTCTGCTTAAGGCTCCATGCACACTGAAGCTGATAAACTGCAGTTTTTTGGTGTTTTGGCTTTTTTTTTTAAAGCCCATAAACTGAACTCTTTGTTAGCCTATGTGCCCGTGCACACCTGGGTGTTTTTCAGAGTTAATGAGCTTTGGAGTTAATTGTTTTTTTTCTGAACGCCGGAAATTTGCGTTCGTCGCAAAAAAAAAAACGCAAAACGCTGAAAAACTCAGAAAAACGCTGGCGCCAGCGTTTTTGTTATCCATTGAAAAAAAAAAAAAAAAAAAGCTGACAATAGCTACACTAAAAAACGGTGATTTAAGCCATTGCAAAAACGCTAAAAAAACATTGCAAGGCTCCCTGCAAAGCTACTGGCGTTTTTTTATAGCTTTTATCAGCTTCAGTGTGCATGGAGCCTAAGGGCTCTTTCACACGGGGCTGATCAGTAATGATCCGCCCCGTGCACCTCCCTTTGCTCAGCGGGGATCGCTCCGTTGATCTCCGCTGAGCTGCCGGATGACAGGGCGGTCTCCGCACACTGTGCAGGGACCGCCCTGTCAGATCTCCACTTTCCCCTATGGGGAATCGGATGAACACGGACCGTCTGTCCGTGTTCATCCGATCCGATCCGCCAGACGGAAGGAAAATAGTATTCATTTAATCGACTGAAATGTTTGGCAAAATTAACACTGGTTACAACGCAGTAGTCATCAAAGTTGTGAAGAGGATAGCTGGCAGAATAAACAAAGCCTCTGCTCATAGCAGGCTATGGTTGCCCTCCTGAGGTAAGTAGCAGCTAGAATGGATAGTTTACAGTATAGATCGGAAGGAAGACTTGGGGCTCTTTCACATGGACATTCCGTATGTCCGTTTTTCATACATCCGTTGTCGGATGAAAAACGGACATACATGCATCCTTATGGGATCGCGGATGTCAGCGGAGACATGTCCGCTGACATCCGCTCCGCTCCGATCCGCCAAAGTATGTCGGAGGAAAAACCTACTTTTAGTGGACTAAAATACGACCAAAACTAAAACAATTAAGATGACTAAAATGGGACTAAAACTAAAATGTCATTTTAGTCAAAAGACTAAAACTAAATTGAAATTTGACTTCAAATTAAAGGGGTTGTAAAGGAATTGTATTTTTTTTTTTTTTTAATAACAAACATGTTATACTTACCTCCACTGTGCAGCTCGTTTTGCACAGAGTGGCCCCGATCCACGTCATCTGGGGTCCCTTGATGGCCGTCTCTGGTCCACCCTGCAAGAACTCCACACATTCATGTGAGCGAGCTTGCATGGTGTGGAGTCCTTGCAGGCATGCTCCCGTGATACAGACGACTAAAACGTACTGGAGATTTTAGTTGACTAAAATATACTGGAGATTTAGTCGACTAAATACGACAAACAATTGCAGAAGACTAAAAAGGGACTAAAACTAAATTTGAATTTGCTGCCAAAATTAACACTGGTTGTAACCACTCAAACTTGCACAGTAAAAACACAAATATAAGAGAAGTGCCGGATAAAGATTTTTTAAGGGATCAAGTGGATTATGACTGGGCACACTAGCTCCAGTTCAGAAGCTCTCCACAAAACAGCGACACCCCCTTAGAAATAGGATTGGAGAATCCATGTATATACATTCCAAGAGTGACAAGTTTTTATTGATCCATAGCAGTAGATACCCACTACGTGTTGGGGGCCAAACATACTCCCCCTTAATCAGGTCTCAGGAATTCTTAAACTCAGATGGCCTCCCAAGCCTCTTGTGTCTCGTAAAATGGTTCTATATGAAGGTCTATGTATCTAGAGAGCGCCAAACACATCCAAAATGTTATTGATATGCTTGGGTTCCAGCAGAAAAAAGGCAATGCGTTATGGAGCCAAACAGACTCCCCCTTCATCAGGTCTCAGGAATTTTGACTGTGCTTAAATTATTTCAGATGGTCTCGCACCTTCCTGTGTCTCAGAAAATGGTCCTATATGCAAGTGTATAACTAGAGAGCACCAAAGACACGTCAAATTGTATTGCTACAATTGGCTCATGGGGAAAAAAAATCCAATGCCTTTTGGGGCCAAATAGACCCCCCTTTCTCAAGGCTCAGGAATTTCGACTGTGCTTGGACTCAGATGGCCCAGACAAATCTGTACTCTGGTTTTCTGCAGTTTTCTCCTTTGATGTCATTGGTAACTAACCTGCCTTTTGAAACTACTTCAAACAGAAAATCAAAGTACAGATTTGCCTAGAATCTGCTGATCCGAGTCCATTCAAGCAGTGCCAACATTTCTGAGCCCTGATGAAGGGGGGAGTCTGGCCCTGAAATGCATTGGGTTTTTGCTGCTATGAACAAATGTTACCAATCAGACTTTGGACATTTGGGGTGCGTTTTGGTCCTTTCTATATACAAAGGCTTGCAAAGCACCATTTCCAAGACAGGAGAAGGTTGGGAGACGGCTCTATACAAGGCTAGGGTTGAAGAGGATTATTTTCTGACTACGTAAACAAAGTAGCTGGAGGTAGGGAGTTTACAGTATAGAGTAGGTCAGGAGGGATTACCAGGACATTCTGGGACTTTACCCACCCAAGGAGAGCATTAGGACTTGGATGAAGAATAGGAACCTCGTTTTGCTTGTGCAGTATATAGGTGTGACCACTCAATTTTTTTTTATAGATACAATAAAATATGTGCTGCGTTTGAGGGCAAACAAGACTTTGTTTTCTTTACAGTATTCAGTGCAGGTCTTAAATCCAAAGGGCTCTGCAGGGAATCAAACAGATTGAATTACCGGGGCACTAGTAGGAACTTAAAGGTTTACCTTGGTGCCATTTTATGATCCTTATTTTCTGCAAACATGGTGAAGAAAATGTGTCAGTTTACAGCTCGGTACTATCATCTTATCAACAGGTATATAAGCAAACCCTAATGGGAGCAACGGTTAGCATACTAGTTGGCTGTCCATCATTTTTGATGGGTAACATTGGAAACAAAATGTGCGTTGCTAACTAGAGCCTGCAGACTGCTAAATAACGGTTTGTGCTCAACTCTGTACACAGACGTCAACCTTAGCTCATAGCCATTTAAAAAAAAAAAAAAAAAAAAAATGATACCTGGAAAACTGCAAATGTTTTTTTTTTTTTTTAATACATTTTTGTTTCTAAACATTTCTATAACTTTTTAAAGTTACTTCAATTATTTCTAGCCTAGCCTACTACCATTAAACGGATTGATCGTACTGTATCAAGAATTCTGTGACACATTCACTACATTCACTACGCCCTGCAAGTAAGCACTGCTGTCACATTTCACAGTGCCTATACAGAATCACTGCTTGCAGGCAGCAAGGTACCATGGGATATGTAGTCCTTAAAAATAGAAAGCAAATGGGAGTGGAGAAGCTGCAAAGCATGCATGGATTCCAGGAAAGTTGTAAAAAGATGATCGGCAAACAGGCAGCATTCACAACATGAAAGGAGTAAGTTTATATTGGATTTTTAAAAATAAGCTACTGTTTGTATTGCTATTACAATGCTGATCTTGTAATGGGAAAGTGTATGCTGCGGCCATAGATTTCCCTTAATGTTTGACATCATTGCACATCCTTCAAATCACAAGCCCACAACACATACCTGATCTTTTAACCTCTGCAGTTCCCATTTGATGACCACCTCTGCTAGATCAACAGCCAGCTTCCTCTGCTCGATGGTAACACTGGGAGTGAAGCCCAGGCGCTGCATTGCACTGACCATATGCTGCACAAGACTATGCCGGACCGGATAGTAAACCTGTAAAATAATAGGATCACTCAGACCTTAAAAAAATATTTTAAATAAAAGAAAACATTTTTTATCTATATATATATATATAGCTAAAAATAAGCAGACATGTTACACCCATGCTTAATGTATAATATGCAACATGCTCCTATGTAACAACCTGCTGCACTCCCCCCTCAGCTTTTTGGATGGGGATGTTCTCCCCACACCCACTGTCACAATTTGAAAACAGCGCAACAGTGTGGGGCTTCATCCATGCATCAGCGTCATTCATTCACAGTTTCCTGTAATTGTATTTGATACAAATACCAACAACCAATGAGGCTGACGGCTTCTAGTTTTCAATGGTGAGCTCTCTTAGAATGTCATTGATCTTCCTGCAATTCAATTACTGCCTGCCTGTATCAGAGGTATAGGCAGACAGCTTACTAAGAGTCTGCAGGATATTGGCATTGCACCGGTGATCTGCTGGTCATGGGTGCCATGCTTTAAAGGCTGCCGAGAAAATATAAATAAAAGCAATTTTTTTTACCTGCAAAAAGATGTGCATTTATGTTTTTTTTTTTTTTTACAAAAGAATAAATATACTGCATTCTGACCACAAGATGGAGCTGACAACTATTAAAAGTTATAGTATTAGAGGAAAAAATTGGGCAGCCTGGATGAATGCTTGTGACATTCATCCAAAGAATGTTTACCTTTGTACTGACACATACTTTTTAATTTTTCCTATTATCTACTTCTGTTTTTCTAATCAATTTAATCAAAAACTCACCTTAAAATGCTGTACAATTAAATGCAGAATATGCACCAACTGGGGGACCGTGTGTCCTTCCTCAACAATTATTTTCCTTGTCCAGTGTGTCAGCATCTGATGTCCATCCTCCATGCGGGCCGGAACTGCTGGAGTCAGGATGGCCATGGCTTGGCGGACGATCGCTCGCGCCTCCATTGCATGTGCCTTTAGGAGACTGTGGAAAACCTGAAAAATAGAGAGAAAAAAAAACATAAGCATACAGTCAGAAGGGGAGGAAATAAAGAACTGATGTCCGATGTTGGTTCACCTTTACATTTTTTTTCTGTAAAAGGTGAACACTTTAAGAGGAACCCATTTCAGTATTATATAATAAGATGATAAAATTCTGTCCAGTTAATAAAAACTCTGTCCTCCCAGGTGTAGGTTGTATCCTTAACCACTTAAGACCTGGACCAAAATGCAGGTAAATGACGAGGCCTCTTTTTGCGATTCGGCACTGCGTCGCTTTAACTGACAATTGCACGGTCGTGCGACGTGGCTCCCAAACCAACATTGCGTCTTTTTCTTCCCACAAATAGAGCTTTCTTTTGGTGGTATTTGATTGCCTCTGCGATTTTTATTTTTTGCGCTATATACAAAAATAGAGCGACATTTTTGAAAAAAAAAATCAATATTTTTTACTTTTTGTTATAAGGAAAATCAAATAAACTAAATTTTAGTCAAACATTTAAGCCAAAATGTATTTAGCCACATGTCTTTAGTAAAAAAAAAAAAAAAATTGGAAAAAAAAAAAATAGCTACCTAGCGGGAACAGCGACACTAATACAGCGATCAGAAAAATGATCGCTTAGTGACGCTGGCAATAGGGAGTGAAAGGGTTAACTAGGGCGGTGATCAAGGGGTTAAAAATTTATTGGGGGGGGTACGGGGGCTACCCTGGACCGAACACTAACTGCCTGTCACACTGACACTAACTGCAGTGATCATACATATGATCACTGCTTCAGTGGCACTGTGACGGGGGGGGGGGGGACGATCGGGGGGGTTAAATGTGCCTATGTGTCTGTGTGTCAGTGTAGTGTTGTGCACAGGATGAAGGAAAAAATCCTGGATCGCCGCACTCGGCGTGAGCAGAGATCACATCATTTCCTCCTTCCTGTGTTGGCTGAGAGCGATCCGGAGGGGGCGGACAAAAACGAACCGCCGCCCCCTCGTCCCGGATCGCTCGCACAGCCACGGGGACCGCCGCATGTACGGGGGGGGGGGGGGGGGTCCAGATCGGACCCCCGACCCACGGCAAGGCAGCAACGTATATATACGTTGATGTGCCTGTCGGTGCCATTCTGCTGACGTAAATGTACATGCGGCGGTCCGCAAGCAGTTAAAGTGGAGGTTCACCTAAAAATAAACTTTTAACATTGCATTTATGAGATTAATGACAATTAGAATCGGCTGTTTTTAAAAAAAAAATACTTCCGTACATACCGTTTCCTATATGTATTCTCATCGCTGCTTCCGGGTATCATCGAGGCTGGGCGTTCCTAATTGATTGACAGGCATCCGACCGCGCGTCACGAGATGCCGAAAGAAACCGAACTTCGGTGCGGCTCTATACGGCGCCCGTGCACCGACGTTCGGCTCCTTTCGGCATCTCGTATTTTTAGGTGAACCTCCACTTTAAGATAGGTCGCTGGCTCCTGACATAAATTGAAGCTTCCCCCCGCCCACCCCCAGTTCTATCCTTCTGCACCCCTCTGTAGTCTCAAAAGACTTACACTTACACAACCACACACAAAGCTCATGTGCAGCAAGGACAGAAGGATGACAAACCATGGCACAGAACATCACATGGACAGCTGACAGGAAGTCAGGCCACTGTTATTAGTTCAGTATGAAGAGACCAGGCTCTTTGTACCCAGACATATATAAGCAAAGATTTGACATACCACACTTTATCTACAAGGCCAAGTAAGCAATGTAGATTATGCCACAAGGATTGGAGACAATGGAGCATTAGTTGAGATTTAGAATTCAGAGTAAGAACAGTTCTTCACCTGCAGAACAATCTTCTTGTGTATGGCAAACTTAGAGATGATATGTGCGAGGAGCAGATGGCCGCTGTATTTGCATGCTGGGTCCACACAAGCCTTAGACAGCAGACAAGGCCAAGCGAAGGTCATGAGTCGCCTCAGTTTGCTGTTGCGGTTTTTGTTGTTGTCATGGATGTGATGAGGGGCATGTTCCACTAGAAGGGTGGCAAACTGCAAGAGGTAAATCCTGAGAGAGTCCAGCATGTCTGTCTGCTTCTCCGGGTCCAACACCTGCAAAGAATAAAAGCCAGGGTGGAAATCACATATATGTAGCAGTTAACACATCTGAGGCGTGTACAAAACAGTCCCTGCCCAAGTGTACCTTTGTGATAAAAACACTAGTGATGCTCTCCTGGTTATCTCCTTCAGGATTTGGTGGGCCCAAGAGTTGTTCCCCTTCATTTTTCTCAAAGCTGTATAGAAATGCTGGATTCAGAATATGCTGCAGAACCTGTGTAAAACAAAGCATTACTATATTAGGAATAATAGAAAGATCAGAAGTAAAGCCTGGCACACACGGGCAGAGTTTTGGCCGGTTCAACAGAAGCCAGCCAAATTTCGACCCATGGGTACAGCAGCCGGTCTGGCTTCCGTCGAACAGGCATGTTGGAAAAACAGCTGCTCACAGCCAATGGGCAGTGTGATCTGGCAGGAAGGCGGTCCCCCCTGTCAGAACACAATAGCTCAGCGGGGAGATCGCTGTACTAATATTGGTTAGTACAGCAAGCTCCTCGTTTTTTCCCACTTTCTTACTTTTCTGGAGATGCTGTGACTAGTACAGGACATAAGGAGAAATCTCTCCAGTGGGGACAGACGGTTGTAAATATTTACAACCGGTTCTAATCCTTCTGCCATCCTGGTCAAAAAATAAAAAATGGCAACTGGAATGCGAACAGCATGCGAGGGTCACCAGAGCACAGCAAACATGGTTACCGACTGAAAATCAACCAAGTGTCAGAAACTGGTTACAATATATCTGCACAAAACTATTAAAAAGCTGAACTTTAGGCTAAATTATTAGTGTCAAAATACAAAACGTGTATTCTTTGGATTTTGGTGTAATTTGTATTTCTAGCAAAGCTGTGCAGTAATCCAGTATAAAGCATCCTCTGTGCAGGAGCTTCCTGTAATGCAGACCAGTCAATGTTACGCCATTTAATTGTGCAGGGTGACTGGTCTTGTATCCACCCCCTCCTGTAGTCTGTGGGTGGCCTGCAGTGGTAGGAAGTGGTAGGTTAACCAGCTCTGATCTCTGCACAGGCCTTGTACAGCACAGTGGTGGTGTCACTGCTACGTCTGCAAGCGAATATCCCAGTTTGAAAGGGTATGTGGCGCACAGAAAGCAGATTTAAATATCCTTTGTGGCAAATGAAAAATATGTCTAAAGCGCTGCGTAAACGGTTGGCCCTATATAAATCCTGTAGAACAACTAAAATAAGTATTGTTTTTGCCAGCATACCTTTAAAAAACGTACTTGTATATCCCTCACTTATAGCTCATAAAAAGACTTTGCAAAATGCAGCACGTTTTGTTCTCTCCCTGATTTTTAGCCTATTCTCTTGGGGCCATTTTTTTTTATTTATTTTTTTACCCCTGCCGTTTCCCTAAATTAACATTCTGATGCAGTACAAGAAAAATGAACATTTTTTAGAGTCTTTTGGCAAGTCACCTTAGCTTTGAGCTCATCGCCAAAGTTGGAATCATTAAACTCAACAAATCGGAAGAAGAGCGCTCTTTTTTGGGCGATGCTGTACGTCTTGGGAATCTCTTCCTCCATATACTCCTTCAGGAAGGTCATGTTGCATAGGAAACGTCCAGTAAAAGCTCGAAGGAGCTGGAAAAGCAGTTCAATGTCCCCAAAGTTGCGTCTGCACAAACGAAAGCAGTAAAACCCATTAGACCGGTCAGCACATTATACGGTCAGCTTTATATCACCTGTCACCACAAATCTGCAGACGCTTACTTGCAGTAGCTGAGAAGACAGTAGGCCAGAAGTTTGGGTTCTTTCCAGTTTGTTGCCACCATGTTGTCTTTCCTATGGCGCTCTTGAAAGGCATCGCTCACCCACACACGTCTTAAATGGCTTACCAATGAATGCTGGTTAGCCAACCAATTTTCATCATTTTTTACTATAATGCTGATTATCTAGAATACAAAAGCAAAAGGAGATTAAGTAAATTGTCCTAAACCGTACAGATGAATAGTAAAAAGCCAACATTTACAGCCAACAGAGCAGTCAGGTTATCCTATGTAAATAAAATTATTCATTTATATTTTTACCGTAACTAGGTCACTCATCATCACTTGATTAAATACAACGCCAAGCATGGCCTAGCAGCAATGAGGTGCTTACATTTTCACCTATTATACCACTAAAAGCATCATTCAGGTCGCAACTGTAAGAGGTTTGAAAGTGGAGTTAGGGTGGCCATACACACTATAAGCCGATTGAACAATTCCTGTACAATCTCCTTCACATTTACCAAAACCATGTAATACGAGGACAAACGTAAACACTGATCCTTTTCCAGCTAATAGCACAGGCTCTTACATTACATTTTGCTAAAGCTGTATGAAATTGTACAATTGTATTGTGTATAATAAGCTTTGCATAGACCCCATGCCTAAACAATCCTAGCTATAAACCTTAAAGGACAACTCAAATCCAGAGAAAAATTGGCAGTAAACTTTGACCGACAAAAAAAATGTAATTATGAATCATGTTTACCAACATATACGATTTGTGACAAAATTATTCACAAAAATGGATTCAAGGGAGCATACATTTGTGATTTTTTTTTTAACAGACGAAAATAGATTTGTAATTTAATGTTTTCCAAATTAGCAAATACATTTACTTGGGAGCTGCGGTGGCTCAACGTGATTGGCACTGCGCTGACAAGCCGTTCACCTCTGCAGCCAAGGGTTCGGATCACGGTCTCGGCTAAATGTGAATTGAGTTTGGTGGTCTCAGCCCGGCTCCCGGTGGGTGTGCTATGCAAGGTACGCCTGTGCTTAGTACGCCCACCCCCCCAAAAAAAACATCACACTTGCACGCACACGAAATTGGTTTAACACACACGCACTTTGGCCATGAGGTCTCCTAAAATAAAGAGAGGCGAAGGACCTACGGGGCTGGCTGGGCTGGCTAGACCCCCTCACTCCCTCATAGGGGGGAGTCCCTCTGCCCCGTTGGGGTCTCGTTGGGCCCCAGTCGGGCTCCCAAGTGGAGCAGGTAGGGCGGGGTGAGTGGGAGGCCCCCCTTCACACCCGCCATTGCCACCAGGGGCATGAAGAAGGATGGCGATTGCCTCCAGGGGGAGGGTCTGCCTACTCCCAACTCCTGCAGTCCGGCTCCTCTCTCTCGCGTTCACGCACAAAATACACTTTAAAAAAAAAAAAAAAAAAAAAAATGTACTTAACTTTAGTACTGGCCTTTGAAAGTCCAACCTAATACCTGCTTTTAGGTTCACTCGTTACACTTGGGTGTGCAGAGTATTGGTTGTGATTACAGATTCTGCAGTGGCTACTGCTGCACCAAGTAGAACCATGTGGTTGTCTAAAGCCCCCATACACACGGTAAAACTTTTTGACAAACTTCAAAATTAGCAGGTTTTCAAAAAAAATCCTACTGTGTGTACGCTCCATCGGACAAACTTTTTCAGTTTTCATCGGACAAACTTTTCGGCAACAAAAGTCCTGCGGTGCAAAGTCCTATCGTGTGTACAGAAATGTATCAGACTTTTGTCCGAAGTACAAACATGCATGCCCAGGACCAACGTTAAAATCAACCAACAATAGCTGAAGTTGACCAAAGGGTGGCGGTAAAGAGCAGAAAATCCACGTGATGTTGGGAAAGTTTTATGGAAGTTTGCAGAAAAGTCCTGCCGTGTGTATGCCATGGGTGTGCCCGGCCAACTCGCTTCAAACAAAAATCCACGGAAAAGTTTGTTTGAAGGCCGATCGTGTGCTTTAGAGTCTTATTACTTTTTTCTCGTTCCCTAAAAACCCAGATTTGTTTTTGTCTTATTAATTTTTTTGACATTCAAAAGCCTCGGGTTACTAAAAGCAGAAACCACATATCCCATAATAAAAAGGATACCCTGGAACTCTCCACTATTATCTCCACTTACTATTCCTTCAGTTCTTACAAGTTTCCCAACTGAAGTCAAATGGTACCAAACATGGGAGATAGGGAAAGGAAGAAAGGGCATTTCATACACTAAATGTCCAAATATTTTTTGCTCAAACCTTAAGGCCAGTTTCATCGGACTAGTTCGATGGTGTGTACGGCCCATCAGACCGTTGACTGTCGGACCAAAGTTTTAAAACATGCTTTAAAACCTGTCTGATGGAACATGTCTGTCGGACAGGTTCGATGGTTAGTACATAAAAGCATCGGACCAAAAACCCGCGCATGCTCAGAATCAAGTCGACCCATGCTTGGAAGCATTGAACTTCGTTTTTTCATCACGTCGTGTTCTACCTCACCGCGGTCTGGTCTGACCGGATTTTGGTCCGATGGTGTGTACGCACATCAGACAAGTTCAGAGTTGTCTGATAAAAATGGTCCGTCGGACAAGTTTCATCAGATCGGTCTGATCGTGTGTACTAGGCCTAACGAATAGCTCTGAATGGATTATTATATGTCCTTAATATAAACAGGCCACACTTACCTTGACAGCCTGAAACTGCAAGTCAAGCCGCATTGTTGTAGTACTGGTGCTGGGAGAACCAGGCCTCACCGTGGCTTGGGTCACACCAGGCATTAGAAGGGTAATAAAACGGTTTGGATTAGCAGCCAGCACATCTCGCAATGGTTTGGCATCTTTGTGCTTTAAGAAGCTCTGTGGAAGCAAGAATTAAAAATTCACCTGGTTATGCTGTGGTCCGAATCCCTACAAACATTTTTATCTCATTAGCTACTTGTCCCCAGCCAGGCAGTAACAGTAAGAGGGGAGCAGAGAAGCAATATTACAAGAGTCCCTTCTAGTTTCTTTCACGGTATTCACAAAGACATATGTGCAAGATTCATGATGGTGGTCTCTTAGCATTCAGCAGGAACACACGTGTAGAGGTGGCAAAGTACACAATTAGAGGTCACAGTTCCACCCCAGAGACCTGTGGTGGGTCTGCTAAGTGCAGCTGCATTGGATATATGATGCCCAAATTAAAAGATAAAAAGGAAAGCTTCTCCTGTACACCACTTTGATCATAGTTTCACTTTGTAACAAATGGCTTCAATGCCTAGACTGTGAGGCCAAACACCACTTACCTTGCCTAGTAAGAGCATTCCCTACTGGTCACTAAAGCAGCCATCATTAAAGAATAGGATGAAGAGTGAAGAGGCTTAGCACAAAGTGAGAGAGTTTAGGCTCAAAGACAGGAAGTGAAGCCCTCAAAGTGAACCCAAGATGAAAAAGTTTCCAACACACTATTCCCAACGCGTACATTCCTTTAGAAATGGCTGTATATATACAGTAAGTGGGTGCTAAAGCGACCACTGGCTGAAACTGTAAATAGTGTGAGAAAATGTCACCAGTACACCATGAATCTCCAGAATGGGGCCAAAGCTTTATTCAGCAATCACATCATAAAAAATAGCAACATTTCGGAGCCTCGCAGGACCCGTTCAACAGGCGTCACATTCCTGATAAAGGGGTCATGCAAGGCTCCGAAACCTTGCCATTTGCTGTAACGATGCGATCGCTGAATAAAGCTTTGGACCCATTCTGGAGATCCATGATGTGCGGGTGACATTTTCTAAGATGAAAGAGACACAAACGAGGCGTTTCTGGCTACCAAAAGGTAATACAGGCGCACTTCACAGAAGACTCAAGCTTCTAGAGGTTAATTCACACTTCTGGGTCTTGGTGGGTTATTTGATTTCCATTAAAGAGTACCTTTCATAAGGATTACTCAAAATAGACCTATAGTGCAGAGTGGTAAACATAACCTTAAAATATTAAAAATAAATAAAAGTAGATACCAACAGTACTTTCTGGGCAGAGCTATTTAAAGAAAACAACTCACATAGAGATCTATGAAAGCTAAAGTTACCAACAGCAGTGTTTTTTTTTTGTAAAACCATGAACGAACTGTGTGAAGGAACTGAGCATTTAAAAAGAAAGCCTCAAAATAATTTCCCTCTATGCAAAAAAAAAAAAAAAAAAAAAAAAAAGGAAAAAACACGAAATTGGCTTTCAAACAAACCTAAAAGAAGCTTGTTTCCAGAGGGAAAACTGAAACCTTACCATAAACATTCGACTCCACTGCGGATCATTAAGTGTAGCTTCCATCATGAAAAGCTCCACAGTTTGGGATGGGTGCCTGGTTAAGAACTTTATCAAAGGCTCTCTAAATGGACTTCCAGCCTGAAGATGTAAGAGATTAAGTTAAAGAACAGACCACACAGAATAAAACAACCCAGACCTCTGCTTTAAACCCATGAAATAGCTAGCTGTCAAGTCCTTGCTGTAGCATAGCACAAGTAGTAATGTAGATCTGCATTTTTATTGTCACCGACATGATCATGGAAGTGTGTGTGTGTGTGTGTGTGTGTGTGTGTGTGTGTGTGTGTGTGTGTGTGTGTGTGTGTGTGTGTGTGTGTGTGTGTGTGTAAAAAATCTGCTCCTCTGTAACAAAGTAAAAAGATGCAGAATACAACCATATAAATAAGTAACTGATTTCTGGGGGGGGGGTCATGGCTTTAGATGCACAAATGGTTAAAGCCATCGGTATAATGGTTTTGGTTTTCAGCATTAGGCTTAAAAGGGATCTTCAGTCCTCCCGAAAAAATAAACTCAGCAGTTACAAATACAGTAGCTGCCAACTTAAACAAAAAAAAAAAAAGAACACTTACATGGCCAGGGAGCCAGCGCCAGCCTCACCTGGACCAGTTCTCACCGATTTTCAGGTCCCCCCGGTGGCATATTTTGTTAGGGAATCTGGCTGTGATTCAATACAGCATCACAGCCAGCTTCCCGCAGTGCTTTGTGAATGGGCAAAAGAGAAGAGGCAGAAATTGGCAAATTTCTGCTTGAATCGCCTAGGCAATCTGAGCGGGAGCGGGTACCTGTCAAAACTAGGTACCCACTCCCACAAAAAAAAAAAAAAGTGCCCAAAAGTGTGTGTGGGGTTCAATGGAACTCCCAATATGGGTGAAATGCCGCTTTAAGGGTCAATGGAATCCAGTTTAGGGTTTTCATTGCTAGAAAGTAAAAAATAAGAGCAAAGTCTACATGCTCTGACCTCTTATCCTAATTTCATCAATGGAGAAGAAAGATTTTTTTTATAGTGAGCACAATCTACAATCTTCCCCTTCTTCATTTAGAAGTTGTAAAAGCTGGGATCCAGCCTGAATCTGCACCCAATTTCCAGTGGAATGATATGTATGAATCAACAGAAGCAAGTCTTATATCCAGATTGAATGCAATTGCGCCAAACCAAGTCGATTTGTAGAAGGGTTTTATGTATTCACCTTTCTGTAACAGTGGCAGCCATTTCAGTCATTCAGAAATTAGTTTCATGCCTGTGACTACTGAGGGCACCAAACAGGGGCTTCTACCAGTGTGTAGGCAACCAAAAGTGTAAAAACCAACATACCTCAATTAGCATAGCCCGTTCAGTTTTCATTACAACCTCCAACAGTGGCTTAACTAAAGTCTGAGGAGCAGCCGGAATAAGGTGAAAGAGATTGATAATTGCTGAACAAATCTTCATTTCCTGTATAAAAGAAAAAAAAGATAAAAAAAAAAAAAAGCCAAAACACATTGTATGATAGGTTTTTAAAAGAGGAAAAAGTTCCTACTGTCCACAGCAATCACATTTAGGTGCACCGTAGGAGAAAGACAGGAGAATTCTCATTACATGCGATAATATCACAAAAACAATGCTTTGTTTAATCATTTTAATAAAATCAGACCTAACATGGTGCTGAAGCCACCATCTTCCTAACAGTTTAAATAAGCCACAATGGTAATATTCAGAATACGTAAAAAAAAAAAAAAAAAAATGATGGCTTCGAGGTCCGTGCAAACCCCTCGGCTGTAAATTCTATTCTGTTCTGTTCAAATTAAGTTTGCAGAAATCTGGCTGCTGATGATGGGATAAGGGAATACAGGCTCTCCACTGACCAAAATTGGATTTTGTTAACCAGCCTTCTCTAAGGGAGATGGACAATGTTGGGACATGATTGCAATGTATGAAAATTCACTAAAGGAAATAAAAGAAGAAAATCCCAGACAAAAACGTCGGAGGGTTTCACAAGCAGGAACTTTGGAAAATATCCTGGACGTTCAGGAGGACTATCAAAGCCAAGTCTACTATTTAGTGTTGGAGGATGCCACTGCCCAACTCCTTTAATCAGCACAAAGTCTGGACAGAAGAGTCCCTAGGCATAAAAACGTATTGGGAGTCGAGAAGTGACGGCCTTCATCACTGGATTTGTAGCCCAAGATGTGACAGGTTAACCGCTTTCTAGAGGGGTTCCCTTTATTTGTTTTTCAATATAAAAGGTTCCCCCTCTCCCAAGTTGGCATTCAACGTTAATGTTTTACCCGTCCTCCTAACAGGAGATGTACAAATAAAGCTTGAAGCCAAACTGGAACCTTTACCAATTCCAATACAAATATAGCTTGAAGTCAAAATGGAACCTTTACCAATTCCAATACAAATAAAGCTTGAAGCCAAAATGGAACCTTTACCAATTCCAATACAAATAAAGCTTGAAGCCAAAATGGAACCTTTACCAATTCCAATACAAAGAAAGCCAAAATGGAACCTTTACCAATTCCAATACAAATAAAGCTTGAAGCCAAAATGGAACCTTTACCAATTCCAATGTAGAATGAAATATGAGATCTAATTGATTGCTACGGGCAACATTCACTTTCCGTCCAGTTCCAGCTTTCATAAAAATGAGCTTAGAGACATAGTTAGTGCGTTTCCTCCAAATGCAAATCACAAGGGTGTATTTGCTATGATTTTCGTTCACCGATTGCCACAATATTTTCTTAATTAGAAGATTGTGTATTGCTGGGATTGCCCACCATTGCTGCACTGTGTAATTAATCAGACAATTGAAGAAGCACTGTGCGATCAGTTGCAGACAACCATGGTAACATGAATCGAATGTTCGAATTTCACTAGCTTTGAGCTACCAGCACAAACCCCATAACCAGCATATCACAGACAATGTCAACGTGGGACAGATGATCACAGCAAACCTGTTTGGGCCGCTCAACAGACCTTAAGGACCTGTTCACATCTGTGCATGTGCATTTTAACCATCATCAATGTACATTTTTACATGCATCTTTATAGGCTTCCATCGCAGAGGTGCCAACACATTTAAGGAAAAAAATAAAACACATTTACTTGAATGGCGTTTGTATACATAACTTAGAATGTTGGCGCATATTGAAGGGACCATAGAAATATTTACATTATATAAATAATTAAAATTGCATAAAGTCAACATGCGCTAGCTCTGGACGCACACGCTTGAACAACCGTGACTCTAATGAATCGAAAAATGTTTATTAATACCCAAAAAGAACCAAATCCCCATTGTTCTTACAATGCAATTGGAATCTTAGTTTTAAATTACTAGAATTACATAGGCTTACTTTTGAAAGATTTAGGTCAACCCACTTATTTAAAGTATAACTAAAAGGAAAAACTTGTTTTGTTTTGGACAGAATACAAAGAATTAGAATGCTTCTCAGCTTTTATTGGTGTTTGTGCCCCCATTGGGGAGATTAGCCCTCTCCATTTGTCCTGGTTACTATTATCATTGAAAGTAAAAGAAAAATTCAACATTTTTGGCTGTCCCCACAAAAGTAATAGAAGGGAAATCTTCCAATGGGGACACTAGTTCTGGTGACCTGGGGGGCCCCCAAACAATTTCCTTAATTTGCAGGGATTTCCTCTCAGTTCCCGTTTGGGACAAGAAGGGAAGGGAAATCTCTGCAATTAGACACAGATGGTGGGGGGGGGGGGGGGGGGGGTGGGGGATCTGACAGGGATTATAACAGTGGTGACTGGTGTTCATAATTTTTCTTAGGGGGCGGCAAACAAACCTGGCCTTCTCACATGTCTACCTCCATCGCTTGATCATCGATATGCTCACCCGTCAGCCCTGCACTTAGCCCATCCAGGTCACGGCTTCTCCCGGCCAATCGGTCTCGAGACCTGCTTGTTAATTGGCCGGGAGGAGAAGCAGGAAGACATTAGCGAATAATAAAATTTGCACATGTGGGTGGGCTTAGGGTGTAGTGCTCAGTACCCTGAGCCCGCCCTTTTTGAAGTCAATTAGAGCCTCAGGCTTGTATCATGTGCTTCAAAAAGAACAAAAAAAAACCCCATTGAAATATATGCGTTTACCGCCCTGCATTGAGATTAGGGGCCTGGCGCATGGATTTGGGGGGGACGGCCCCCCTTATGCCTGACCGCCACTGGTTATAACCCTTTCTTAGACTGGCCATACATTATACAACTTTCTTGTACACCTTTCCTTTAGATTTACCAAAAACCATATAATAGGAGGTCAAACGTGAACACTTTCAATTTGTATGCCATCGGGCAGGCCCTTGCACTACATAGTTGAAGATAAATATTAAGAAAATTGAATAAGAAAATTGTATGGTGTATGGCCAGCTTTTTTCTATCCAAAATGCCTATAGTTCTACCTTACTTGGCTTATAGAGTCACCTGAAAGCTGGCAGCTGCTGCTGCTTTAATTGCCTACCATCAATAAGAGATCTTGGAGTATGCCCTGGTTCACATTAATGCTACTTTGAAATCGTGCTACTTCACTTGAAGTAGCATGGTTTCAAAGTATAATGTCAGAGTGAGTCGCACCAATTTGAACAGTTCCATTGCCGACAAGAGGGTGCGACTTGTTAGCGGACACAGTTACACACTCAGATTTTGCATGGTGGTTTACATGGCACACACTAAAAGGTGACCTTAGACCAGTGATGGTGAACCTTGGCACCCCAGATGTTTTGGAACTACATTTCCCATGATGCTCATGCACTCTGCAGTGTAGTTGAGCATCATGGAAAATGGAGTTCCAAAACATGTGGGGTGCCAAGGTTCACCATCACTGCCTTAGACCCTTGACATGCAAGGTGAAGTGTCAGACTCAAGATAGGTAAAAGGGAAAATATAAAACTTTCAATTGCAAGCCTCAAATTATAATGCTTTAATGACTAAAAATGCTGATTCTTGCAAGAGCCCAATTAGGACTGGCTCTTTTTCAAAATAAAAAAAAGTTTGGGAAACGCTTGTGAACATAATCAACTGAAATCTACAATGTTTTTTAAACTCTAGTTATACAAATAAGCCATGCAGGTTATTAACAGATATTTTTTGCAACTGGCACCACAAAACAAACATTAAAATGACTGCACACAACAATAACAATTGGAAGGTACAAAAGCACACAATCTCTTACACAACACAATATATACAATTTGGATCAGTGACCCTCATACCTGTCCTTGTGCATCCTTAACATGCTTACCAGACCCACTTGTACCACCAAATGTAGGAGTTTAAATTAGGCGTTTGTTGTTTAGGATAAGGAGATAAGATGGTTCTAAAGTGTGTCTGTGTTCCCCTGCTTTCAGCCTGGTTCATTGTAAGGTGAAGGGGGTTTAATCAAAAGACATTAGCATTTTTTCCCCCTATTATTTCCCCTTTGGATTACTAATTGTTATATCGGATTTAGAAATTGTATTGTATTTTAGGCTCAATGTGTATGATGTTTTGTTGTGTTTTGCTTTGTTTGTGTATTAAGAAAAATGTAATAAAAAGATAAAAAAAAAAAACACACATCAGCAGAAAAGCTGGAAATCCTCTCTTCCATGTATAGCAATTCTTGCCGTTCCCGGATTGCAAGAATTACAGATTGCAGCGCCACCCGATGGATACCTGGGATGTTGTTATTTTCATAAAATATAATAACCCTCTATGTCAGGGGTGTCAAACCAAATTTCATCATGGGCCGCATTAGCATTATGATTGACCTCAAAAGGCTGGTTGTATCGGTAAGATTAGATGTCTAGCGCATCCCCTCCCCTTACATTAGATGTCAAGAGCCATCCCACCATCAGAAGTTGAGTACCCCACTCTTCCTTACATCACAGTGCACCCCTGCCTTTTCTTATACTGCTGCTGGGAAGAAGCTGGATGCATTGCTTGAAAGTAAGGGTCTGGAGGAGGACCAGAGGAGGGTTGGAGCTCTCGTGCAGCTGCAGTAGAGGTGCGAGGGCCACATGAAATGGCCTGGAGGGCCGGATTCGGCCCGCGGTCCTTGTGTTGGACACCTGTGCTCTATGGGAACAGGGGGAAGGAGATCAGCAATTTATGAATCTAGAGTGGCTTAACCATGGACTGTCCCTTTTAAATGTGGGAGTTTCATTCATGTTTCTAGGAACTCAAATACTGCAAATTATAGGAGGAAGCCAAACAAATTTAGATGATAGCATGCAAGTGTAGGCAATCTGATCACTTGATACTTGACTCAAACAAGGGTAAAGAGCCACTTGAATGTTTCAGTCTATTGGCTGTCTGGCTTCTGGTATTAATACAGCCATGTAATTGAACCCTACGGGGTCATTTGGCCAACAAGTCTGTTGGCCTGTCTGTAGAGTCTGATTAAAGTAAAAAAACAAATTGAGCTATTTCCATGTGTTTGGGGCCGAAGCCAACTATCTGTATATACAACAGCACTTAACCACAATAGTGATACAGTTCAGTCCTGCTTACCTGCAGTGAACAGAGCTCATACAAAATGATTTGGGTACACTAGAGAACACCCATCTACACTTACCTTTAAAACCCCTCTGTGATTGGGGATCTGGTAAACCACACACTTAGAACAAAAGGAAAAAATGAAGCAGTCATCAATAGCAACCATTCAGATGTTGGCTTACAAGTTCTAGCAAAGAACTAAAGAAAAAAAGCTGAAACCAGACTGGATGCTATGAGCAATGCCCTCATTTTTTCTTCGGGCTAGTCTATATGAATAAGCCCAAATGTCAAGGACACCAAGGAACAAGTCTGAGGATACTGATGAAGGAAATGTCAAAAAATACAATAGACCATGACGACACAACTTCTTTACAGCTCCAATTCTCACCTCTACCCCTTCCATGGCAGGCTGGACCAAAAAAAGATGACAGTGAGAATTTAAAGAGTGTGGGTGTATACTATACATAAAAGCACCAGCCTTCAGCCATTGGTTTTTCTCCAAGACACCCACACCTGCATAGAACCTCCAAGTATTTGCTATAATCATTTCAAAGTAACATTTAATACAACAGAGACACTCGCAGTATATTACAGTAAACCAACATACCACAAAACATACAAAAAACATTATGAATCAATAAGCAAGCATTGAGCCATTAGGAAGCTCAAAATGCAATAGCTGGTGATAACCAATCAGGAGTCATCTGTTATCCAGGTATAAACCAGACATCTAACTGGTTGATATGGCATACAGCACTTTGCAATCCCCACCATTTTTTTTGCATTGCCTCAGTGTTTAATAAACTTGGGGGAAAAAAAAAAAAGAGAGTGAGCTGCTGAGATTAAAGAGCAATAATTACATGTGTATTAAACTCATAACAATGAGTTACTGTTGGGAGATGAATTAAAACACTGTCACAAACATGGGCCATTCACACTGGTTTTCCACTTCCGCTCGGATCGCAGCGGTCAACCCTTCCTTCCCGCTCGGATCGCAGCGGTCAACCCTTCCTTCCCGCTGCGGACCGCAGCGGTCAACCCTTCCTTCCCGCTGCGGACCGCAGCGGTCAACCCTTCCTTCCCGCTGCGGACCGCAGCGGTCAACCCTTCCTTCCCGCTGCGGACCGCAGCGGTCAACCCTTCCTTCCCGCTGCGGACCGCAGCGGTCAACCCTTCCTTCCCGCTGCGGACCGCAGCGGTCAACCCTTCCTTCCCGCTGCGGACCGCAGCGGTCAACCCTTCCTTCCCGCTGCGGACCGCAGCGGTCAACCCTTCCTTCCCGCTGCGGACCGCAGCGGTCAACCCTTCCTTCCCGCTGCGGACCGCAGCGGTCAACCCTTCCTTCCCGCTGCGGACCGCAGCGGTCAACCCTTCCTTCCCGCTGCGGACCGCAGCGGTCAACCCTTCCTTCCCAACGCAGCCTTCTTGGACACGTCACAGGTTCCATAAAGCTGTGTGACCATTCTAAAAGCGCAGCTCAGCTTGAGCAAGCAGTCACAGACAGCTTTTCAAAGAAAACATGCCAACGTCTAAAAACAAAGTTGGCTGAAGAGCTGGCTCAGGTGAGGACCACGTTGGATCCCTGGACAGGTAAGCTTCCAATTATGAAAAGCTACAGTATTTGTAGCTTCTGGACTTTAAAATGTATTGTTTCTAGGTTGAAGAATCACTTTAAAGCAGAGCTCCACCCTAAAGTGGAACTTCCGCTCATCGGATTCCTCCCCCCTCCGGTGCCCACTTCCGGGAGTCCAGCCGAGACGCAGCAGCTACATCACCTTGGGGCTCCCTCCTCCCCTGGCTGCCAAGAGCGGGGCCTCGCGCATGCACAGTAGGGTTCCCGGCGTGAACCCGAAAGGCTACACAGCCAGGTTTCCTTACCCGCAATGGTGGTGGCAGTGTAGCTTTTTGGCTTCACGCCAGGAATCTAACTGCTGACATCGAGGGACAGCAGGACAGGCAAGTGTCCATTTATTAAAAGCCAGCAGCTGCAGTATGTGTAGCTGCTGGCTATTTTATTTTTCCCCGAACCTCCCCGAATATGCGCAGTATGAATTGCCCAGATTTGTGACAGCTTTACTTGGAAGCACGCGTTCTAGATGTTTATCCCCGATTTCTCATTTTGTAATGCTACCAGCTATAGGATAAATCAGTGGCTGAACATTGTAACATACACAGAAAAAACAGGCGCACAAATGATGGCTCTAATTAGCTATTCATAAACATATAGACAGACAATCTAATAGAGGACGGCAAATAAAAGTTGTCACATGACTATACATTTATTGTGTAATGGAAGAAATTATTAAAAATAGGGCACAGCATGATGAACTTTACATAGAAATAAGCATTTACTATAAAACAGCTAAACAAGTTTGTGTTCTGCCAGCAAGAAACTCGATCAGAATTTGTTACCAAGAGTTAAGGTAATTACAAACAAACACAGTATACAAGATCATGCAACGCAGAAATGTGGCAGTATTCTAAACAAAGGGGACGTTCATTTTTAATGGTCACTTAAGGCAAAGTAAAACTAAAAGCAAATAACTTTTCTTTTAGTTTTGGACAGAATAGAGAACACCTATTAGGTTTTTATTGCCATCTGTGGCCCCATTAAGTCACCCTCTCTATATCATTGAAAGTAAAAGAAAATCCAACATTTTGGGTTTAGAAAAGTAATAGGTGGAGAAATCTTTCAATGGGCACACTGGTTCTGGTGATCCTGTGAGGTGCAAGGGATTCCCTTAATTTGAAGGAATTGCCCCTCACTTCCTTCTTTGGCAATGGAACATGAAGTAAAGGAAAATCTCCCAAAAAAAATAAAACATAAATCGAACAGGGGTTAGAACCCTCCCTTGGTTTATCCAAAATAGAAAAAAAAAAAAAAAAAAAGTACTTATCGTTCTACTTTAGGCTTATCAAAATGTTTGGCTCTACAAACACATGTGGGCACATACAGTTACAACAGCTAGAGGGGAGAAGAGATACATTTTTATAATACGCTTTAGAGGTTAAAATTACAGGTCACATTAGAGGGGTTATAAAGTCACATCTATTATTATTTTATCCTCTGTTTTTTTGGAACATATTAAATACATTGTGTGCGTTTTTTTTCCCCTCATTATAAAGTTGAATACCTACTTTGCCTAGCTCTGCTGTGTGGCCACATGTCCTCCCTCTGCTCTCCTCCCCAATCGAAGGAGTGCCGTGGGAGGGGCAGAGATTCCCCTCTGACATATGTAAGCTAGTAGAGGAAGGACATGTGACCACACAGCAGCCCTGAGCAAACAAGGTATTTAGCATTATAAATAAAAAAATAAAAATAAAACACCCACAATGTACTTAATATATTCCAAAAACAGTGAGCATAAAAGTAAATAACAGATGTTTCTTTACACTTTACCAAAGGGGAAGAGCAGCTACAGCAGAATACGCAATCTAGGCAGTAGAGGGAAGGGTGGGGCAAGGAGAAGAATGGCTTCACAATTCACTCACAGACTACAGAAATAACAGGAGGGAGCGAGGGGGAGATGCAGAGACGCTGAATAGTTACACAGTAGGATGACAAAGGCATGTCATCTGACAAAGCTACCAGGGATCAGCTGCCATGATAAGTATGGTCAGTACACACACAGGGGGAACACAGGAACAGGCAGGATAAACCAGGTATTGTGAACATAGAAAGGGACAATTGACATGGCAAAAGCACTATCTCGTGCCTTAAAGTGGTTGTAAAGTCATTTTTTCCCTACAAAAATAACAAACATGTTAAACTTATCTATTCTGTTGCAGTGGATTTGCACAGAGCAGCCCGGATCCTCCTCTTCTCAAGTCCCTCTTCTGTGCTCCTGGCCCCTCCCTCCTATTCAGTGCTCCCACAGCAAGCAGCTTGCTATGGGGGCACCCAAGCTGAGTCACAGCTCCGTGTTCATTCAGAAAAAGAGCCCTGGCCCCTCTCTGCCGATTAGCAGCCAAGGGCACCGCTGCTGTGTCTCAGCCAATTAGGAGAGAGAATCTTGGATGGCTGAGACACTCATGGACATCACTGAACAGAAAGGGACCTCAGTTAAGTGTTAGAAAGCCCCCCCCCCCATCTTAATGTATAGAATACATTAAGATAACCACTTTAAAAAAGGGACAAGAGCGTGTGTTTTTTTTATTGTTTTAGGGTTACAACCACAAATATAATGAAGTTTCTGAAAGCGGTAAAAAAAAAAAAAAAAAAAACACAGAAGCACCCAGGGCCGATCCGCCCTATAGGCTCACTATGCAAGCCGCTTAGGGCCCTGCAAAGCTACGAAGGGCCCCCCCCAAATTACTAGAGGCCCCGCCTGGTGAGAAGTCATTTACACCCGGCTTCTCAACTCGCTGGCTGCATGAGAGAAAAGGTAAGAAGTCAGCACCCCCTGCTTCTCAATTTAATGTAAGATGTAATTTCCGACAGCAGAACAACTTTCTTTAATGTGACATGTCACTGTCAATGTCATTTTGCTTAGGGCCCCATGGAGGTCAGGACCGTCAGTTGTCTGGGAAGGTAGTTACCAATGTAAGATGATTGCACCAATGTCTACCCACCAGAGACTGGAAAGCTAAATGAGGAGTCATGTGCCAGGACTTAAGTACATTTATGAAAAGTGGTTCAGCATTTCAAGGTTGCTCTGCCATGAAAGTTCAATGTAACGGACAGGTACAAAGACTTGTAATTTATTGACTACGCATTTCAGAAGCCCTAACGAGTTTCATGTGTCTACCAAAATAAATAAAAAATCAACAAACATCAGAGACAGTGCTGTTACAGCCAGCAATCATAACACATTAGCAGAGCCAACACACTTCAATAACATTCATTCTTAATTATTGAGGCAGCACAAACAAAAACAAAAAAAGATCAAAAGCCATGTGCAGCAATAAAAAATTTATGATTTCATGGTACCAAAGTGGGTCAAAGGCTAAGAGTTACTGCCCTTTGCATTATTAATAAAGCCTATGTGTACATATGTAATAAAGAGACTGTCACTGCACATCAACCTAAAGCAGGTCAGGGTGTGGGCTGTCAGGAGACTCCTGTTTCTTTAAACATTTGCCCATCAACTCTAGGTTAGTAAGGATATGAGCTGTCAGGAGGCTATGTCACGTATTTAAAATTGGGTAATTTGCTGTTATGGTGACCCATCAGCTTTATGTTAATGGGGTTGATTTACTAAAGTCATTTTGCAAGGTGCGGTTGCTCCAGAGCTTCGTAAATGAGGTAAAGCTTCACGTTGCAAAGAATACACATTCCTTCAAAACTGTATACCGTGCATGTGCAGGAGTGACGTCATCGAGGCTGAGCCATTCAAGCCACGGCAGCCTGAGAACCTGGAAGGAAGACCAGATAAAGAGTGAAGCCATTGCAGCGGTGACAGCACGCCACTGGAGGGCTTTGTTTCAAAGGTAAGTATCGCTGGATGTTCTTCAGCTTTCCCATGTTCCTGCTTTTGCCGACTGATCTTCCATTGCCGAGTCAGTATTTACTTGCTCGTTCCTTGACCTTGCTCCATGGGTTGTGGATATCGACCTCAGCTTGCCTTGGACTATTCTGTACCTGCTTCCCTGGTACTGACCTGCTACTGAACATTGTTCTCTGCCTGCTTCTCTGGTACTGACCTCAGCTTGCTACCGAACCTTGCTCTGCTTGCTTCCGGTCCATGTTGCTGCCTCACTGGGTATGACCCTGGATCACCTTGACTACATATCTGTCCATGGCAATCACGTGCTACAAAGCTACCAACACCCATGCTTCTTTGAGCCTTGTATCTGTCACCACATTCAGGGTTCTTCGACCAGAGTCGCAAGGGAAGCCCTCCCGTCAACTCAGCCTCCAACCAAGGTATGTGACAGGGACCCTTACAAGGTTATGCTGGCTACTGTTATGAGATGCAGAAATGACCTGAATAACCAAATATTGCTTAAAATTAAATTAACCCAACAAATAACCCTTAAAATAATTTACTTATCTAGGTGTGTCGTGGACGGACCGATTTTCAAGCTTGGCCAAGAAAAAGTTTCACATAGGTTCAAACCAGTAGGCATCCCTAGGCAAATTTAAAAAGCTGCATTTTTGCTTGCACATGATTAAATGATGGAACTCAGCAGAGCTTCTGCTCATTTACTAAGCGCTGGAGTAACTGCACTTGCCAAATGCAACTACACTTTTTGCAAAGTGCAGTCAATTTGCCTTTATTAAATCAACCCCACTGAGCCAATGTCATAGGACAAGTCAGAAGTGTTAGCAGTCCATTTCAGCATACTTTAGCCAGGTAAGAGACCCCAAGTTTTCAAGTAAGGAGGATATAAGTCGACAGAGAGGCAACTATCTTTTAAGCAAACAGAAGGATATTGTAAGTGGATGGGTCATCAATAATGGTCGGAGATGAGAAAAGAAAGCAGGTTAGATTTGCAAAGCTGCTGTATTGACATAGATATATCAAACGAGCTAATGTGCTTTAAAACTGCACTCATCCTTTAAAGCCCGGCAGTATTAATGTCCCCAATCAAGAGTGCAGATAACACCATTCCCATTCATTAGCTCCAGTCTGAAGTTCTGTGCCCACAACCTAAACACCTCTAATGACAAACTTTGTTCTCTTTCGAAAGTAGCAAAAATCAATTACTGTGTGTATTTTTTTCCCTTTCCTCTAGGCAAGAGCTCTCTTTCAGTACAGGTGGGAAGAGATAATACAACTCTTAAATTGCACTGCCAATAAGTTATATCACTTTGAAGCAGACAACGATAGGAGAGAATAGAGCAGAAATGCTGGACAAAAAGTCAGCATGTCCTGTACTTACATTGCCTTCGCTCCTTTGTCCTCCTTTGTGGGTGATCACTACAACTTCCATCCATTTACGCAGGTGTTGCTGTGAGGACAAAGAGCAATTCTGGAGATTAGGAGAGTTCTTTAAAACTCACTAATGTGAAACCCAATGGCAAGTCTTTCTAAGCTTCTTGCAAAGGTTTAACGATTTTCTTATATACACTATACATTGGACGCACCATGAATACATCAAAAAACTATTAAGCGTAGATCCCAAATAAAATAAGTGCAAATCTAAGCAGAAACTGTATTGAAAGGCCAAGCTGTTCAAATAGGCATTTTGTTTTTGGGGAGTCGATTGAAGGTTTGTTTTAACTACCATCATCTTATTTGCCTCCGGTGATGAGAGCAGTTCCTTAAAAACCCAGATTCACAATTCTTTTTTTTTAATAAAATGAAGGGAGGATTATGAACTACGTCTAGCTGGTCATAACCGGCAGCTTGGCCTTCTTTAAATTTTTACCCGTAATTGTTGAGCAATTTAGCAATAGCCAAGAAGTCAAAGTCAATGAGCATTACAGGTAGCAATCCTAATCAAAACCCATGTGAGAATAAGAAAAAATAATAAAACTCTCCCCCCCCCATCCCCTTACCATCATCTGATCACAAAATTTATCATTGAAGGAGTTGGGGAACAGCCGGGTGACAGAAGTCAAGCGGTTTACAACATTAAGGGTCAAACTCCGATAGTCTCCGAGCATCATCAGTAGAGGCCTCATGTGGGTATGAATCTGGTCTACCTCTATGGTGGCTCCCTCCAAAAACTGCAATGGAAAGAAAAAAGAAAATTGGTTGAAATGGTCAAAAACTTTTAGTTAATAACATCCATCATGAAGAGACAAATACTACTTGTTCAGGTAAAATAGATACAATTCCCAATTTCAATTGTCAAAATAATGGAATTCAAGATTCAGGTGGATTCATTTCTATACAGGAATACTATGAAAAGCAGTCCTATTAACCTGCCTAGCAATGCTGGTAGTGAAAGGGTTCTCATTAGCTGGTCTACATTTTTTTTACCTCTGTCCAATTCTATTGTAAATGACAATTTTACCAAAAGTTTAAAGACTTGAGGTCCTTCGATGAAGAATGGATGTCAATTGCCCAAATTTGCAGATTACGTCGTTACTCACAGACTAAACATGCGACAGACTACAGATTTATTTGCTCACCTCTAACCTTGAGCTCCAAACTATCATGAGACAATATATACAATGGACCAGAGTTCTAAAAATACTGCAAGAGCTGCCAACAGGCTTTGGTAAGTTTTAGCGCTACTTGAAGCTTGTTGAAAGTCTGCTAGCAACTTAAATAAAATGACAGTCAGTCAATTTTCCCCAATAAAATCTCTGATCATCATTCACAAATTGCAACAGAAAAGTTTAAAGCCTTTCAGCAAAAAAGCGTTTACTGCTTGCTAAAAGCTCTACAAATACTTTTCAAAAGCTTGCAGTATACAAAGCCTTATAGGCAGGACAGCTATGGTGTCATACTAAATACAAAATACAATTTTAGAAAATGGTGCCAACTCGGGACACACAAGGAGACTCGTAGTATTCATTTTTGTAGCAGCCGGAATTTACATTGCCAGGTCATGGAAGTCCCCCGCGATTCCATTTGACCTGGCAAAGAAGAAGTTGTCATGGTTAACGAACACCTTTCGGCAATTTTCGACAAACTGGCCTTCAACAAAATCGGAGAACCCTGGATTAAATATTTGTCGGATGTCTTATGAGATGTATATGGCGACTTAGGGCCAGATTCAGAAAGGTTTACGCCGGCGTATCTCGAGATATGCCGACGTAAGTACAAATGTGTGCCGTCGCATCTTTACGCCGATTAAGAAAGCACGATACGCCGAAAAACATGCTTCAGTCGTCCGGCGTAACTTGCCTACGCCGGCGTATCGTGGGCGCATAGTTACGCTGGACTCATTAGACGTTCCCATTAAAAATTTGCAAATGAGCTAGGCACGCCAATTCACAAAGGTACTTGCGCCTGGCGCATTGATATACGTCGTCTACGTAAGGCGTATGACCGCGTAAAGTTACCCCTGCTATATGAGGCGCAGGCAATGTTAAGCATGGACGTCGGAACAGTGTCAAATTTTCCGTCATTTACGCAAGTCGTACGCGAATACGGCTGTACGTTCACGTCGAAAGCATTGAGTATTTGAGACGTGATTCAGAGCATGTGCACTAGGATACGTCCACGGACGGCGCATGCACCGTTCATTCGGCACCTCATTTACATGGGGTCACGGTTCATTAACATGTATCACGCCCACCTTCCACCTACTTTGAATTAGGCAGGTTACGCCAGCCCATCTACGCTACGCCGCCGTAACTTAAGGAGCAAGTGCTTTGTGAATACAGCACTTGCCTCTCTAAGTTGCGGCGGCGTATCGTATATTCGATACGCTACGCCTGCCTAACGATATGCCACCCTACCTGAATCTGTCCCTTAGATTTGGACTGGGTAGGCTGCACTTCCGTCTTCATTCCATTCCTCCTTTTATTCTCTTCCAAACATTTCTGTTATATGGCCATTGGGCCACCGATGAGGTAATGTAAAGTATCCAATAGCTATAGGCCTATACTCGTGTGGTAGAGCCTGGCATATGTGGTCATTTTACCCCCTTTAGCCACCAACCCTATGGCGCAGGGAAGAATATGCACCATATTGGGTAGTGTGGTGTGCCATTTTGTTAATGTTTGAAATACCTCATTGTTATAGACTCTCATGCCTCGTACAAACGACTGGTTTCCCTGGTGGTCAAAAGTCAGCCGGGAAAACCGATACCCTTCTCGGTTGCTATATCGTTATCCCACTCTTGTTTCCCAGAATTCAAGTACAGAATATGTATCATGTATGCAAGTGAGGAAGCCAATGAGCAGGTAATGACAATGATATCCCAGTGTGCGATTGACCCTAATACTTCTTAGCTCCACTTTCATGATAAACTCCATAGTCATTGTCTAGCACTTTTAAAAAGGCATTGCCTAAGTGGACGTCCCCTTTAAAAAACACAATCAGCTTCTTTCAGTTTTCTTACCTTCCTCATACATGCTTCTCCGGCTTCCTGAAGCTCATTGTTTGTAGAATTCAGGGCTTTGAAGAGAGCTGCAATGATTTTCTCTCTAGACTGCGGCAAGTAGTTGCAAGCTGCTAAGGCATCTGTTCAGACAACACAGAATCCATTTTTACTTATGATCATACTATTACTAGAAAAGTTCAGTCCATTAACTTCCAAAGGCCACATTATCCAGAAGAAAGCTATAGACAATGAAAAAAGGAATGGACTTACTTAGAGCGGCAATACGCAATGGAACAAGGGAAGAAAGGCTTTTATAACATGGAAGTTTCATTAGGGCGGCATCTTCTGCTTCACATAGGTTCAGGAGCTGTACCATAAAATAAAAAGAAACAATTTCAATCAAAAGTAAGGTATTTGTGAGAGGCTGGAGGGCCCGTCACTCATTTCACATGTATTTCACCCTAATGTTCTGTCTCTAGTTTATCCAACCCTTTTAGCCATACAGAATATGACAGCTCCTTCTACCATGTCAAACTCCTTTATAGAGGAGCTCCAGTCTTTTTTGTGTTTCTTTTTTAAAAATCAGCAACTACAAAAATTGTCCCAGAATCCATTGACGTGTTCATCCAAGCTGTCCCTTGCCTCTGTCTTCTCTCCCAGTATCTCAGCTGTGGGCACCTGTCTGACAGTTTCAAAGCCGGGTGCGCACTGCGCGTGTGAGAGGCGCACTGTGAATAGTCCTGCCTTCTTCCGAGACCGGTCACAGGACCCAGATGACTGCGAGGAAGGAAGGGGAGAGGAGAACATCCTGTCAGATTGCCTAAAGTCCCCTGCTGTGACTCCTGGCTTCTCCCTCTTGCCAAGAGCCCCCAGAGTAAGCAGCTTGCAAAGGCTCTGCGTGTCCATTCACACACAGAACCAAGACTTGGCCCTGCCCATCTCTCCCTTCATTGGCTTACTGGCTGTGATTGACAGCTGTCTCAGCCAATAAGGAGGGAATTTCCCCAGAGAGCCAAGGCTCTCATACAAATCACTGGAGGAAGATCAGGCTCATTTAAGTATTAGTGGGCAACTACACAGAGGTTTATTTACGTTCATGCATTTGCACAAAGGTAAAAAGCCTTCCACCTTTACAACAACTTTAAGTGGGAACAGAAAGGGCAGTGCGAATGTTCTGAATTACACCAAAATCTTCACAACAGAAAAAAAATAAATCCCTGTTACCCCCCCTCCTCTGTAGCACAGTCTGCTTGGGTGCAACAGGTTTACTTGAAATGCAAAATAGAAAAGGAACCTCTGATCTTATTAAATGATCTTATTAAAATCATCTACAGCATATGATAAGTGATTTGAAAGGGAACATATATTCATTTCAAATCTTTCCAAGGTACATATGAGCAAAAATTATTATGGACTTCTCCTGCGTATCACAGGAGTGCACTTAATTTTGCACTCCTGTGAGCCATTTTCAGCCAACAGCAGGCTAAAGTCAACTATTGGCTAACATCACTCCTTAATTAATCCAGCCTTTAAATGTCAAGATCCACCTAGATGCCTGGACCAGCAGCTGGCTCAACCTCTCAGCAAGCTGCTGGGAGACCAAGTCTGCCCCTCCTGCACAGCCAAGTGCTCCGAGCACTGAATCTTCTGCACTGAATCTTCTGTCCGGGGAGGTTGCTGAAATAGATTAGCAGGGAGCAGGCCCTTACAAAACACCTTGGATAGTCTCTGCCTATGATGAGAGGGGGTGTGTGCCTTTTCTCCAATCAGCAATGTTGGCTATCTTGGCTGTATGCCCAGACATCACACTCTGTGTTAACCAGGAGGAGAAAATCGCCTAACACGATCTGAACTTTCTAAACAGTATATACATGTGAAGACAGCAGATATACATGTAAAACCTATGTAGGGAGATATGGTTCATCTCTGTATCATCAGTTTACTTCACTGGGTGTATGGGGGGGGGGGGGGTTACATCCATTTTAACTGTGTCCTGGTAGGGCCATTCTTTGTGTACAGTCTGCACAATAAGATTCTTGGACTGGCCATGGTGTGCAGCCGATTTTCTTTGGAATCGAGTTTTGCAACGTGGCAAAAAAATTAAATATTTTCTCACATGGTAGATATGAATCTGACTGCTTTGAGGCAACATTAATGTTTTCTGTGTTATGAATTAGGTATTGTGCATCTTTTAAGTCAGTTTACTATTATACTGCAAATAAGATACCTCAGAGTAAAAAACTTTATGTTCTACAACATTGAGATCCATAGTAAAGAGTCTTGGCTGGAGGGTGGTACAGAAAGTGTTTCCTTCCATTAGCCCAATCTGAGCATTTGCAGGTTGATGTCGCAGTAGATGTTTCTTTGGAGGGACCATGTCTTGCAGGACCTATAAAACAAGCAACAATCTGAATCAAAGTGCTAAAATCAGCTGGAGAAAAGAATTCGTAAAAATGTATTTTCTCATAAAATGTTTCACCCTGTGAGCAGCAGATTACAAGCATTATACAATAATCAAAAGAGCCGTTTATAACACATTATAGCTACATTTTAAAGTTTCTGAAGTGTACTACATCTAAACACATAATTGAGATGTCCTTTCTGGTCCTGAGCATAGGCATTAGAACAAGCAAAACTATAATAAAAGACAACTATACACTTAGGTAAATTGAACCTGTGCTAGACATTTACTTTAAAGTGTTACTTATCCCATGACAGTAAAATTAGTCTGTATATGCGGTAAAGCATTAGCACAGGGCCAATCAGCAATGTCCAGATATAGGACAGCTCTGTTCAGTATGAAAAGTCTTCCTACAAGCTGATCGTGACCTTTGACCTTAGCCCTAACACAAACCCTTGATCTTTTTATCCTTTTTTTTACACTTTTGTTTATATGTTTGTCCCCATTAGAAGAGGAAGTAAACACTGGGGCAGGCTCACATTGACTGATCAATCATTATCGCAGAGAACAGGTGACTCAGAACGGGCCCAGGCACCTGCAGTGGTGGGGGGCACCGAAGTGCCAGAGTTCTCCCCTCCCTCCCCCTGCTCTAGATGTTTTATGGCATGATAGATTGCATAGGATACTCAGCCCCTGCCCATTCCTGCACCTCTGTAGTCCATCTACAGATGTGATTTATAATGAGATGTACCAAGAACCCTTTCACACTGACAGTGCTGAGGCGTCGGTGGTAAAGCTAGTTTTAGCAGCGCTTTACTGTCATTTTTAGGAGGTACATTTGGCCAAATAAAGGGTTCAAAGGCTCCATTGCCGAAGCGCTTTGCAGGCACCGCTCCTAAAGCGCCTCAAAAGAAGCTACTCGCCCTCGGGGCTCTCACACTGGGATTGCAGATGAGGCTTTTTTTAGGCGCCATTTTTAACACTAAATTGCTCAACAATGCCTCCAGTGTGAAAGGGATCTAATGGACCGTCTCCTGTACCACGTCGACAGTCTCTGACCGTCTCCTGTACCACGTCGACAGTCTCTGACCGTCTCCTGTACCACGTCGACAGTCTCTGACCGTCTCCTGTACCACGTCGACAGTCTCTGACCGTCTCCTGTACCACGTCGACAGTCTCTGACCGTCTCCTGTACCACGTCGACAGTCTCTGACCGTCTCCTGTACCACGTCGACAGTCTCTGACCGTCTCCTGTACCACGTCGACAGTCTCTGACCGTCTCCTGTACCACGTCGACAGTCTCTGACCGTCTCCTGTACCACGTCGACAGTCTCTGACCGTCTCCTGTACCACGTCGACAGTCTCTGACCGTCTCCTGTACCACGTCGACAGTCTCTGACCGTCTCCTGTACCACGTCGACAGTCTCTGACCGTCTCCTGTACCACGTCGACAGTCTCTGACCGTCTCCTGTACCACGTCGACAGTCTCTGACCGTCTCCTGTACCACGTCGACAGTCTCTGACCGTCTCCTGTACCACGTCGACAGTCTCTGACCGTCTCCTGTACCACGTCGACAGTATGTCTGGGGGCTCTTTCTAACAGACTCTCTAACGGAAGCCCTCTCTGTGGCTATCGGAGAGCCTCAAAGTACTCGGCTTCTCTTCCTGTATTTTGTTTATTGTTAAGAGATCATGTAAGGATCACAGGGGGAAAAGTTAGTAAAATGACCACGCCCATGTGGGGAAGCCAGAAATATTTCTGCACCCAGGCGCCTGTGACCCTAGGATCGGCCCCACACACACAGTGTAAAACCTTGGTTTGCAAGCATAATTTGTTTTCAGAAACATGGTTGTAATCCAAAGCACTTGTATATCAAAGCATTTTTGTACAGGGTAATCAAGAGAAGAGAGGCACCTCTAAGTGTAGCAATAAGTTACTAAATGTTGTAACCTCATTAAATGTAACCAGATTGCTACACTTGGAGGCTCCTCTCTTCTTTTTTATACTCAGTTGTGACATGACGCTACTCTTATATCAAGATATAGCTTGTATATCAAGACAAAAAAAATGTATTAAAACATTTTGCTCATCTTGCAAAACGCTCTCAAACCAAGGTTTTACTGAGTGTGCGATAATATATATATATATATACACACACACACACACAAATATAAACACCAATATATGTGTACGGTCGATGGGAAGGGGTTAGTAGGCCCTCCATTTATTTTTACCTATAGGTTAGCTTATGATAAAGCTTACCAGCTTGCCTGTAGGTAAAATCAATATCTCTCAAACGTGCACCATTTGGAAGATATTCCAGTGAGCAACAGCCGCTGACGTCACCGACGCATGCAATCTGAAGGATAAGTATACTCCAGCCATTCTTTCAGAGCTGTATGCTGTGCATATGCAGGAGTGACAGCATCGTGGCTGAGCAATTCAAGCCACGGCAGCCTGCGAACCTGGAAGGAAAACCAGATGAAGATGGAAGCCTTTGCAGCAGTGACAGCACGCCGCTGGAGGGCTTTGTTTCAAGGTAAGTATCACATAACGTGGTAGTATACTAGCACACTAGTAAAACTTTTGATATTTGTGTTTTATTTTTTTTAACATGCGTTTACTACCTCTTTAAGTACATGTTTGGAGACGAAGGATTAAAGCAACCCCGTTTCTCTTTCCTGAATAGGCAAAATACATGTTTGCTCTAGGCCTCCTTTCTTCCCCCAAGCACGCAATGGCATGAAGAATGAGGATGCCCATAAAGCATTCTTTACTGCCTATAGGAAGTAAAGGTGTTGCAAGACAAAAAATTATCCAATACAATCAAGTGTACAACAAAACGTCAGGTTTGTCCAATTCCGCAACATGATAAGCAAGCTTCAGACTGTAGAAGTCGCTCTTGAATGACAATTCAGTTCAATTCAATTCTATAGAGCTATGGGCAGAAACCCTCGCCTGAGGGAGTACTCATGGCAAGACCGATATAGCAGTATCTACTTATCTTTGTGTATACGCCCAGACTTAGAAAAAAAAAAAAGCTACCACTGGATTCAGAATCGTAGATCCAATAATAAAAATCTCAGTTTAGGGTTCCCAGCAACTTCATACCTCTTTGTGGGGCTCCATAATCATGGTGACCCCTTTGCCAGTGACTTGTGCCAGGACCTGCAGAGAGTGCATTGCTTGCTTCCTGACGGTAGGGTTTGGTGAGGTCACTTCCCGCACAAGGTCATGCGTCACCAGATGGAAGGACTTTTCCTGGGCATTTGTGATCTCTTCCGATTTCTCCTCATCCTTCAATGGAGTTGCGCATCGAATTAAAAGCTGCTCTAGAGTAGTCTTCGCCATGGCGACGGCTCCATTAGAAACCTGGGACATGGCAGGGGAAGGGGTTTTAGAACAAAAAAACACATTTTAAAAAGCATAATTCTTTAAAAGATTCATGCTGTACATTCTAAACTGATTATTTCATGCTGAGTTCATAGATTTCAGAATTTTATGCTTTCTTAATTTGCATGTTTTAAAGATTTAAGTAGTTCTATTTCCATTCAACGGGTACATTACATTTTTTTTTTGCCTATATTTCATTGGGGTTATGCAAGGTAATCATTCTACATAAAAGTGCTGCTTTGTGGCATTCTTTATTCTTTTTTTCAAAGAAGCCCAAATGTTTCCTTAGAAATCATATCAATGTAATAAAAGAAACAATAAACAGCAACATAAAGAGTAAAACGTGTCCCTGAATACAGTGCGAACAAAAGTGATGCACATTAAATTCTAAAGGCTCCATTTTTCCAATATGTGCAATGGCTGCTGTGCAGGATACGGAGCCTCTGCATGGCATCTACATGCCCAATAATTACATGACTATCAAAACTGAAAGAGTGCCAACGACAAACATTCACTGATGTATGTATATAAAAGAAATACCTCTCCAGTCAAGTCCATCATGACAAAGAGAAGGGCTTTAAGGAACGTTTGTTGATTCTGAAGCACCCAAATCAGGGGAAGGCGTTCCATCAGGAACTTAATGGAGACTACACCACCAAGCTTGGCATACCAGGCCTGCTCATAGCAGCAGGCACATAGACGTTCCACGATATAAGAAAACAATGGCAACTGGCACGCCTGCAAGGGAAAAAAAAAAAAAACATTTCACCATCAGTAACAATAAGCCAGTTACAACAAACTACCCAATGGCACAATAGAGAACACCGAAATACTTGGCTACAAGGGTTCTGTGTATTCTGACAGACTCATTGTTCTTTGTGCCTACTTCTACCCAGGAGAAAAATTTAAGGCCGAGTTCACACTATTTCGAATTGGATGCGGGATCCTCACATTCAATACACAACAGCAGGAGAATGTGAATAGCTCTTTATGGAGCCGGTTCACATATCTCCGATGCAAATTTACACCAGAATCCTGTGCGTCTTTTGGTCCAATTTTAGCTCTGAATTCATTCCAAAATTCAGACTGAAATCGGACCTGGAACAGTGAACGATGACGCATGGGAGCCACATGGACATTAGGTGTGAAAGGAGCCTCAAACAAACACAGATAAAGCCTGCTATATATGGATTAAAGGAACACTAAAGGTTTGTTTTTTATTAGATCAATTGATTGCTGTAAGCTAGAGCATTTAAACATCACTTACCTCGTTTTTCCTTTTGACCTCCAAAATACAGTAATCCAGGTTTGAAAATGCCATTTCCTGTCTCTCTTCTTGCTTTCCACCAGCACCTGAGCCGTTTTGCATGGTGGAAAGCAGAATGTGCTCACCCCCTCCCTATGACTACAGCCCTGCATGAAGATGCTCTCTTATCCCTCACAGGCATGGAGGCTAAGCCTAATGGAAACTGTAGTTCCCATTAGGCCGTGATGCAGCAAGAATGAATGCGCACCGCAAACCAGGAAGTCAGTGAGAACAACAATTCAGGAGTGACGGAGGTGAATAAATCAGCTCGATTTTAACAGGTATCAAACTAGTTATAATACAAAACATTACTTTTTACTTTATCAGCTACTGTCAGACTTTAATTTAAGAGGAAAATATTTTTGTCTTTACAACCCCTTTAAGGAGAGGAAAGCAATTTAGTAAAACTAACAACATGTGAATGAAAACTGTACACCTACTCTTTAATTTCTTAAAGGGAAATTGTGCCCAGAGCAAACACAAAGTGTTTACATATTCTGAACAAGCCGTAAAATCACTGTAAAAACAAGCCCCACATTCACCATTGCATCCACAAGCATTGTAGAGAGATTCATTTTCAAAATTCACAACATGGGCACAGAAATCTTAGCTTTTGTTTTCCATGAGAAAAGAGGTTAGTCTGTCGGTCCTCTAATGTTAACAACCGACAAGCATGTCTAAGCTGTCAGAAAGAGAATTCATAACTTCACATTAATAGAGACCAGAGATGCTGTGGAAGTTCCACTTTAAACACTCACCCCCTTTCCTACGCCACATTTGGCGTGTCCTTTTTTGAGGGGGGGGTTAGAGCGGGTACCTAGTTTTGACAGGTACCTGATTCCACTTCTGACGTATCCCAGAAGATTGCAGGGATGGAGGGTGAGAAGAGAACTTTTGCTAGAGCAGAAGTCCCAGAAGATAGCCCGACCATCAAGAAGGCGCAACACAACTCATTCATGCGCAGTGTGCACCCGGCTGAGAAGCCGCAAGCTGTCACAACTGGGTGCCCACAGTTGTAATGCCGGTGCCAGGGAGAGGTGATGGAGAGAAGCGAGGGGTCGCATTGCTGGATCCTGGGAGAGGGGAGTGTGTGTATTAAAAGTCGGCGGCTACACTTTTTGTAGCTGCTGACTTTTAATAAACACAAAAAAAAAAAAAAACAAACACTGGAACTCCACTTTAGAAGTGTATATGTGAACCCTCACCTTGTATAACAATTTAAACTACACAGTTTAAAATAGAAATGAAAAAGCAAATCATTTCTGTATATACACAATAGGAAACATTATAAAAACCCCATTTTATTTTTATAATAAAGTGAACATGTAACCTCAGTTCTCAGCTACATAGCGAGTTTAGAGAGCTGGGGGAGGAGAAGCAACAGTACACCAATCTTCACAGGTAATGGCTGCACATGTCTGATTAGAGGACAGGGAGGCTGTGCTCCCACAGGACAGCCAGAATACTGACCACGATGTGAAGGACGTGCACTTGTGCCTAGCGTGGTCAGTTTGAAATAGAAAAGCAGGGGGGGCTAGCAGGATCACCAGGTATTTCACACAAAGGATACTTTTTAGCACTAGTACGTGTTACAACAGGTACTTATCATTTAAGGTCCCACCCTATACAGCTTCCTGCAATGGTTTGGAAATTATGCTGAGCCGTTTCGTATACACTGTGGCTGCTTGCTTTACAGTGGAATAAAGATACGCGGGAGGCATAGCTTTCAGCGGAGCCTGCGCAGTATTCACTCCATAAGACGCAGGGACACTTACCCCTATTTTTTAGGGAGGAAAAAATGTGTCTTATAGTGCGAAAAATACGGTACTTACCACTAGTTGCATTTGATCTAACTGGAGTTCAGCATTAAAAAGAGCGACCCATATAAAAGGCGGGTATATAAAGACAAGGACAAATGAAGCATGCTTACCCTTTCTTTTGATCCCAAGATAATACTGGCAACATCAAATATCACAGCCAGGGCCACCTCCCCTATCTTGCACAGTTCCTTTTCCTCATAGGCCATACAAATTGCAATGGCATCTATCAGCACAAGAGGATCCATGCCCTTTGAGCCATTTTCCTCGCTGTGAAACATGGCAGTGCTGGGCTGGCTGCCAACCTGGTAGCACTGCAAGAGGAATGGACCTAGAAGGGATAAAAGTACAACAAAGCTCAGGATTACATGAAGCCCAACTCGGGTCTCACAATGTCAAATGTCTTTAAGGCACTGCAATTACAATTCTTCCACTGCCCTGAAAAGCAAACTATGGGAAAGGAAAGTCCTTTGATTGTCTATACTGTACATGAAACATGCTTTCTGGTTTTCTAAGTGAATTTTAAAAAAAAGGAACACATTTATTTTATTTATTACAGGCACTTATATAGCACCATCAATTTACTCATATACTGTAATTGATACACTAGATATTTAATAACTAAAAGAGAACCAAAAAAACAAATGCACATTTTTGACAAATATGTGCATTACATTTTTTATTTTATTTATTTATTTTTTAAATGGTGGCATTCTTATTTAAAGTCAATGTAAACCCAATTCATGAAATTTGAGCTGGGCACATATATCTGCAGTATTTTGTTATTTCTCTTCAAAGAGCCAAGTCCCATAGCTCTCTCCTGACCCATTCCTCTGTTATCAGCCAGATAACTCCTGACAAATTCTCTGACTCATCAGATAAAAGCAGCCTGAAATTTCTGTCAGGGGAGGTTGTTAGAAATAGATTAGCAGGGAGCTGGCCCTGTTACAAAACACCTGTTAGTCTCGGCCTATGTGGAGAGGGGGTGTGTGCCTTTCCTCCAATCAGCAATGTTAGCCATCTTGGCTGTATGCCCAAACAACACACTCTGCGCTAAACAGGAAAAGAAGTGTGTGCGTTTTTATATATTGTGCGTTTATATATAATATATACGTGTGTGCGTTTTTATAAATTATATACGTGTGCGTTTGATTTTATATATTGTGTGTGTGTTAATATATGCGTGCCTGCGTTTGTGTGTTGACTTTAGCGCTGCACTATGTTCTTATAAAACCGTCTGAGAATTTAGAACCAAGGGGACATAGAGCTGAAAGCGGTGTTTCACCCTAAATATACTCTTTCCCATGTGATCCAGCATACTGGCGTCAGCGCCAGTATGCTGTTTTTTTTTTTTGTTTAAATGCCCCACTTACTGTGTAATCCTTAATTTTGATTTATTTCCCCCCCGTGGTGGATGGCGCCTGTATAGCCCGTCACGGCTTCCGAAAATACCCGATTTAGGACTCGGGTATTTCCGGCGCTATGCGGCGCCTGCGCACAGACCTAGGAGCGGACTGCGCAGGCACCGTATTTCTCCGAATCCTATTTCGGCTTTTTTCGGAGGGCGTGACGCGCCATAGGACTCGGCAAAATATACAGCGTCGCATAGTGCCGGAAATACCAGAGTCCTAAATCGGGTATTTTCGGAAGCCGTGATGGGCTATACAGGCGCCATCCACCACGGGGGAAATAAATCAAAATTAAGGATTACACAGTAAGTGGGGCATTAAAAAAAAAAAAAAACAGCATACTGGCGCCGACGCCAGTATGCTGGATCACATGGAAAAGAGTATATTTAGGGTGAACCACCTCTTGAAGTTAAACTCTGCAGAGCTTAGTGAGGAGAGCTCAGAGCTGATTGGAGGGAAGGGACATGCCCCCCGTCACACAGCAACAGAGCGGGGGCTGTTAATCAAGCTGTGTTGGAGCTCCTTCCACCGTCACCTTTTTTCTCTTGGTGTCAGGAAAACTTGTCAGAAGTAATTCATGCAGATATCAAAGAAAGGCAACAGAAATGACACTTAGTGCTCTAAATTCAGAAACGTACACACTATAGAGGGATATGCTTTGTTCAGATTTCAGGTCTGAGGTTAACAACCACTTTAAGCATACAATGTAATAACATTGCAACAAGCTGTAGCCTTTCCTAGTCACATGACTACTTACCACACTGCTGAGCTACAGCTACCATAGTGTAATGGCGGATGAGGCTGGCAACAAAGGGAAGTGCGCTGGGCCTCAAGTCCTTGATGACGGCAGACATGAAGGCCCCAGTCAAGGCCTGCTCAAAGGTCTTGCGAGCTGGTGTGTCCTGAGCTTTGTACCGATGTGAAATGATGACACTAGGTATAGACTTTTCTGTGAAACTAGGAAAGGAAAAAACCCATTAGCACTGTGGCAAGAAAAAAAAAAAAGAAAGAAAATAATAAAAAAAACATGCCATTAGCAGCTGAGCATGAATGTGATAAATTCTAAATGATTATAAAGGAGTTTCTCTGCCCCTCCATTCCCCACACAGGACCGGTCTGATCCAACTCATCTACTTCATTTTGTCACCTATTAGGCGGAATCAAGACGGATGGCTCAATCTGACACACAGTATTTAAAGGCTTCAGTCCAGGGAGGCAGACTCCAGAAAAACACTGAGCAATAGCACAGAGGAAAAGGCTATCAAGAATCTGGCCTTGTTGTGCCTTTATAATATAAAATGGGAGGCTTGGTATTAACTTAGAAAAGATAGGGCAAGAATAGCTAAACCCCGGGAACCGCAATAAACTTCAGCATTTAAATAATTTGAACACAAGACAGATCATGCAACAAACAATCAGTAATTCCCTATGTGCAGATATCTAGAAAAGCCAAAACATTCTTGTAATGCTAAAGTCTCAAACTGGCGGCCCTCCAGCTGCTGCAGAACTACAAGTCCCATGAAGCATTGCCAGGCTGACAGCTGCAAGCATGACCCCACAGGCAGAGGCATGATGGGACTTGTAGTTTTGCAACAGCTGAAAGGCCGCCAGTTTGACACCCCTGCTGTAAAGCAATACATTGTCTACCTTTATGCCACTAGATTTTAGTTTGGCATATAAAGGGGGCTAAATACAGATACTCGCCACATTTTTCAAATATTTATTAGTAAAAAAATAAATTGGAAAACCATTTATCATTTTTCTTCCACTTCACAATTATGTGCCACTTTGTGTTGGTCCATCATATAAAATACATTGCCGTTTTTGGTTGCAACATAACAGAATGTGGAAAATGGCAAGGGGTAGGAATACGTGTGCGCACACACACACACACACACACGCACACACACACACGCACACACACACACACACACACGCACACACACACACACACGCACACGCACACGCACACACACACACACACACGCACACACACACACACACGCACACACACACACACACGCGCGTATTCCTACCCCTTGCCATTTTCCACATTCTGTTATGTTGCAACCAAAAACGGCAATGTATTTTATATGATGGACCAACACAAAGTGGCACACAATATTGGAGGGAAGGGACATGCTCCCCGTCACACAGCAACAGAGCTGAGGCTGTTAATCAAGCTATGTTGGAGCTCGCTCCGTCACCTTTTTTCTCTTGGTGTCAGGAAAACTTGTCAGAGGTAATTCATGCAGATATCAAAGGAAGATGCAACAGAAATTACACTTAGTGCTCTAAATTGAGAAACTTACACACTATATAGGGATATGCTTTGTTCAGATTTCAGGTCTGAGGTTAACAACCATCATATAAAATACATAGCAGTTTTTGGTTGCAACATAATGTGGAAAATGGCAAGCATGTTATACTTACCTGCACTGTGTGGTTTTTATATAGCAACCCCGTCGGTCCTCTTCTTTTTGGGTCCCCTGTCGGAGGTCCTCGTACCTCCTACCCCGCTGCTGTGTGCCCAAATAGAAAGCCTCTTTCTATGGGGGCACTCGAGCAGGCTTGCACCCGAGTCGTGCTCCTGTGAATGGACTTTCTTCTTGTTGGTTCACTGGCTGTGATTGACAGCAGCAGGAGCCATTGGCTGTGTCAACTAATGAGGAGAGTGAGACCTGGAAGAGCGTCTGCTCCCACGCACATTGCTGGATCGAAAACACTTTCCCTGACTTGTTTATTCCCCGACTTAGTTGGGGTAGGCGGTACACTTTGGTGGGGGTGGGTCCAATTCCCGAGCCCTAGCCGTATTCTTCAAGGGAAAACCCTATCCCTAACTGACCTTTGACCTACGAACTTTAACCCCAAGTGAATCTCCACCCAAATGGGGCTTTGGCAAGTATTAGGGGACTGAGGGTAAAGCTGCACCCAGAAGTTATTACCTGAATGCATTACGGTAAAAAGAAAAAACTTCTGCCTTTAGAACCACTTTAAATGCACATCAGTTGCATGACATCCATCAATGGAATGCCCCAAGCCCAGGCAAAGTAGCACATGGTGCTTTCCGGTTTGCGCAGTCTTTACAGTGCATTTTGGTGGTAAACATGGCACGCTTTTTTTTACGCATTCCCATAACAAGCATGTCAACTGAGCCCGTGAATCTCATCACTTAAAAGTTTAGTTAGGCTTTAAAACTTGGGTACTGCCAACTTGTTTTCTACAAACTTGGAAAGTGGAGTTTCCATCCCAAAAAATGTGTTTTCATTATTGTGCTCATTAGACCTAAAAAAAAAAAAAAAAAAAGTTTTTTTTACTCATCTGGAAATGCCTGTTGCTATGCGGTCCCACTAAATCTGCCTTTGGAATCACCTAGGATTTGGACATCATCTCCCTCTAATGCTCCTGGGAAATGTGTGTCATCATTTCCCAGGATGCAGTGCGCTGTCCAATTATCACTCCCCATCCAAGACTTACAGGAAGTGCTTGTGGGCTTCACAATGCCCACAAGCAAAATGACAACCGTGTAGACAGTTTTATAAACTATCTTTTTTGAATAACTATGCGGAGCGGCGGCGGATTGTAAATTGGTAAGCGACCATTTATATTATAAAAAAAAAAATGCATGATGAAAGGACATACATTTAAAAAAATGCTAATTGTGAGTGTTTACGTGCGCGGATTCGCACATGCCAGGCTCTAGGTTTTCTCAGTTATTACTATTAGCTGCTACCTTAATATGGAAGTTAGAAGTGTATCTTCTTCAGTTTACTCTCCAGCCAGTTATTTTAGAAGTGTGTGATTTAACAATGTCTGTTTAACTGGCCTATCACCTGATGTACCTATTGATACTGTTACCCGGCATCCTAATTTCACCTTGTTACCTAATGTACCGATGTACTTTTTTGTTTCCGCTGAAAATAAATAAAAACTATTGAAAGAAAAAAATGCTAATTGTGGTTAAAACTCCGCTTTAAGGCGGGCTATACAGGGTTTGAAACTCAGCTGGTTCAGCAGGCACCGGCCGAGAATGGAACCAAGTATGGGCAGGCTGAATGTACCAAGTTGAGCGATCAACTTGTGTACAACCAGCCTGCCGGATTTTACTTGTGATTAACAGCTGGTATAGCCGCTAGCAATCACGTCTTCTCCCAGCGGGAATGGCCTCCCCTGCCAGAATATAATGGCGCGGCAGGAGGGGTTTCCGCATCAACACTGTTTCAGGTGAAACTGAGCAAATTTCTTTCCTGCACCAAGTGCATGTCCGGCCCAATATCTGTCTTCTCGGAGATAGGATCATTCTTTGGAAATGCGAAAAACTTGTTATTTATTACAAATATTATTCAGCAAGCTGTGAAGTTATCCACATAAATTGCTTGCCTTATCTCTAAAAATAATCTTATTATGACTAGAGATATTTCATCCCATAATTGGAGGAAAATCAAGCTTTGCACAGTGAGCCCAATTCATTTAAGTGAGCAAAGCTGTAAAAAGATTTAACACTTTGAAAAACCTCAACCTATCTGGTTAATATTTGGCTGCCTAATCCTCGCAGTAAAATGGTATTTAAGTACTTTGTATGTCGTTTAGAGGCGCAGGTCGTCAAGGCTTTAAAATGTTATGGAGAATCCATTTACAAAGGGATTTGTTCGAATATTTAATAGACTAACATTTACTTTTAGTGTGCCGACAGATGGAGATGTTTTCTCTCCAGGGTTCCCCAGGTAGTGGTGTCATTGGACCGCTGTGTCCTCTACCATGTACCTGTCACTGCACATCCTGTTCTCGCTCTTGACTAACAAATTGTATTTCAATATGCTGCATTCCCCTCTAGCATTAAAGGGGTTGTAAAGGTACAATTTATTTTCTTTTCCCAAATAGCTTCCTTTACCTTAGTGCAGTCCTTCTCTTACCTCATCCTTCCATTAAATGCCCTTTTTTCTTCTGATAAATCCTCCCTTCCTGTTCTTCTGTCTGTAACTCCACACAGTAATGCAAGGCTTTCTCCCTGGTGTGGAGTGCCGTGCTCGCCTACTCCCTTGGACTACGGGCAGTGCAGATCCTGACCTCCCTGGGGCCCCAAGCAAAATGACTTGTCACATTAAAGGGGGAAAAGGGGGGGTGGGGGGTTGGGCTGCCGACAGTGACATGTCTTGCATAAAAAATTAAAGCTGAGAAGCGGGGGGAGGGGGCGTTCTGCTGTTGGGACTGACATCTTACATTAAAAAGTGAGGGGGAATGCTGACTTCTTACCTCTTCTCCCATGAAGCCAGCAAGTTAAAAAGCGGGGTGAGGGGCCGAAAATGACTTCTTACCAGGAGGCGGGGCCTCTAGTAATTTGGGGGGCCCTCCGCAGCTTTGCGGGGCCCTAAGTGGCTTGCATAGTGAGCCTATAGGGCAGATCGGCACTGACTACAGGAGAGTCAGGACGCTCTCTACGTTGCAGATAGAAAAAGGAGCAGTGTGTTAGGGGGCGTCCTGACTCTCCTGTAGTCCAAGGGAGGGGGCAAGCACAACACTCCACACCAGGGAGAAAGCCTCACATTACTGTGTGGAGTTACAGACAGAAGAACAGGAATTGAGGATTTCTCAGAAGAAATAAGGACATTTAAAAGCAAAATGGAAGGATGAGGTAAGTGAAGGAGGACTGCACTAAGGTAAAGGAAGCCATTTAGGAAAAAATAAAAAATTGTACCTTTACAAAGCCTAAACTCAGGGAACCTTCTCCTTCAAGCAGGAGACAAGCCAGTTGTGAATTATATAAGTAACGCTTGCAGAAACCACATAACAGAGCTTTTATTGGAGCAACACCTCCTGTTTATAAACCCCACACCCAGATATCACCCTAAAAGTAATCAAATAATCAGTAGCAAGGGTAGGATATGTCAGACTTGAGCCTTATACACACGATTGGATTTTCATCGGACAAAGCGTTTTGTCCGAAGGGCGTTGGCCAGGAACTTGTCTTGCATACAAAATGGCTAAGAACTGTAGGCCAACAAACACAAAGCTACATTTTTTTCAACTCTTTAGCGCCACCCTTTGGGCACCTTCTGCTAAAAAGGTGGGTTTGGTATTGCTTCCGAGCCTGCTCCGTTTTTTAACACATACTGTTAGACAGGTGAATTTGGTTGGTTGCCGATTGGTCGGTAAGTTTAGGCTTGGATATTGTGTTACTTTTGTATGTATATGCGCCCTTTCCAGTGCTCCTTACTGTATAGACCAGTCATAGGTAGGGGCAGTGACATTTGTTTTTTGTATTGATGTCATTGTGGGCAGACAACGCACTAGCACCTTTGCTTCCAAGTCCTGGGTGTGTAGTGTGCTCCTGCCCCTTCAAGGAGGGTTGGGCTCCCTCCAGTCATCTGCCCTTCATCTATCCATCAGCATACATGTGCTTCCACTGAGACTATAAATGTTATAGTTAGGACTGCAGTACACAGGGAGCCTTGACGGGGCCTGCAGCTTACGCACGTATTTCCAAATGCGTGCAACTAAACCCCTGTTTTTAACGCACTGTTAGACAGGTGAATTTAGTTGGTTGCCGATTGGTCGGTAAGTTTGAGCTTGGATATTCTGTGTTATTTTTGCATGCGTGTTTGTACTTTGGACTTGTGTACACACGATCAGAAAATCTGACAACACACATTTGTTGGTGGACAATTTTAAAGCATGCTATCCCACATTTGTCAACAGAAAATCCAACAATTGTCCGATGGAGCGCACAAACGGTCAGATTTTCCGACAACAGCCTGCCATAACACAATTCCTGCCGGATAAGCCAATCTTGTGTACAAAGCTTTAGGATAGGCTCTGAAGTTTGAGACCGGAGTGTGCCTAGGCAAGGTCACACATGCCGCTTCAAATCGGGTAACGAAAAAAAAGGAAACATTTTTAGTGATTTGCTTTGTCACAGGAAATTGTGCTGATGAACTGGTCAAACATTCTAAGCATAGGTCCATTTAAAGTGGAATTAAACTGTATCTGAGCATCCTCCCTTACTTAAAGCGGGGGGTTCACCCAAAAATCAACTTTTTGACATTATATCCAGCCGTTGTTATCCAGCTCCAAGCAGGGATTGCTTCCGGGTATAGGCGTTCCTAAGCCAAGAGGAGTTGATTGACAGGCTGCTAAACGTGTCACGCCTTCCGAAAATACCCGAAGTGACACTCGGGTGTTTACGGCGCCTGCGCAGTCAGCTCTACACAGCAGGTGCAGGCGCCGTATATCGCCGTAAACACCTGAGTGTCACTTCGGGTATTTTCGGAAGGCGTGACACGCCTTAGCAGCCCATCAATCAACTCCTCTTGGCAAATATTGAGACCATGTTTGTAAACTGTTTGTATGTTTTGTATAAATATATTTATGTATGTTTTTATTAGTGTAATGTATAAACATTTTTTAAATAAAAACAATCTGGAAAAAAAAAAAAAAATCCTCTTGGCTTAGGAATGCCCATTCCCCGCAGGATTCCCCGCTCGGAGCCAGATAACAACGGCTCATAAAACGATAAGTACAAAAAAAACCCAGCATACTGCAGATGTTAGCAGTATTCTGGATCTAATGTCAGAAAGTTGGGTGAACCTCCGCTTTAAAGCAGTGATCCACCCAAAAGGGGAAGTTCTGCTTATTTGCTTCCGCCACTACCACATTTAGCACCTTTCAGAGGGGGCAAGCTTCCCCCGGAAGTTCGGCCCCCTTCTCCTTCCCCTGCCATTCTCAAAGTGCAACTCTGCGCATACTTGTATGGAGTATCAAGAAAAAGAGGCCAAATAGTGTCATGGAAAAACCTGTGATTTTTTTTTATTTTTTATTCTAAAATGACAAAATGGAAGGAGGCTTTTAAATATCTGCTTATTTCTGCAAAATAAATCCACAAAACTGACCAAAAAACATTCTAGCTTCCGTAAAGCCTCTTGGACTCTCTGTGCGCCAAATAAATAATTTCTTACTTGGGATGTGCCAGCAGCTGATACAAGGCATGTTTATTATCATCCAAACTCATCATTGCCACCAGGAAACATTTGATCACCTCCCAAGCCTGTCTTCGATAGTAAGGCTCGGTGTTTGCACTCTTCAAACAATCCAAGGCTGTCTCAATGGCCTAAAGAGAGCAAACAATAATTAAATCAGAGTCAAAAAACACACACAATGCGCAGACCGAGTCTCCGGGGAAATCTGTTTAAAGAACAAAACTTTGAAAAACTTTCCACATAAAACTTTCATTACCTCCTAGGTCTGTTGTGAAAAATAGGAGCCTATATTTCTTATAAATGCAATACAGAAAGGCAAGGCGCAGCACATAAAACTTACAATAGAATTCCGTTTCTGAATGGGGAGTTCTGCATCTCAATGGGGGGTGCCACTTGCAGTGATGCGATTATTTTCTGCAACCACGGGTTGCAGGAAATAAAATAAAAAATGCTTGGTTACACCATCAACACCCTGCAGAGGGAGCCGTCTCAGCCAGGAGAACAGTGCGATCTCTTCTAGCTGGAAATCGTAAAAATTCAACATGCTGGTTGTAGCCAAATCAACTTGGGTACAATCAGCCTGTCCATAGATGGTTCTAATCTTGGCTGCTCCCTGCTGAACCGGCAGAGATTCGAACTATCTATAGCCTGCTTGAGAGTAGTTGGAGCTGGACTTTAAAAAGGACTTTACAATAAAAACAGAACCTTCTACTTACCTGCTTCTGACCAATGCATGAACTAATAAGAGGATCGCCATTGCTTCATATTGTGAAAGTGGTGATCACAAAAAGCGTCCGTATCTTAGTTATTAAACCACAACACCAGATTTCACCAGGAGGTGTTACTGCAAAAAAAACGTATGGCTCTAGTCCAGTGGTCTCCAAACTGCGGCCGGATGTGGCCCTTCGCCACCCTTTATCCAGGCTCTTGGGAATTCCTCCCACAGATATGAAGCGCTATTCCTCCCACTGACTCCGACACTGGGGCACTATTTCCACTGAAATAAATGACAGGGCACTATTCCTCCCACTGACACCAATGATGGGGCACTATTCGTCCCACTGACACCAATGACGGGGCACAGAAGCCATGTAATTTTCTTAACGCCCACTGACCACAGTCTGGCCCCTCTAAAGTCTGAAGGACAGTCAATTTGCCCTTGGTTTACAAAGTTTGGAGACCGCTGCTCTAGTCAAAGCCTAGGACATGTGGTAGGTGGACTACATTACAATGATGGAATAGAATTAAATGTTGGAACAGCAAATAAAGAAGAACCCCACAAAGAACTATCTGCAGACCATATAACCTTAAAGTGAGTTTAGGGGAAAAAAAACTCTTGCTGTGAAAACTGCATACCGAGGCCAGCATCTTAGGGTTATTATGCACATGTGGTAAAGTTTAGGAACTGTGTGTGGCCAATCCTCCTCTTTGCCATGTGAGAGTGGTCTAAAGTTGGGATGCACAGCATGGGTTCCACCAACTCCAAATGACTGTTAATCTGGGTGGGCACAGCCAACACATAATTCTGGTTATATTTGTACTGTGATAGTAAAGAAAAAAGAAAGCATGCACAAGTGCCCCCATAACATGCGGTAGAGCTGCACGATTAATCGTCAAGAATCGTGGCGATCTTTTTTCCGTTGCGATTCTTGATACAGGGTTTCACAATCTTTGACATGAAAAGAATTTCCTGTCTGCTCTCAGCCAAAAGTCAGTCTGGGCAATCTGCCAAGTTTTGAAAACATTGTATCTTTTCAAAGGAATAAACTTCTGTATGTAAATTAGTAATTTTTAACCACTTAAACACCAAACCTTTTTCTGGCAGCTCTTTTCAAGTTAAAATTATTTTTGCTAGAAAATTACTTAGAACCCCAAAGATTATATAACTTTTTAGTAAAGACCCTAGAGAATAAAATAGCGGTTGTTGCAATATTTTATGTTGCACTGTATTTGCGCAGCAGTCTTTTTAAATGCATTTTTTTTTTTTGGAAAGAATTACTTTATTAAATTAAAAAAGCCAGTAAAGTTAGCCCATTTTTTCTTTTTGTATAAATGTAAAAGATTTTACACCGTGTGAATCGTGATCTTCTTCTAAGCAAAAATATCGTGATTTTCATTTTGGCCAGAATCGTGCAGCTCCAACATGCGACTTGCAATTGGGGCACTCAGCAGGGGGTGGGGCCCAGAGCGCCAGTGGGGGAACCTAGAAGAGAAGGAATGTAGCTGCTCTTGCAATACTATTGCACAGAGCAGGTAAATATGGTACACGTTTTAAAAAAAAAAAAGAGTAATATTCCTTTTTTTTTATTCATACTTACCTCGGTACTGCAGCATCTGTCCTGGCGCCTCTGCAGCGAGAACCAAACGATCAAACATCACTGATCGCTCAGCTCTGACAGCCCCCCGTGCAGAGAGCTGCAGTCTGTCAGTCACAACTCTCTGCGTTCCCCCCTCCTCGCTCATTGGAGCACCGAGCTGTGGACAGGGACGGAGCGACAATCTCAGGCTCATCTGGCGGATCCAGACTTTGATGTAACGACGCAGTGCCTGGACTGATATCAGCAGAGAGCGGACTTCAATCTGCTCTCTGCTGAAAACGGGTCACAGGAGTGCAAAACGAACTGCACCCCTGTAATCCATAGAAATACAGCCAAACAAGCTT
>CM056054.1:56553080-56729471 GCA_029574335.1 Rana kukunoris
GTGCACAGCACACAGCTATAAGAGTATCATAAGAGAAAGCTATGTTACAGTACATTGATATATTATTACAACACAATACACAGGCATATTAAATAAATCTGCACTGATATACTGGTATTACAGCACAATCCACAGGGATGTATTATCATAATCACTGAAATAATAATACAGCACAATCCACAGGGATACATTATAGTATATATGATAATATTACAGCATTGGGGCATATAATAGCGCAGTGTACAAATTTTCTATTACAGCACAGTGCACATATAAATATTAGGGTTGTCCCGATACCAGTATCGGTATCAATACCGGGTATTTGCGGGAGTACTTGTACTCCCGCAAATACCCCCGATACCAGAATAGAATACTTTTTACGACCCCCCCCCCCCCCCCCCCCGCGCGCGCCGCATCGAAACCCGCCGCCGCATGGGTTAAACATCGTGCGGGAACATCACAGCATTCATTTGAATAGCTGTAGTGTTCCCGCCCTTATAGACACTCCCCCTTGCTCGGGATTGGACAGATCACGATCACCCATCCAATCCCGAGCAAGGGGGAGTGTCTATACGGGCGGGAACACTAGAGCTATTCAAATGAATGCTGTGATGTTCCCCGGGCGGCGGTGGCTAGGTAGGGGGTGACATGGCTGCATATGTGGGGGACATTTAAAAAAAAGTATCGGTATCGGCGACTACTTGAAAAAGAGTATCGGTACTTGTACTCTGTCCTAAAAAAGTGGTATCGGACAACCCTAATAAATATATTGCAGACCAGTACACTGATATAATGGTTTTACAGGACAGCATACAGAAGTACCATATATACTCAAGTATAAGCCGACCCGAATAAGACGAGGCACCTAATTTTGCCACATAAAAAAAAAAAAAAAATGGGAAAAACGTATTGACTGGAGTATAAGCCTAGGGTATCCATCTGCATGCCTCACTGTGTCCATGACTAGACTGAAGGGGGTGCCCGGCTTTGGGGGGAAAATCGGTGTTCCCCAGCCGTAGGTCCCCCAGACAACAAACTTTGCACACTTGAGGAGCTACATGTGTGCCAAGTTCCAGGTCCAGGGGACCTACAACTGGCCAGTACCCGGTCCCCAAAATCACCAGAGAAATTACCATTTAACAATGGAATCTATGGAAGGGGTACCTGGTTTGAAAAAAATAAAATAAATGCTCCTCGGCCGTAGATCCCGGCCAACAAGCTTTGCACACTTGTAGAGGAAGAGTGGGGCTACATGTGTGCCATGTCTGGGGTCCAGGGAACCTACGGCCGGCCGGTACCGGGTCCCCAAAATCCAGGAGATCAGGCGCAAAAGGTGACTTGAGTATAAGCCGAGGGGGACATTTTCAGCACAAACAAAAATGTGCTGAAAAACGTGGCTTATACTCGAGTATATACAGTATATTATAGTACAATACACTAATAATATCCTACAACAGTACTGTGCTTGGATTTATGTATCTGATAGTACGGCACACTAATATGTTACAGTACAGTTTGAGATACATGAAGGTTTAGTGCCCCGTTAAGGTAGATTACTATAGTAGGTAGTGGTGTATTAGTGAAAAGTGCGATATAGTTGGCACTCTCACCACTGTCAGGACTTCCCATGGCCAGCAGCATGCTCCGCTCTTCTCTATGTCACCCAGTTGGAGTTTCCCAAACAAGGCAGCGGGGGGAACAACACGCTTAGCAGCAAGCATGCCAGTAATAATACAGGAGAGGAACCCCTTCATGGTGCCACCCTTTGGGAGGTGCATGTTTTTTGAAGCCACAGCTACACTACCTTCATAGTACTCTGTCTGCCCATCCATGGAAGGCCAAGGGCTAGGTTCAGCACTATATTCTAGTTACTTTAGTGATGTGGGAAATGTCGAAGCTGCAGGGGCCCCCTGCTGACCATGTGGGGCCCTAAGCCCGGTAAAAGAGTGTCCTGGCATACACTGATAAATGACCATAATTAAGCTATATAATCCTTGTTACCCATGAAGAACATGATGCTTTTCAATAGTCTATAAAAGTAAGGGAATACTTTTACTGCATTAAATCTAGCAAAGTGCAAACAAACAGATAGAAGAAGTCATAAAAACAAACCATTTGTACGTTGACTGACCTTGCAGTAGGTTAGGTAGCAAAGGCAGAAACTCCTGGTACAGGAGATCATGGCTTCCTCCTCCTATAGACCTGAAGAGCGCTCGGAGCAGCAAGAAATAGTTGTATGGTTCCTTGGCAGTCTGAGCCAGCTCCATCGAACTGTTTACAATTTTGTGCAAATGTGGCTGCAAAAAAAAAAAAATTAAAAAACAGATTTGGGGAACAATTATTAAATAATCAGGACTTAAACAAAATACAAAGCATTTATACATATCCTTGTGTACCATTCTATTCAGATAGTTATTGGCCTTATAATTGAGCGTTACAGTGCAACCCCAGGCAAAAAGTGATATCAGACAGCTGCTAAAAAAAAATCCAGCAAACACTATTATGTTGTGTAAAAAGATTACCAAGGACCCTTTTACACTTGTGCGACTTGGGACCGCAAAGTCGCATGGCAAGTCGTAACCCGATTTTCAATGAGTACCATATCTGTGCGACTTCAAGTCGCACCAACTTTAAAGTAGTAGCTGTACTACTTCTATGCAAAGTACACAGGCATTCCCTGATTTTGCGTCAAAATTGCGCAACTTTGAAGTCACAGTAGTGTAAAAGAGGCCTTAGTTGATTTCCAAACCATTTGTTGCAGCCAGATTCCAGGCAGCCTCTCACAAGAGTCACGAGTGGGGTTGGCTCCTGATACTTGGATGTTGCAAGTTTGTACAACATCCTTTTTTGAGGCAAGACCTATCAAATTTAAGTTACCAAGCAAGCTTTTAACAGTGATTGGTGGTAATGATTAAGTAACTTCTTTTAACTTTGGTGCGCACAACTGGGTCCTGATAAGTCAACACCACCAATAAGCCTGCAATAAAAAAAAATGATAGAGAAAGATAGAGATTATGGCCCAGATTCATAAAGCAATTACGCCTGTCTAACTGGTGTTAGACAGGAGTAATTTCAAATTTCGCGCGCCGTATCACTAGTTTGAATCCTCAAACCATGATACGGCGGCTTCGGGCTTCGATCCGAGAGGCTTACGTCCTCGTAAGCCTTCGGATCTACGCTGCGATATTTTTGCGCCCGCTGGGAGGAGTTCGCGTCGTTTTCATGCGTCGGGATATGCAAATGACTTTTTACGGCGATCCACGAAGGTACGAGTGTCCCTCGCAATCGCCTACGTCATTTTTTGGCTACGTAATGTTAGAGGAGCTTTTTGCTGGTCTAACAGTGCGTAACCCATGTAAAGTATGGCCGTCGTTCCCGCGTCGATTTTAAAGTATTTTTTTTTTTTTTAACGTAACTCGTTCGGGAATAGGAATGTACGTAAACGACGCTACTACGACGTGACGACGCGTTTTCACGCAATGCACGGCGGGAAATTTGCGAACGGAGCATGCGCAGTTCGATCGCCGCGGGAAGGCGCCTATTTTAAATGCTTCACGCCCCCTACTCGCGCGGATGGATTGCGACGGGAGAAATACACTACGCCGCCGTCGTTTACTGGACAAAATCTACCTGGATTCCACGTAGAGCCAGGTAAAAAAAACGGCAGCGTAGTGTATTTCTGATACTCTACGAGAATCTAATTCTCTGTGAATCTGCCCCTATATATCTATCTATCTAAATAATAATACAGAACAAACCAAGCAATTAAAAAAAAAAAAAACACTTAAAACATAAATATACGGCATAGATGTCTATTTTTTTTTTTTTAATTTGCCAGGAGTTTCTGATCAATAAAAGACTCAGTGGAATGGACAACAATTTATCATCTCACCTTAAGCATTTGCTCGTTATCTGCAGCAAACAGGGAGACTGAGCCAAACACTAGCTTGAACAGCTTGAGATACAAATTGGACAGCTCAACGTTGGATCCCATCTCCGGAAGTCTTTCCAGCAGATACTCCACCAGGATGGTAGCAAACAGGGCTGACGTAGTGGGGTTCGCCAAGAAGGAATTGGCAACAATCTAGAAAAACAAGCCGCTCAATCAAATTAAACATCAGTTAACACAGAAAAAGGTCCCTGGTGCTCAGTGGTGGCCATCAGTAAATCTATATAAATATCTGCTAGGATCAAAATTGATTTAATACCAGAGATTTCATTCATAATGCTTATGTTTTTTTTAGATGAATTTCACTTTGTGGCCAAACCACTTCTGCAAAAATCAAGGAGAGAACCAAGAATTAACCTATACATGTTTATGTGCATAGAATTTATGTATTAATTTATAACCTTCTCTGCTGCAGCTGTAATATTAGTGGAACTGCATGCAAAATGGTCAACTACATTCTCAACTTTCAAGAGCCAATAACTAGTCACATTCTCCAGACTTCAATGTAAAAGCATATATTTTGCGTTATTTTTTCAGACAACAGCTGACCGCGGTCAGCTGAAAACTGGTCACATGAGTACAAAACAAACTGCACTCTTGAGACCCACAGGAAGAGAAGTATAGACAAAAAAAAAACTTTAGGCCATACTTCTCCTTTAACCACTTAAGCCCCGAACCAATATGCTGTTAAATGCCCAAAGGCGTTTTTACAATTCGGCACTGCGTCGCTTTAACATACAATTGCGCGGTCGTGCAACGTGGCTCCCAAACAAAATTGGCCTTCTTTTTTCCCCCACAAATAGGGCTTTCTTTTGGTGGTATTTGATCACCTGATTCTATTTGTTGCGCTATAAACAAAAATAGAGCGACAATTTTGAAAAAAATGCAATATTTTTTACTTTTTGCTATAATAAATAACCCCCAAAAACATATATAAAAATTAATTTTTTCCTCCGTTTAGGCCGATACGTATTCTTCTACCTATTTTTGGTAAAAAAAAAAAAAAAAAAAAAAATCGCAATAAGCGTTTATCGATTGGTTTGCGCAAAATTTATAGCGTTTACAAAATAGGGGAAAGTTTTATTGCAATTTATTTTTACTACTAATGGCGCCGATCAGCGATTTTTTTCGTGACTGCTGCATTATGGCGGACACTTCGGACAATTTTGACACATTTTTTGGACTATTGTCATTTTCACAGCAAAAAATGCATTTAAATTGCATTGTTTATTGTGAAAATGACAGTTGCAGTTTGGGAGTTAACCACAAGGGGGCGCTGTAGGATTTGTGTGCGTTTACAACTGTAGGGGGGTGTGGCTGTAGGTCTGACGTCATCGATCGAGTCTCCCTATAAAAGGGATCACTCGATCGATGCAGCCGCCACAGTGAAGCACGGGGAAGCCGTGTTTACATACGGCTCTCCTTGTTCTTCAGCTCCGGGGAGCGATCGCGTGGCTAGAAACGAATAGCCGCGCCCTCGTCCCGGATCGCTCCCCGCAGGTTTCAACCGTCGCATGTAGCGGGGGGGGGGGGGGGGCCCGATCGGACCCCCAACCCGTGCAAAGGCAGGTACGTAAATTTGCATCTGCCTTAACGTGCCCTTCTGTGGACGTATGTGTACATGCGGCGGTCGGGAAGTGGTTATTACACGCAGAACACAATTTAAACCCCAATTTGCTGTACAAATTAAAAAAGGAGGAGTGTAAGGCAAACAGATCTCACATGTGTTAAGCCGCAAAACTGTGCACGTCAACAAAATGGCAAAATAACAATGGTACCCAAAATTATCAAAATTTTGTGCTTTAAATGTCTCTACAGCTCATCAGATTGAAGTAAACCATAAACAATGGACATAAAATGATTGGTCTAATTTTGACATTTGTGGTAAAAACCCAACATGTGCGGTACCACCAGGGGCGGACTGACCATTGAGGAACTTGGTCACTGCCCGAGGGCCCCATGCCACTAGGGGGCCCCATCAGGGTTGCCAGGCTCATTAAAACCAGGGACAGTATGTAAAAAACAGTTTTTTTTTACATCTGTCCCTGATATGTCAAAAAACCTACATGCTTTTGATGTGAAAATCCCGAGATTTTAGCTGCCCCCCCTCTGTACCGCCACCTGGTTTGGTGGCCATATGTAAGCCTAGGGGCCCCATAATCTTCTATTGCCCGGGGGCCCCATGAGTTGTCAGTCCGCCCCTGGGTACCACTGAGTTTTACATGCTCTAGTTCAGTCATGTGATGCAGTAGCTCCAAGCTTCCCTGTGTCATGGTGCAGCTGCTGCAGGGGAGGGGAAGGGGCGCTGACTAAGGATGAGAAAAATGGTAGCTGATGGGTGACAGGTGATGTCACGGCGCGTGGAATGTCAAGCGCTACATGGCAAAGGGGAGCTCGAAATTTTGCGTCATGTGCCTGAACCAGAGCAGATTAAAATAAGGTAAACAGATCAGACATATAATATCTCACAAAAGTGAGTACACCCCTCACATTTTTGTGAATATTTTATTTTATCTTTTCCATGTGACAACACTGAAGAAATTACACTTTGCTACAATGTAAAGTAGTGAGTGTACAGCTTGTATAACGGTGTAAATTTGTTGTCCCCTCAAAATAACTCACCACACAGCCATTCATGTCTAAACCACTGGCAACAAAAGTGAGTACACTAAGTGAACATTTTCAAACAGGGCCCAAAGTGTCAATGTTTTGTGCAGCCACCATTATTTTCCAGGACTGCCTTAACACTCTTGAGCATGGAGTTCACCAGAGCTACACAGGTTGCCACTGGAGTCCTCTTCCACTCCTCCATGACGACATCACAGAGCTGGTGGATGGTACAGACCTTGCACTCCTCCACCTTCTGTTTGAGGATGCCCCACAGATGCTCAATAGGGTTTAGGTCTGGAGACATGCTTGGCCAGTCCATCACCTTTACCCTCAGCTTCTTTAGCAAGGCAGTGGTCATCTTGGAGGTGTGTTTGGGGTCATTATTTTGGAATACTGCCCTGTGGCCCAGTCTTCCAAGGGAGGGGATCATGCTCTGCTTTTTTTTTTTCCCCCCCAAGTACAACTGAAATCAATTAGTACCCAAGCATTGGCAGAATAAAAAAATAAAAAAAAGAGTTCCTTTTCCTAGAGCAGCCACATACTTTATTTTGCTTAATAAAGAGAATACTTGCAATCTGACTAGTGATAATGAATAAATAGAAAATAGCCAACTGTCACAGGCTGGCCTGAATGGCAACAACTTCTGGGACTGTGGCCAATTACTGAAGTGCATTTACAAAGTTTAATTGTTTTATTAAAAATAGTAGATTTTACCCCAGTGAATTTAACAATCAATAAATATCCGTCCATTCACACACCTGGAGGGCATAGTTTTTGGAAATCCTCTCCACCATGTATGGAACTGTAGTTTGAAAGATTTCTTTGAAGGTCAGGGGATTCATCATAGTGAAGACACCAGCAAAATGCTCCAGCACCTCCTTCTCCTCTTTCATGCGTACAGTTTGACAGTTGGCCACTCTGATGTAAGTCTGCCCATTTGCAGCTATCTGGACCTAAAAAATAAAAAGCATACATATTTTGTATCGCTTGACACATTAACAGCATAACACACAGGAGAGAGGGCCGGGGAGGGGGGGGGGGCGGGCAGGAAAGCGGGCCGGGGGGGGGGGGGGGAAGAGGGCGAGATAAGAACGAACGAACGAGGGAAAGAGGGAAAGAGGGCGAGGGAAGAGCGAAAGAGCTTTTACTAAAAACGTTGTTTCCAGAAGTACACATTACCTGGTAGATATCTAGGGCCTGCATGGCATACTTCACAAGCTTGATGTAAATCTGGGTCTCCTTGGGCTGTAGTTGCTTGTTTGGGACAAACTGAGCTTCTGTAAATGAATAGGAAAGGGTATTATAGGAAAAGAGAAGAAGCCGAAATGTAGCACACATCAATGAAAGTGACAACCTGCTTAGCAATACTGTCTTACACCCGCATATTTTTGACCCATTTTAGGTTTACTGCTGGTTAAAAACTCCCTACAGTAAGAATGAAAATGTCTGTCACTATAAGCATATTAAAGTGGAGTTCCACCCCCTCCATTAAAAGTCAGCAGCTACAAATACTGCAGCTGCTGACTTTTACTATTAGGACACTTACCTGTCCAGGGATCCAGCAGTGTCCTCACCTGAGCCGATTCTTAAATAGACTCTCGTGTGCTGGCGCCTCCATGCTGGCCAAGGGAAACCGCAGTGGAGCCATGTTGCTTCTTCACAGCCGGCTTCCTACTGCGCATGTACAAGTCACGCTCTGTGAATGCGCCGGCTGCAGGGGCAACGGAAGCAAACTGAGCCGGAAGTGGGTACCTGTTAAAACCTGGTATACACCCCCTCCCAAGATGCCAAATGTTGCAGTGAAGGGGGGGGGGGTAGAGAATTGGAGCGTCGCTTTAAATAGTGTGCATTCCTAAGACAGAAAAAAGGGATTTTTAAATACGGCTTACCTGTAAAATCCTTTTCTTGGAGTACATCACGGGACACAGAGCGGCATATTCATTACTATATGGGTTATATGGAGTACCTTCAGGTGTGGACACTGGCAATCTCAAACAAACAGGAAGTCCCCTCCCTATATAACCCCCTCCCCTAGAGGGAGTCCCTCAGTTTTGTAGCAAGCAGTATGCCTCCCAAAATGTTCCCAAAAAGAGGGGTGGGAGCTCTGTGTCCCGTGATGTACTCCAAGAAAAGGATTTTACAGGTAAGCCGTATTTAAAAATCCCTTTTTCTTTCTCGTACATCACGGGACACAGAGCGGCATATTCATTACTATATGGGATGTCCGAAAGCAATGCTTTAATGAGGGGAGGGAGACATCTTCCAAAGAAGGATTTAATTTAGAGGTATACTCAAATACTAGTAAATCCAACTTAAACGAGAAATGTAAATCTCAAATCAAATCAAGGGAGCCCCCTCAGATCCTGAGGAGCTTGAATCGCGGCCTGTAGTACTGACTGCCCAAAGGCTGTATCCGCATTCCTTCTTACGTCCATTTGATAAAATTTTGTAAACATGTGGACTGACGACCACGTTGCTGCCTTGCATATTCGAGCCATAGAGATCTGATGATGATGTGCTGCCCAAGAGGTGCCCATGGCCCTGGTAGAATGGGCCTTTGCCGACAAAGGAGGAGGCAACCTCTTCAAACCGCAGGCCTGAACGATTGTTTAATCCATCTTGCGATGGTGGATCAAGCAGCTGCCTGACCCATCTTGGGCCCTTCCGGTAAAACGAACACCACATCTGTTTTCCGAACCTTCTCTGTAGCTTTAAGACAGGCCTTTATGGCCCTGACAATATCCAACGTATGCAGCAACCCCTCCTTTCTAGAGGTGGGTTTTGGAAGAAGGATGGAAGTACCACATCCTGGTTCAGGTGGAAACTGGATATAACCTTTGGTAGAAAGGAAGAATGAGGACGGAACCCCGCCCTATCCTTATGTAAAATGAGATATGGTTCCTTACAAGATAAGGCTGCCAATTCCGATACTCTCCTGGCCGAAACTATGGTGATCAGAAATACCGACTTTCTAGTCAGTAAAACCAAAGGTACCTCAGCCAACGGCTCAAGGGGTTGTTTCTGTAGAGTTGACAGAACAAGATTTAAGTCCCACGGACAAAGTGGTGATTTGACCGGAGGATTAACACGCAAGACTCCCTGTACGAAGATCTTAACCAGCGAGTGGGCAGCCAGCGGCCTCTGAAATCACACTGATAAGGCTGAAATCTGTCCCTAGATCGTGCTTAATGCCAGGCCTTTATCCACTCCTAGCTGGAGGAAACGTAATACTCTATCAATGGTATACTTGCGGGAAACCTATCTCTTAGCCTCACACCAGCCTACGTAGGCCCTCCAAACCCTGTAACAAAATTACCCTGGAGGCCGGCTTTCTAGCCTCAATGAGGGTAGGGATTACCTGCCTAGACAGACCTCTACCCCTGAGAATCAGGGATTCAGCCGCCAGGCCGTCAAATTTAGACGCCGTAATGCAGGGTGGAGGATCGGGCCTTGTGAGAGTAGGTCTGGCCCTAGAGGAAGAGTCCAAGGGCCTCCCGCTGCCAATTTCAGGACTAGTGAGTACCATGCCCTCCGGTACCAAGCTGGGGCTACCAGGATAACCAGCCTGTGGTATGATCCTGCGCCGCAGGCGGGGTAGTAACTGCAGTGGGGGAAATGCATATAGAAGTTATGATTGATGCCAAGGGCAAACCAACACATCGGTTCCGCAGGCCATAGGGTCCCTCGTTCGAGACATGAACCTGTCTAGCTTCTTGTTGAATCCTGATGCCATGACCTCCACGTCTGGCACTCCCCACTTCTGGCAGATTGTCTGAAAAAACTTGTGGATGCAGAGACCACTCCCCCGGCGACAGGGTTTGGCGACTTAGGAAGTACGCCTGCAGGTTGTCCACCTCGGGAATGAATGTCGCCGATATGCAGGGTACATAAACCTCTGCCCACCGAAAAACCAAGCTCCTCTCACTCTGAGTGGCTTGACTCTTGGTTCCCCCTTGGTGGTTCACCTATATGCCACCGCTGTGGCCTTGTCTGAATGACTTCTCACCGAGGACCCCTGTAATCTGGATGTCTATGCCAGGAGGGCTAGCTGAGCCGCTCAGAACTCCCAGACCTTGATGGGCAGCTGCCTCTCCGCCTCTGCCCAAGTTCCTTGGCGAGTGAACTTGTTCAAGACCGCTCTCCAGCCTTCCAGACCACTGGGCAGAACCAAGCTGCTAGAATTGCTGCCTGTAGGACACGAGCGTGGAAGCGTGTGGTATTGCCTCGAACATGGCCATCGCATACATAGGCGAATAGTTGGCTCTTTTTTGCTTAGAACCAACTGAATCAATCTCTTGATAGCCTCAACCTTTACCAGGGGCAGGAACATCCATCTTCTGTTCTGTGTCTAATCTCGTGCCGAGATATTCCACCTGCTTTGTAGGTTGAAATGCTGATCTTTCCCCGGTTTAGGACTCAGCCGAACCTCTCGAGGTACTGAACCATGAGGGCTACTACGCATTCCACCAAGGAAGCGAGTGATCTTATGATTAAGAGGTCGTCCAGGTATGCTAGGACCGAGATCCCTTGGATCCTTTGGACTGACTAGAATAGGAGCTAGGACCTTCGTGAATACCCGGGGGCCGTAGCCAGCCCGAAGGGGGGTGCCACAAATTGGAAGTGACGCTGTATCACTGCGAAGCGTAAAAACAAAAATATTTGATGTGGCTGAAAGACCTGGTACATGAAGGTAACCCTCCTTTATGTCTATAGAAGCCCGATCCTTCTGGAGTGTGGCGGCTGTTGGCCAAACGGATTCTATCCGGAAAGAGCGAACCCTTAGGTAAGCATTTAAACCTTTTAGGTCCAAAATTGGTCTGACATTGCCGATGAGCCTTGGTATGACAAACAGATTGGAATAGAAACCTAGCCCCTGTTCTTGGGCTGGTACCTCTACCATTATGCCCTGGTAAAGCAGGTGATCCAATGCTGCCCGCATTGAGACCTTCCTTGTGGAGGAAATTTTAGAAATTCTAATCTGTAGCCTGCGGCCACAGATGATCGGACCCCCTCTGTCGGGGACCGATCCCCAGAGGCCTGTCCTTGCGATCCATTGTTAAAAGTTTGATCGCGCAGGAGGACCGTACTGCCTGAAATTTGAGGGCCCTGGAACCGGGGGGAGCTGCCCTTTTAAACGCAGGACCCCGGAACTTCCTTTGACTGGTAAAAGGGTACTTTTGCCACTTGAAACAGTCTGAATGTATTTATCCAGATCTTTCCATGGAAGGGCAAACCTGCCAGCAGTCTTTTACATGGGGCTCGGCCGCCCAGTTCTTCAACCAAAAGAGCCTTCTCATATGCACTAAAAATAGTGACAACGAGACGCCTGCTGGATGGAGTCTTTTTATAGCCTCTACCGCAAAGCACAGAGCTCTGGGAATATCCAATAACTCCTCTGCCTATCGGGCAGGGATGTCTAAGCATCTGTTTTGTCTGGTTCCTTAATGCCTGAAAAAAACTCCAATTGTAGCCACTGCTGGCTGTAGCCAGGGATGCTGGAAAAAGTGTCTCTAAACGTTTATCGACCGGGACCTTAAACATTTGTATGTTTCCCCTTAGGCCAGTTAATGATTTATTCACCCATGAGATGGCTGCGTCCACCATTGGGAGCGCCCCCTTTCTTTAGAAAAATGTCTTTTCCATAGGGTAAATAACCGAAAACCTTCCAGGTGGTCTCCCATCCAGGCATTAACCAGGCCCGACCCTGCTTAGCCTCCGAGATCAGACGAGATCGGGCGCTTTCCGGGAGATGCGGCCTCAAGGACCTCACGGGTAGTTGAAAAGCAGTGCCCGAACCGGGACCTGAACCCTCAGATCAAAAGTCCGATGCTCTACCAACTGAGCCATCCGGGCCCCTTTTAAAGAGCACTTGGTCAGGGGAAAGAGTGCCTGCAAGCACAAATATTTCCTGGCAGACGTGCATAAAGACTACCCTCTCGTCAGCTTTAGGCGGCAGAAAAAATTCTGTCCGGTCGTCCCAATCCTGGAAAAAACAATTCCTCTAACAGAGGATGGGCCAGAAAAGCTGCGTTGCTTAAAGGCGCTTTTAAAGGAACCCAAAGAGGATACCGCAGGAACCCGAGGCTCTGGAAATGGCAAATTGAATGCCAAGCGGACCATGTCTGTCAAAGACTGGACCCACAGACTCTCCGCCTGGGAGGCTGAAAACGATTCTACAGTGGTAGATCCTCTAGGTTCTGTCCCTTTTGGCGATAGGGATCTAGTCCGCTTCTTGCCAGAAAAAGAGCCAGCGATCATAGCTGTTAACCTCTTTTCTCTAGCCCCCCTAGGGTGACGGCTAGCATCTCCTCTGTGATAACAGGGTTGGGCCGACCTGGGCCAGCCTCAGCACCAGACCCCCTTAATGGCTTATCCAGGGAGACCCCTATAGGAATAACCTGTGGGGAAAGTATTGGCATATTATCAGAAGCAGAGGAGGAACCCCTTTGTCTTTGCCTTTTCTCTTTATTTTTATTTTATTTTTTTGTGTTTTGATCCTGAACCCTTGGAAGCCATAATACAAAACCGAAGGACTCCGCTTACAACAACAGACTGTTATAGCCAGGAGTACAAAAAAATAAGGTTTAGGGGACAATAGGATCACTAATGCCCCAAAACTGGTGGGGCTCAGTATGTTTTCTTTTATATATCATTCACCACATACAGCCCCACCCCCAACATGTTTGCCAGCATTCAACCTGTTGCCAAGGGGATTTTGGCTTAACAAAAAGTATTGGAGCTGACTCCAGCATGTAGTACCCCTTCTCGCCACCGGGAGTCACTGTGCTGCCAGCTCTACGTCCTCTCTCTCCAGCTCAGCTCTGAACTGAGCTAAGAACGCGCCTGCTGTGTATAACAGCAATTAAAGGCACGCCCACTCTACACTGCAGTCACACTCCCCGCCCCCCCCCCCCCCCCCTCCCGAACGGCGCGAAAATTTTCTATATGCATGCGCGCGTGCACGCGCGACTGTCGGGGGAGGAGAGCCCAGGAATGCAGGTTGGAGGACGCATCAGGCGGCAGATTTGAATCCCGGCAAGGTAAGGCTAACACAGGCCCCTAAGGAGTCCCTTTAGCCTAGAGACAGATCTTTTTTTTTTTTTTAAAGATCTTCAACCAGCGAGCAGCAGGTAGCTAGCAAACATACATAGATAGGTAGGGGGATCAAGTTATGGGGGGAAACATTTCAGGGCATCCTGTCTATCAGACATAGTGACCATGGTGCCAATGCAGAGCATACTCAGGCTACCCCCCTTAAGATCTCCCCTGGAGAGCCTGCTGTCGAACCAAGTCCCGCAGGCTCCCCTCTTACCTGCTCCATGCCGCAGGACGTTTTGCAAAACGGTCCAATCTTCTCCCATCTCCGTGGGTAGCGTAGTAGACCTTCAGGCCCTGGGGTCCTATGAAGGTACCCACTGTCCTGGACCTATATAGCACCCTGGCAAACAGGAACTTATGGTCTTTACAAACTCCAAGTCCTGGGCCCAGGGTCCAGCCCTCCAAAGAGGAGCATTATAGGCAAAACCCCACGGTTTGGGGCCCGGGTACTGTCCACTTTGGCACTGAGGCTCCTTGGACAGATCCGGTTAGCCCGCCCTTAATCCCAAGGATGTGGAGCAAAGCTATTCCGTGACCAACACCTAAGACACTGGCGAAAAAACTGAGGGACTCCCTCTAGGGGAGGGGGTTATATAGGGAGGGGACTTCCTGTTTGTTTGAGATTGCCAGTGTCCACACCTGAAGGTACTCCATATAACCCATATAGTAATGAATATGCCGCTCTGTGTCCCGTGATGTACGAGAAAGAAAGTATATCAATGGTCCAATGCACTCTGCAAAGTGCAGCATAACACAGGGTGCAAGTAGGGGGGAGTCAAATAATAATGATTAAAAAAACTTATCTGTGTGTGTGTGTGTGTGTATAATTATATAAAAAAATATATAAAAACAGTATTTGCTTTTTCCTTTTATTATGGCCCGATATTTCTGTGCATTACACACCCCCTCCCCTGGACCCATTTTTTCAGTTCAGCTCAGAGGAAGTGACAAGGACTCCACATTTCTGGCAAAAATAGGTATTTACTGTAGTTACTAAAAGTGTTCTTAGCCTAAAAAATAGAAAATACTGCAGCAATTTCTGCTCTTGGGTTAATCGCTTCAATACCAGGCACTTTTACCCCCTCCCTTCCTCTGCCCATCCCAATTTTCAGCATTAAGCACTGTCGTACTTTCAATGACAATTGTGTGGTCATGCAACACTGTACCCATTTTTTTTCCCCCCACACAACTAGAGCTTTCTTTTGGTGATATTTATTCACCACTAGGTTTTTTATTTTTGCTAAATGAAAGGACAGAACATTGTGAAATCTTTGTTTCCGTTATAAAATGTTGCAAATAAATGTTTCTTCATAAATTTAGGACAAAGTGTATTCTGCTACATTTCTTTGGTGAAAATAACCCAAATGAGTGTATATTATTTAGTCTGTAGGAAAGTTTATAGGCTACGGTATGTATCTGAAAATTGATCAATCTTGATGTACTGACACCCTCTCTCATTACAGCACAAATATCCTCCAAATGACCCCCTTTTGGAGGAATTCATTAAGAAGCATGACAAGTTTTTTTTGATTGAATTTTTTTGCCACACTTTGAGAAATAAAAAAGGAGTTCACCCCTTTTTTTTTTTTTTTTACATACGGTCACCAATGCAATACAAACATTATCTTATAACTAGCGTGGCAGGGATACTGACTGCTGACTGTATGAAAAAAAATAATATGTTTTAAATTCTTTTCTCTTGATTACAATTTATTTTTTTTACACTGTGACCAGAGCAATACAGCGTTACTACATTATGAGTGTTTATATCAGTGAGTTTCACTGAGTGAAACAGATGTAGTGTGTTTTGTTGTGATTAGCCACAGCTAATCAAATGGTACAGAATCAGATGGGCTGTGATTGGCCCTGTCTGTACCATGTATTCTCTGCGACCAATCACAGCTAGCGACACAATTATATACAATTTATGGCATGCAAGGAAGCCATTCATTGTTTACAATTGTTATGTGATCTGCTGCGATTGGTCACATGATACCGGCAGAGTGCCAATATACTTATCGGTCATCGGCTGTGACAGATCATGAAGCAGCACAGCCATGATCCAGGAGGACATCCTATGACATCCACCTAGTTTGGGGAAAGTCCTATACGGCCGTCATCTTGCTATAAAGGCCAGGCTGGAACTGGTTAAGCACTAATGCACACTGTGGTTGATTTAATAAAAACTGGAGAGTGCAAAAATCTGGTGTAGCTGTACATGGTAGCCAATCAGCTTCTAACTTCAGCTTGTTCAATTAACCTGGGAGCTACACCAGATTTTGCACCCTCCTGTTTTAGTAAATCAACTTCAGCATGTACCTATGAGCTGTACAGTAGCTATATGCTGCACCTAATCTTGCCGGCCAGCATCTGGCAAGGTTTTGCTTGGAGTTGTAGTCTCAGAACCACTGCCCTAGTACAGATAGTTACCTCCGGGTGCTTTGCATGATGTAATTCCCCAAGTGATGGTCTTCACACCACACACCAGGGTCTTCACCAAACTTCGACAATCAGTCACTTGAAAGGTTTGCTTGTCCTCCTTATCTTTTTCTCCTTGCTTGTCAAAGACCAGAAGTGGAACCTGGGTAAGCGGCGTGGAGGGAGCAGCAGGCAAAGCATTGGCAGGAGTAGCTGGCGGGACACTGGCTAAGATGGCATCAGCTGCACAAAGCTCAGACTGGGGCTTGCACTTCTTGAAGATTGCCGACAACTGGTAGCGGGCGATGGTGTGGAACTTTAGGACAAACACCTAGATTAAAATATAATAAGAAAACCTGATGTTAATTGCTGTACACAAATATATTAAAAAAAAAGAAAATCCTCCATTTACCCTAAAATTTCTCTTGCTTCCAAATTATCCCCCTCTCAACCCAGACACAGGGGGTAGTTACTAAAACCGAAAAGTGCGAAATCTGGTGCAGCTGTGAAAAACCATTTAGCTTTCATTGTTTTCGTCAAAGCTTAACCACTTGTCCACCGGGCCTATTCTGGCACTTCCCTCCTTCATGCAACTTTTTTTCCCCCTTGTACGGTATTTGCGCAATCATTTTTCAAACACTTTTTTTTGGGGGGGGGGACGGTTTCATGAATTAAAAAAAACAGAACAGTAAAGTTAGCCCAATTTTTGTTGAATAATGTGAAAGATGAGGTAACGCCGAGTAAATAGATACCCAACATGTCACGCTTTAAAATTGGTGCCATTCCATGAGTGTGCGCAAACTTCGATACTTAATCTCCATTAGGCGACGCTTTAAAAAAAAATTACAGGTTACTATTTGAGTTACAGAGGAGGTCTAGTGCTAGAAGTGTTGATTTTTTTTAAAATAAAACATTTTACTTTATTTTTTTGATCACTTTTATTCCCATTACAAGGAATGTAAACATCCCTTGTAATAGGAATCACTGTGACAGGTCCTCTTTATGGAGAGATGTGGGGTCAATAAGACCCCACATCTCTCCTCCAGGCTTGAAAACATGAGATTGAGAAAAAAAAAAAAAAAAATCACCGATCTCATGCCGACAGCCGCCATTGCGGCTTGGTTTACTGACGTCATAACGCAAATCTACACCACATTTTGCGCTCTCCGGTTTTAGTAAATCAACCCCAGGTTGTCTACGAAAGGGCTTGTGTACTCTACCCACAGATTTATCCAATCATATTTTTCATGTCATCACTCACCCAAAACAGACGCCTCTTCTTTAAAATTTGATTTCATCTGCCAGCAAGGGGCAGGCAAATAAAATACATTTGTGCCAACCTCTCTTTCTGAAAAATGTTTCAACGCCAAGTCACTAAAGCAAACAAGTGATGAGATGAAAAATTCAGAATTTTATTTGCACCCGCTTGTCCTGGCCCTTTGTCTTTTAAAATCAGAAATGTCAAAAGGCTATGGTTACTCAGAGACCAAAAGGACAGGGAAAGCGAGTCCAGAGAAGACCACCATGGGATAGGACAGCAGAAAACGCAGTGTCGGATTAATGAAGCCAAGTTTCGGTAATGGCGAATAGATTAACCACTTAAGGACCGCCGCATGTACATTTACGTCGGCAGAATGGCACCGACAGGCACATCAACGTATATATACGTTGGTGCCTTGGGGGGGATCGGGGGTCCGGATCGGACCCCCCCCCCCCCCGTACATGTGGCGGTCTGCACGGCTGCAGGAGCGATCCGACAAGTGGGGGCGGCTATCCGTTTTCACCCGCCCCCTCCGGATCGCTCCCAGCCAATGCGCGCGCGCGCCCGCCCGCCCTGTCACTTCCTCCTCCTGTGTAAACACAGGAAGGAGGAAGCGACGTGATCTCTCCCTCGGCGTTTGTTTCAAGCGCCGCTGAGGAGAGATCACAACACTACAAGTAAGTCTGCACCAACAGCACACTTACACACAGACACAAACACATTTAACCCCCGCGATCGCCCCCCCCCCCTGTCACAGTGTCACTGAATGCAGTAATCATACATGTATGATTACTGTATTTAGTGTCAGTGTGACAGTGTGAGTCAGTGTTAGTGTCAGGATAGCCCCCCCCCACCCCCCTAATAAAGTTTTAACCCCTTGATCACTGCCCTAGTTAACCCTTTCACTCCCTATTGCCAGCATCACTAAGCGATCATTTTTCTGATCGCTGTATTAGTGTCGCTGTTCCCGCTAGGTAGCTAATTTTTTTTTAATGCGATTTTTTTTTTACTAAAGACATGTGGCTAAATAAATTTTGGCCTAAATGTTTGACTAAAATTTAGTTTATTGGTTTTTTATTATAACAAAAATTAAAAAATATTGTTTTTTTTTCAAAAATGTTGCTCTATTTTTGTATATAGCGCAAAAAATAAAAATCGCAGAGGCGATCAAATACCACCAAAAGAAAGCTCTATTTGTGGGAAAAAAAGGACGCAAATTTTGTTTGGGAGCCACGTCGCACGACTGCGCAATTGTCTGTTAAAGCGACGCAGTGCCGAATCGCAAAAACCCCTTGGGTCATTTGCCAGCGTATTGGTCCGGGTCTTAAGTGGTTAAATGAGTTAGAGATAAAGAGGTCTTAGAGAAAGGCGAGTTTGGTGAAAACAAAGAAGAAGTTTGCAGCTTTTTGGAGAACATCGTCTATGAGGTGCTGATCCCATTTAAAAGCATTTGTTTAGCAAGAATGATATAATACATTTTCCACCATTACCTCCAACATTCTCATGAGAATATCGCGGCCATTCCCATTTTCCTGCTCGCTCTTGGAGCGAATACAATCCACCAAGTTCAGTAGTAGTTTGCAGGACATGGTCTGAATGCTGCTGGGTATGGACTCATCATCAATGTTCTTAGCAAAGAGTTGGACTGCCAGAGATAAGTCATTTAATGGAAGATGCTGTCGAACATGGTGTACAAGATCTGCCAATGTGCTGTATGCCAATGGTCTGCGAGAAAAGAACAAAAAAGACCAAAATTCACACACTGCCAATGTGTCATCATTAGGAATTTTGTACGAGTATAAAAGTGAATCTGACTTGGCTTAACCACTACTAGCGGTAGTAAACGTAAAAAATAAAATAAAATTACCCTGCAAGGTAAAGGCATAATGACTTGCCTTAAAATGAAGCCCTCTAGCAACACGTTGTCACTGCTGCAGAGGCTTTTGTCTTCACCTGGACTAATTACTACGGGGTCCATAGGCTGCAGCCGCTTGAATGGTCGAGCCACGATGACGTCACTGCAGTGCACGCACGTAGGAGTCACAGCCACTACACACAGCTCTGAAAAAACAGCAAGGGTATGCAGTTCCTTCAGAGTGCATGCGTCAGTGACGTCAGCGGCTGCTGCTTGCTAGAATATCTCCTAAATGGTGCACGTTTAGGAGATATTCATTTAACATACAGGTAAGTGTTATTATAAGCTTATCTGTATGTAAAAATAAAAAATATACAGAGAACTACCACTTTAAAACATTTTCCTGGTATGAGGCATTGGTGGGCAGCATTGTGGGTGGTGTGTATATGTTACCTAGGTTCTCACATACACATGGTGAGGGGCTCCAGGGTTTCAGATTGATAAAGAAAACAAACTTTTGTTTGTTATTTCATAATCTTAATGAGTTCTGTTGTGGGGCCGGGGGCTTTGCATAGCTGTGACTGGGATAAAGACTCCATTCCTAGGGCCACATTTTACCCGTTAGCCAAACTCAATCTTTAGTTTCAGCTGTCCATACACCTTTATAGGTGATCATGTGTTAAAAAAAAAAAAAAGTGCCTGCTACCCAACTTGTTTTGCCTTTAAAAAGGCTTCATCAGGGGAAGTTCTGTGGAAAGATGGCACTTAGTTCAAATCTCATAACACATGCATAAAAGCAGAGAGCATACCTGAGAGTCTCCCGGGCTGTGTATCCAGAACCAATGAGGATAGATTCATCAAAGAGTTTGTCCATGCAAGGGATGAACTCTACAAATACAACAATAAAAAACCTTAGCGTTTCTTAACAAAAAGAATCCTAAGTCAGCCATAGACTGTTTGAAATACAGCTGGTTCAGTCAGATCTATTTATCAATTTCATTACAACCAGTCTATTGTTTTTTTTTAACCGATCACTGCAGATGATTTGAATGTATTCTGCCGCAAGGGGACGGTTCTAGTCCCTCCCTGCCTGCATAACACAATAGCACTATGGGAGGGATTCCCCCTCATCACCACTGACCATGTTTGATGGGGGAAATCAACCAATTTTCTTCCTGCCACCTGTAGTTCGAGGAAATAAAACTGCATAATGTATAGTCTGCTCTAGGCTTATCATTCACAATGTTCATCTGTAAACAGATTTAGTTAGTCATGGACCCCCATTATAATCCTTGGACTCCATGTATATACATAATTGGATGACAGGAACCAGTAGAGCTTTACCACATTTACTAAGGCCGACCATACATGGAGCAAATTTGCATGATTCCCCATCAACACATAGAATGTTGATGCAGGAATCCCTCCTGTCGGACCACAGTCTTCTTCCAGGTGGGGACGGCTGGGGGAAGTTGTTCCCAATGGGAGAAGACAACTATCATCGCTAGCAGCCATTAATGATAAACGCAAGAGAATCCGGCAGGCTGGTTGTACCCAAGTTGATCGATTGATCAACTTGGTACATTCAGCCTGCCCATTAACAGCATCTCGGCTGGTAGCTGTTGAACCGGCCGAGATTTAAACTGTGTATGGCCAGCCTAAGATCTGGCAAAAAATTGAAGCAACTGCACTTTCAAAGTGCTCAGTCCATTTGCCTTTAGTAAAATCTACGCTATAGTGTTGTCACATTAAAGAGGAAAATAGGAGTACACTGCATGTGGCAAATCAACAGTTTTGTTTACTTTATGTCAGCTTTAACCACTTCAGGTCCGCGCTATTGACAATACGTGAACAGCGCGGACCTGAGGCGCCGGGGTCACGTCTTTGGACGTGATTTGCTTGTAATTCCCCGCTTGTAATTCCCCAGCGGAGGAAAACAGTCCCGACGCATCACCGAGGATCCAATGAGTGTACCCGGTGGCCGCGATGTCCGTCAGGTACACGCGATCGTCGGTGAGAGAGCAGGGACGTGGAACTCTGAGTGTAAACACAGAGCTTCACGTCCTGTCACTGAGGTGACAGATGCTGTTTCTCTTGTACATAGGGAGACAGCATCGATCACCTCCCCCAGTCACCCCCCTCCCCCCACACAGTTAGAACACACCCAGGCAATACATTTAACCCCATCCTCACCCCCTAGTGTTAACCCCTTCAATGCCAGTCACATTTATACAGTAATTAGTGCATTTTTATAGCACTGGTCGCTGTATAAATGTGAATGGCGCCAAAAATGTGTCAAAAGTGTCCGATGTGTCCGTCGCAATATCGCAGTCCCAATAAAAATCGCAGATCGCCGCCATTACTAGTAAAAAAAAAAATATAAAAAAAAAATCATAATTATGTCCCCTATTTTGTAGGTGCTATAACTTTTGCGCAAAGCAGTCACTTATTGTGATTTTTTTTTTTTTTTTTTTTTACAAAAATACGTAGAAGAATACGTATCGGCCTTAACTGAGAAAAAATATATATATAAAAAAAAAATGGGATATTTATTATAGCAACAAGTAAAAAATATATATATATTTTTAAATTGTCGCTCTTTTTTTCATTATAACGCAAAAAATAAAAACCGCACGGGCGATCAAATACCACCAAAAGAAAGCTCTATTTGTGGGGAAAAAAAGGACGCCAATTTTGTTTGGGTGCCACGTCGCACGACCGCGCAATTGTCAGTTAAAGCGACGCAGTGCCGGAAGCTGAAATTTCGCCTGGGCACGAAGGGGGTTTATGTGCCCAGTAAGCAAGTGGTTAATTGTATTGTGTGCCGCTAAACAATTTTGCCCAGAAGGGTTTTGCATAAGTATTATCTTTATGGCTATTCCAATGATATTTCTCTCCCCCCACCTAAAGAAACCCATGTTAAATAAGAATACTCTCCTTCCTAAGAAGGCCACAAAACAGATAGAGGACCTATCCTCACTGTTAAGAACCCATCATGCCCCCTCTAGTGGCTGCCACTGGAACAAGAATATACTCTCACAAGCCTGTCCTGCACAGAAACCTGCTCATACAATCAACATGTAACCAATACTACCTCCAGCACGTTCAGAAACACAACTTTATAGAAAGGTCATAAAAGAAGCAACCAATCATATCAGCAGAAACAGCAAAAAAAAAATTGGGGGACAATATTTTATTGGTAGATCAAATCAGTAGTTGGCATGCAAGCGTTGTGTTCTTACAGGATATTTTTAAATCAAGCTTTATTCAAAAAGAAAAAGAAATAAATCGAAGTCATAAAAATTGATTACATACGGCTTCTTAAATCTGTGCTGAGGATATGCTTTGCGGCAATGAGCAGCTCTTTCCGGAGGTGAGCTGTTTCCGGCGGGCAGTTGGTAAGAAGCTGCAGCATGCCTTTAACCATTTGTTGGGAATGCTTTGCCACGGTGTCCTGTACAAAAAAAAAAAAAAAGACACAAGAAAATCTGAATATGGTCTCTGCAACAACATGCAGAAGACATACAATTAAAATTAAACACATAAGCCCATCATACCTGATAGATTCTAATGATGTAAGCCAAAAACGATAATGTTTTGATCTGGGCAGCAATAAAATCAGCATAGAGTTCTTTGTTGTATAACTTGTGCTGCCTACAAGGTTAAAACAAGAAAAATACGTATTATTAGTTTGCTATTTGACAACAAATTAGAAAAAAAAAAAAACATTTTATTGCAGAACAGACATTAGGCTCAATTCACTGAGCTATAACGCACGTTATTTGATGTATTTGACGTAATGATTGTTATTTTTTTAGCTGCCAGTATTATTTTCTGCTCTTATTGTTAAAAAAATATTCCTTATGGCAGATACACAAAAAAAATCTTATAAAAATGTTTCAACTTTTTCCATGTTTATGCTATACTGACATTACACAGAAATTTACAGGCTACGAGGACGCAAGGAGGTACAAATACCTGGCAGTGGCGGAAACTTGGGTTACAATTGTGTTCATGATCAAAGGGACAAATTCTGACACCATGTTGTGAATATTTAGCTTGTAGAGCTGCAGAAAAAAAAGAGAGACAAGACAATTTATTAAAAAAAAACACATGTAACAACTTAAACCCTCAAAATGAACTTTTTAGCTAACCTATCTGTAGCCTTAATAAATGCTGGTAGCGTTTTTTTTTGTGTACACTTACCTGTCTTCACCGGCACTTCCGGGTCTTCTTCCTTGCGGGGAGTGGGCGTGTTCGCTGTTTTTCCCCCCCGACAGGGAGCTCTGCATAGATGATTGACGTGCGCGTCATCACCTTCCGAAAATATCCGACGGGGACTCGGCTCTTTACGGCGCCTGCGCCTACCGTGTAGAGCCGATTGCTCGGGCACCGTAAAGTGCCGAGTCAAAAGGCGATGACGCGCACGTCAATGATTATGCAGAGCTTAGGAACGCCTACTACCCGGGGAGCGAGAACCCGGAAGCCAGGTGAAAACCGACAGAAAACCGTAAGTACAGACCGAAAAAAAAAAATCCAGCATACTGTTGATGTCAGCAGTATGCTGGATATAACAGTCTATATTTTTTTAGGGTGAACCCCCACTTTAAATGTAAAACTAAAAAGACAAAACTTATTTTTTTTGTTTTTTCCTGTGTCCCGTTGCAAGTAGATATCTCTTCACTTCCTGTCCAATAGCCAAACAAAGTGAGAGGAAGTTCCTGAAAATTAGGGAGATTTCTTGGGGACTCCGAAGTCACCAGAATTAGTGTCCACATTGGAAGATTCCCCCTCTATTACTTTTCTGGGGACAACCCAAAATTTGAGATTTTTTATTTTTGATGATCATGGTAAAAAAGGACAAAATAGAGGCAGAATCTTCTTTAAAAAAAAAAAGGGAGAGAGAAAGAAAAAAAGAGAAGGAGAACATAAAAGTGCTTGTGCAGCTGCACAGTCAACCCAATAACTTTTACTTAACAGCTGTAAAAAATAGAAAAAAAAAAATTTAAAAGATGTTGCCGTATGTGACATATAATCAGCTTCTGTCCACAAAAGAGAAGTAGTGTGTAGGATCAACGCATTTCACAATTAATGCTTCATCAGGATCCGTGCCAGCAACAAGGAACAAAGAAGCTGCACATATTGAAATTGAAATAGATTAGAATTAAAGTAGAATGCGGTTTAAACAAAAAATGTCAACAAACTATTACAAATGAGAACTTACTGAAAACTTTTTTTTTAATCTTTCCCTCTAACTCAAATGCTCTCCATAAGCTTTCATTTGTAATAATTTGCTGCAATTTATGGTTAAGATGATATTGTACTTTAATTGTATAATAATCTATTCCGAAATGTGCAGCTTCTTTGTTGCTGTTACAGGTCCTGATGAAGCATTAATAGTGAAACGCGTTGATCCTGTCCACTTATCTTTTGTAGACAGAATATGATTAATACTGCAAAGTCTTTTTAATTAGTCCAGAAATGCATATTTTAGGCTTTATTTCTGTGGTTTTAAAGATGTCATTTGTTTTTTGTGTCTTACAATAAAGATGTATACTTTTTAACAATTGTCGACTTTTGGGCGACGCCCCATTATCTCACTCTCCGCTGCTCTGTGATCAGAGAGAACTATTTAAGTAGCAACATAGAATTCCAGGTCAGCCTATAATGGCTTATAAAGTGACAGCAATCAGATCTTATCAGTTTAGCTTTCAGCACCCTTTGTGAACTCTTATTAAAAATACACACACCGTCCACACAACTCTCACTGCGCGCACGCACTCGCACATACACACCAAGAGTCACATTATTCGGGCTCAAGCAAGATAATTTCATCATTTTGCTATAAGAACACACACACCAGGTCATCAAGTCCTGCGGGAATGCGTGGGAACGGAGTCCCTGCAGTTTTTTCACAGCAGGAACGCAGTTCCTTTTGCAGGACTAGAGCAGCCTCTAGCAACCGAGCTGCCCGAGCCAATCCTCCACTAAGCGGCGATGCCCAGCTCGAGTCACCGTCAGGGGCAGGCAAACCTTAGTAATCCATTAGGTTACTGGCTGCTTTCTGTATATGGATTCATCGGGTAGTGTGTGGGTACTTCCTCGATGCCGCAATGTCTCCTGGGAGCTTTTGTCATTCTCAGGAGACATTGCGCAGGTTTGCCATGAGTTATCGCAAGATTTAGAAAGAACTTACGGTTTAGTAATTATGCATATGAGCAAATACATTTATTTTTTTGGGTGGGGGAGTGGATCTTGGGTGGGAGTTCCCACACTTTTTTTCCCCAGGACTTGACCCCTGACAACACACACTAAAACTATCACAGTGTTGTGTTCAGAATGTTTATCACTACTGATATTGAAGTATTATGCAGAGAAACAGACTTACTTGGTACATAAGAACTACTATGATTGGCAACTCCGCCAGCACCTTCAGGGAGAGAGCGCCTTTAGGGATGATTGTGTGCTGCATGGAAACAAAACAAAATCAGCCAAAGGGGAGTTGAACGTGCAAGTTAGACACAGAAAGCACAACTCAAAATCATCACATATAAAAAAAACATAATTTTACTGATCAATAAATATTTTGCCAAGTTTAGGTTTTGATCTGTTTCAATCATAGCAGAACATTCCACTTACTGTTCTTGTCTCACTGTCTTCTCGCTCCGGATTTACTTTGACAACAATGGTGGAAATCATGCCAACCATTTCGGGTGTAGGAACAGTGTTATCAGCAATCGCAGGAGGGCTCTCAAAGTAGCGATTCTTTATTTTAAAAATAACAAAATAAATGTTAGAGCATAACACACACAAATCATCTATAGCATTATGGCCACCGACAGGCAAGGTGAATAGCATTGAAGATCTCATTAAAATGACATCAGAAAGTGGGTGGGATATACTAGAAGGAAGGGAAAATGTTCTCCCGGCGTTTATGTGTTGAGAGCAGAAAAATGGAAAAGCATAAAGATTGAGACTTTTACAAGGGCCAAAATTGTAATGACTGGACAACAGATATAGCTAGTGTGGGATAATCAACCATACCGCCACAGTCAAGATCCACAAAAAAAAGGTAAGAAGCGGTGCAAGGAAGGAAAATTGGTTAGCCAGCAAAATTGTCATGCGCCGACTGATGCACACGAGGAGCGAGGGCTGGTCAGTGTAGTCCGAGCCAATAGAAGAGCTACTGTAGCGCAAATTGCTGGAAAATTTAACAATGGTTCTGATAGAAGGGACCATGTGTGTATGCAATAATGAGATAGATAATTCTCTCTCATATGTCTGCACTTTTCCCCAAATACATCATCGTGCAAAGGTTCGAAGGCAGGCTACACCTTTGCAGCCATTTTGCCATCTGCTGGGTGCTCAGTGTGCCCCTGTACCTTTAGGAAGGGGTGGGCTGCCTTCCTTTAGTCCACCTGCCTCCATCTATACATCAGAATGCATTTGCTTCCATTATGGAATATCTTATAAGCTAGGGATAGGACCGCAGATACCAGGGTGCCTTGGCGGGGCTCTGTAGCTTACGCATGTACTTGCAAATGTGTGCAGACTAAACCACCTGTTAACGCATATGCCCTGTACACACGATCGGCCAATCCGATTAAAACGGACTGATGGATTTTTTCATCAGTTATCCGATGAAGCTGACTGATGATCAGTCGTGCCCACACACCATTAGTTAAAAAAACGATCGTGTCAGAACACGGTGACGTAAAACACAACGACGTGCTGAGAAAAATGAAGTTCAATTCTTCCGAGCATGCGTCGACTTGATTCTGAGCATGCGTGTATTTTTAACCGATGGACGTGCCGACAGACGATCGTTTTTTTTCTATCAGTTAGTTAACCATCAGATAATTTTTAAAACAAGTTCCTAGTTTTTTTAACCGATGGATAAAAAAAAAACGATGGGGCCCACAGACGATCGGTTAGTCTGATGAAAACGGTCCATCAGACAAACCGATAGGTTGATTCGGTAAGTAAGCTTGGATTTATCAATGGCCCTTTCCAAACATGTTTCCTTCCAATGCTGCAATGGCCAGTTATAGGTGGGGGCAGTGGTCTATTATTTGTACAAAGCATAAACCAGTGTACAATCATCCTACAGATATACTGGATTTTCAAGCTGTACTTTAGTTACTGTACTAATGTAACTGCATAATAAGACGGTTTGTCTCAATGAATGGCCTAGAGCCGCAGTCTCCAAACTGCGGCCCGAGGGCCAGATGTGGACCTTTGCTGGCTTCTTTCCGGCCCTTGGGGCACTATTCCATTTACTGATATGAGGCACTATTCCTCCAACTGACAGCTACAATGGGGCACTCTTTCTCACGTATACCAATGATGGGATACTATTTCTCCTATTAATAATGGCACTATCCCTCCTATTGACCACCAATCCTGAGGCCATATTTATTTTCAATGATGGCATTTTTTTTTTTTTTTGCCCCTGCTGGACACAATCCGGCCCTCCTAAAGTCTAAAGGACAATAAACTGGCCCTTTGTTTAAAAAGTTTGGAGACCCCTGGCCTAGAGAAAGACAGCGATCAAGAGATTCTGCTGCAACCCAACTGGACACAAAATAAAATAAGTTACTACAAATTTTAAGTTTGCAACCCCGACGCGATCCACAGAAATAGAAAAATACAGACTTAATGCTAAACTAAGGGGTCCTGGACGTCTTCATATAATGAACACATGAGAGGCGAGGGCTAGAAGCCATTCACATTCACTGCATCCTGCAGAAAACCAAGCTGAATGAAGTCTATGGAAAGATACCTCTCCTCAGATTTTGAAAGAACAAATGTTCTCTCTACACAAAGCAATAGAAGACTACATATGTAGGCCAGCACAGGTCTAGTGTGTCTTAAGCCTCATACACACGATCGGACTTCCATCGGACAAATCTGTGGATTTTTGCCCAAAGGGCGTTCGCCGTGAACTTGTTCTGCATACAGACGGCAGAACTTTTTCAGGCGACATTTATGAAACTACGCTTTTTCTGCTCTTTAGATCCACCCTTTGGGCAACTTCTGCTAATGTCTGTTGGTTAGCGTTGGTTCGGAGCATGCGTGTTTGTACTTTGGATTTTAGTCCAAAGGACTTACACGATTGGATAATCCGACGGAACACAGTTGGACAATTTGAGAGCATGGCCAGCCAACATTTGTTGTCGGAAACTCCAAATATTGTCCGACGGAGCATACAGACGGCCGGATTATCCGACAAAACACGTCCATCGGACAATTGTTGTCAGAATATCCGATCAAGTGTGTACGAGCATTTACTCAAACATAGTTAGTCAGGTTGAAAAAAAAGACACAAGTCCATCCAGTTCAATCACAAAAAAAGTTCAACCCAAATGGCCAGTATGCTAATGTCTGCAAGAAGCTGGGGGTTCTCCGACTTCTGTACACCCATTGTGTACAGATTCCAAACAACCCAACATATGTCTAAGATTCAGTCTGACTTAAAGTCCAATTATGCTGAAACAAAGCCAAAACGACCTTATTTATCGGCGTTTAATGTGCACCCTAACCTTAAGAGGGAATTTTCAGCAAAAATAAATTCCACAGCCCCCTGCCTATAACACGCAGGCACAGTTTACCCTCTATTTTCAGGGTAAAACGTGAGTGTTATACGCCAATAAATACAGCAATTCTAAGCCAATGAAGGGGAATTTTGGGATTCGCCAATACTTAAAACGTTATACAGTAAAACCTTGGATTGTAAGCACAATTTGTTCCAGAAACATGCTTGTAATCTAAAAGCACTTAAAGCAAAATGTTCCCATAAGAAATAATGGAAACTCAAATGATTCGTTCCCCAACCATTTAATCATAAGTCCTTCAGTTTATAGTCCATATAAAAAGATTATAGCACTGTGATAAGTTGTGTAACCATAAAATATCCATCCACAAATGGAAGCCTCCCCAAGGGGGTTAGAAGCAAAATCCAGCAGGTGTCACAGAGTATAAAAGAGAAGAAAGGCGCCTCCAAGTGTAGGAATATGTTGCTAAATGTTGTACTGTCATTAAATTTAACACATTGCTACACTTAGAGGGGCCTCTCTTCTTACACTCAGTTGTGACATGACGCTGCTTGTATATCAAGTCAAAATGTATTTAAACATTTTGCTTGTCTTGCAAAACGCTCTCAAACCAAGGTTTTACTGTATTTCTTCATGTAGGTAGGGTACAGAGCTCATTATGCTCCATATTCCCAGCCATCGCAATGGGAACTGAAGACGAGCATTGAAAACACTTACCACAACTTTTGGAAGCTCCTTATAAATCTGACGGACAAAGTCAAGGAAATGGTGAATCTAAAAGAAATGGAAACAAAATAGTTTAAAACCATCTTAAAGCAGAATGTGATAATCTCTTATTGTGTATATGATAAAAGATAAAAATGTCATACAGCTTTAAAGCATACCTAACCTCAAGAACTAAAATTGCTAGTATTGTAGCTTACCAGTCCTTGGATGTGGTGGCTGCATTTGTTTTCTTTCCTTTAGTTTAAACCTGGTAATCCTGCCGTTAACACACTTTCTGTCCAAGCCTAACAACCGTACCAAGCAGCCTAGTCACCCTAGGACAGGGAGTGTGTTTGGACTACACAACACCTCCCTCATCTCCATAACAGAGGGGGGTGTTATGTAGTCCACAAAAGACATCCGGGACCATTGCAAACCGAGCGGGGCAGAGAGTACAGGAAGTTGAAAGCTCAGGTTTTTTTTTTTTTACCGGTCAAACAGATATAATAGTTGCCCTTCCAACTGTGGCTGAAATCTCCAACAATCCTCCAATCTTTGACACATGTGTACCCACAGAGTCCATTCACATCAATGAAGAGCCATTACAGATGTGCATTCCCACAAAGTGAATGTGCCAACCTTCAGATCATAACAAGCCCACATAACATGATAAAGCACATTACCTCTTGGGTGATCGGTGGCCTGAACTGCTTGTGTAGCTCTATGATGATTCGTAAACAGATCAAAACATTCTCCTCGTTCTCAATCTACAACAAAAATTATAAACAAATAGTTTCATAAAAAATAAAATAAGAAAAATAAGAAAAATAAATACTTTTTCCACTTAAAATCATAAGAGAGACAAGTCCAGTCTAACTCGTAATATGTAAAGAATGCAGCAGCCTAAAGAACAGCTGGATATGTTCCATTCATGTTATTAATACCGATATACTGCAATTCGTTTATTCTTATTCCCCTCATATGCAGCATAATGCACAGCAGTCCAGGCTTGGCTTATTAATGAAATCCAGCAGCTGTTAATCACCTTAGACCAGGGGTCTCCAAACTGAAGCCCTTTACTTGCCTTTATCCAGCCCTTGGGGCACTATTCTTCTCACTTATATGAGACACTAGTCTACTAACCGACAACAATGGGGCACCATTTCTCCCATCAACACCAATAATGGGGCACTACTGCTCCAAATCATAGGGTACTATCCCCCCTCCTAATACCAACTATGTTTATGCCCGATACCATGGAAAAAAACGTATACCGCCGCTGGCCACAGTCTGGCTCCCCTTGTAATAAGAGAGGTATGGACTCCAGAGATAGAGATATCATTTTGGCCGTGTACAAATCATTAGTAAGACCTCATCTGGAATATGCAGTCCAGTTTTGGGCACCAGTTCTCAAAAAGGATATCGGAGAACTGGAGAAAGTGCAGAGAAGGGCAACCAAACTGATAAGAGGCATGGAGGAGCTCAGCTATGAGGAAAGATTAGAGGAACTGAATTTATTCCCTCTTGAGAAGAGGAGAATAGGGGGGGGGGGGATATGATCCACATGTACAAATATATAAGAGGTCCATATAGTGAACTTGGTGTTAAGTTAATTACTTTACGGTCAACACAAAAGACAAGGGGGCACTCTTTGTGCCTGGAGGAAAGGAGATTTCACCTCCAAATTGAAAATGTGGAACAGACTCCCTCCAGAGGTGGTTTTGCCAGCTCAGTAAATTGCTTTAAGGCCTGGATACTTTCCTAAATGTACATAATATAACTGGGTATTAACATCATTACACCATTAAAAGAGAAATCTACACTATGCTGGTGTGCTGCTTTGCCTTGTCACTTGAATTTTGCTTGCAAAAGGAAAGCTCTTCCCTTTAAAGCTGAGCTGCAAAGGACAAAGTGCATTGTTACCCACGTAGTGGCTGGACTAAGACAACTTATTTGTATAGGATTGCCGCTATCCTGGAAGATCAGTGGGAGTTGATTTACATTGTGGCTCATCTAGGCGTGTTATGTTACTTTGTATACATTGTTACAATTTAATAACGTTTTGTGTGCAAATTAGCCAGTTCTGTTTTGTTTTAGTATTTAAAAAGGAACTATTGTTTAACAAACTTGTAATTTTCCAAAATAAATAAATAAAAACCACACACAAAAATCACTATGTGCCCTCTAAGGCGCCTTGCACACGGAGCGGTCCGTTTTTCGGTCCGCTCCGTGTGTCCGTCAGCGGACAGGGCGGTCCCCGCACACTGTGCAGGGACCGCCCCGTCTCTCCTCCGCTCTCCCCTATGGGGAGTCGGATGGAAACGGACCGTCTTTCCGTTTGCATCCGATCCGTTTGGCCGGACGGAAGAAAAATAGGACATTCTTCCGTCCGCAAAAATGGATGCGGATCTAGCGGACGTAAGCGGATGCATCATCCGCTAACGGATCCGCTCCCATAGGGGCCCATTACAAGTCCGTAAACAGACTTGTAATGAGCGGACGAACGGTCCGCTAGTGTGAAAGGGCACTTATCCTTTACCGCACTACTTTGCTGTCCTGATGAGCTTATGAGAATATTTTAAAGAGACTCATGCCCAACCTGAAGGAGCACAGGCCAGGTGACTGGATTGGGAAGACAAGGGGGACTGTTAAAGAGGAACTGCAGTCTGCTTACATAATTTGTAATAAAAACATCTTTGCCATTCTGAAGCCTCTCTCCAACCACTTTGCATATTATTGAATAAATACTGTTATTCTGTACTTGCCAAATATGCTGCAAAAATCTCCATCCAATGGCTGCAGCCATTTTAACTGTGGGCAGCTGAAGCTGCTGCCTGTTCACTACCTGGATTTACACAGGCACACACCTCCAGTTCTGCAGCTTTTATTGGCCCTCTTATGACTCATCCCCCTGTCTTAAGCCTACGCTTTTTACGAGACAAGAAACAGGAAGTGGGCTGTATAAGGTATTATCCAAAGTTAAAACAAGGGCAGAAGATTTAATAGATCTACCATGAACCCACAAGTACAGGATTCTTTTCACCAACATAAAAGTGCTTGAGCAGCTGCACAGCCAACCCAATCACTTTTACTGAACAGCTGTAAACAAAAACAATTGAAAGATGTTGCAGTATGAGACATATAATCGGCTTCTGTCCATCAACACATTTCACCATTAATGCTTCATCAGGATCTGTGCCAGCAACAAGTAACAAAGAAGCTGTACATAATAAAAATTGAAATAGATTTAAAGTATAATACCGTTTAAACAAAAAATTTCAACAAATTATTAAAAATTAGAGCTTATCAAAAACATTCCTTTAATCTTTCTCTCTCGCTCAAATGCTCCCCATAATCTTTCATTTGTAATCATTTGTTTTTTGTTAAGATGATATTATACTTTAATTGTATTCCAATCTATTATGATTTTAATATGTTTGGCTTTGTTCCGTGTTGCTGGCACGGATCCTGATGAAGCATTAATAGCGAAATGCGTTAAGCCTGCCCGCTTATCTTTTGTGGACAGAATCTGATTACATATCACATACGGCAACATCTCTTCAATTTGGCCAGAAATGCATACATTAGGCTTTATTTATGGTTTTAAAGAGGTCATTTGTTTTTTGGGTCTTACAATAAAGATGTATATTTTTTAACAATTGTTGACTTTTGGATGACGGCCCATTATCTCACTCTCCACTCCTCTGTGGTCAGAGAGAACTATTTAAAGGAGCAACACAGCATTCCAGGTCAGCCTATAATGGCTTATAAAGTGACAGCAATCAGATCTTATCAGTTTAGCTTTCAGCACCCATTGTGAACTCTTATTAAATATACACACACCGTCCACACAACTTTCACTGCGCGCACGCACTCGCACATACACACCAAGAGTCACATTATTCGGGCTCAAGCAAGATAATTTCATCATTTTGCTATTTAGTTGAAATGGACAACAACAGATTCTTTACACATGTATTTTATTGTTCAGGCATAGAGGTCTCATTTTCTTTCAATCAGCCGGAGGTCTTAGAAAAAAAAGTTTTTCCCCCATTTACACACAAGGTGGATGGAGGAATCCACCTGATGTGCCATTGGATTCGGTCAATGGAAAAAAATAAATAAAAAGGGGGGGGGGGTGGATAATGTCTAACTGCTGTCATTGCCTCGTTTTAACCATTTGCAAGTCCAGGCTGTTTTAAAAGACGGCTGAAGAACATTACATGGCTTCTATATTGCTTACAAAATTTGATTTGTAAGAGAAAAGGTTTCCTTTAGTCCCATGTTTTAGACAGTCATCACTAGGAGAAAACAATAAAATACTGTAGCCTATCCTCAAAGTAGCCATATACAGGAAAGAAAATCATTTGATTCCCCCCATTAAACCAAATAAAAATGGCGGTGCAATAATCTACCTGGGTACAATAAGCCCATACATGCATCAAAGTTCGATCGACTTATAGGCCGGCTTAAAAGAGTTGTAAAGGAAATGTTTTTTTTTTGCCTAAAATGAATGTCTGCGATGTAGACAGACAGAATAGTGTAATGATTCTGTTAACAAACGAGTAAATACCTATTAAATTCCTTCATCTATATCACCTCCGGCATTCTAGTTTCTGTTCTCTCATTCACTTCCTGGTTTGCATCATTTGTTCATGTAAGAACACAATTTCCCAGTATGCATTGCGGCACGCCCAGTAATTCACACCTCCTTGAAGTCTAACAGGTAGAGAGCGTCCTGCCGCACAGATGTAGTTCCCAGGAGGGGGCGAGCACAGCACTGACCACCGCAGTAAAGCCTCCCTTCACGGTGGTCAGTAAAATCAGACAAGCAGGAAGTGAACAGAACAGAGAAGAAATCGAGCAACTTCTGAGCAAAAAAGAACAATGCGGAAGTGAAAAGAGGAATGTCTGCAGGTAAATGATGCCATTGCATTGGTGGCTGCGTAAATATCCAAACAGTGACTGCTTCTGAATGTAGTCACAGTTTGGCTGATCATTTTCCACCCAGTCTGGGAAACGCTTGCAAGGCTCAAATTACGGCTGATTCAGACACAATTGGGCAAAGGTCAAACCATCTATGGGCAGCCACAGCATACTTTCTATTAGGGACTGTTCTAGACCCTTCAATTAAAGCATGGGCTGCATAAAATAACATTTATAATTTTAGAACTGCTGGTACTGAATAAAAAACAACATAATGGCTATTTAACTACAAAGAAACACGCATTTCTAAAAATAAATAAAAAAATAAAGTACCATTGACCTTACCTCCAGGAAACGAAACATGACAGACAGAACATTTTTGGTGTGAGGGCGAAGGTGTTCGTTGGTGGGGATCCGGTGGATTATTTCTAGAACTAATTTACGCAATTGCTGTAACAAAACAAAAATATTGCAATTAATACAACATAGTTAGACGTAAAATAAGAAAATTAAATGGTTCTCCCTGACCACACAGGAGTGGATGACGAGACAAGAGACTTTAATGCTGGCTTCACACTATTGCAAATTGGATGCAAGATTTTGACCGGGCTCTCAATGGAGCCGGTCCGCTGCGGCTCCGCTGTGAACTTGCACAGGAGCCCTGTGCGTCTTTTTCGTCCGTTTTAGGTCCGAATTCAGCCAAAAATTTGGGCTGAAATCTGACCTGAAATGGTGAACGAGGACGCATCAGACCCCTGCTGTGAGCTGCATGCGAAGATAGTGTGAAGTTGAACCAAGCCTAAATGTGCAGTCAACCAAAAGCCAACAATTATTAAAAAGTATACATTTATTTGTTTTCTTCAAATAAAGAACAACATCTTTAAAACCACAAAGTCTTAATATATGCATTTCTGGACAAATTAAAAGATGTTGCACTATGTGACATAAAATCAGCGTCTGTCCACAAAAGAGAAGTGTGCAGGATCAACGCATTTCACTATGAATGCTTCATCAGGATCCATGCCAGCAACAAGGAACAAAGAAGCTGAACATATTACAATTGGAATAGATTAGATTAAAAGTTATATCTAAATGTAACATTCATTGGGCATTGTCCTATTGTTATATTTAGTCTAGATACATAGACATATACTATCACTATTGTTTTCATTATTGTGGATGTACTTAAAGAGGGGGTTCGCCCTAAATATACACTTTTCCAGGTGATCCAGCATATTGGCGTCAGGGCCAGTATGCTGTTTTTTTTTTTTTTTTTTTTAAAAGCCCCACTTACTGTATTATCTTCAATTTTGATTGATCTCCCCAGCAGGGGATGGCGCCTGTATAGCCTGTCACTAGTACCGAAACTACCCGATTTAGGACTTTTATTTCCGGCGCAATACGGCGCCTGCGCACAGACCTAGGAGCTGACTGCGTAGGCGCCGTATTTCTCCGAGTCCTATTTTGGCTTTTTTCGGAGGGCGTGACGCGCCATAGCCGTAGGACTCGGAGAAATACGGCGCCTGCGCAGTCAGCTCCTAGAACTGTGCGCAGGCGCCGTATTGCGCCGGAAATACCCTAGTCCTAAATCGGGTATTTTCGGAACCAGTGATAGGCTATACAGACGCCATCCACCGCGGGGGAGCCAAATCAAAATTGAAGATAATACAGTAAGTGGGGCATTTGAAGAATACAGTAAGTGGGGCATTTGAAGAAAAAAAAAAAAAACAGCATACTGGCGCTGACGCCAGTATGCTGGATCACCTGGAAAAGTGTATATTTAAAGTGAACCTCCACTTTAAACTGTTAGTAACCGTACTTTTGTGACTTGCTTTATAAAACTTAATATTGAAAATATTGAAATAAAAATGTACAATACCATTTAAATAAAAGCAAAACAACAAAATGAGAGCTTATTGAGAACATTTTTTTAATCTTTCCCTCTCTCTAATGCGCCCCACAAGCTTTCATTTGTTGGAATTTTTTGTTTAGAATACGATTAACGACTTCAGCCCCAGACCATTTTGCTGGTCAAAGACCAGGCCACTTTTTGCAAATCGCCACTGCGTCGCTTTAACTGACAATTGCGCGGTTTTGCAAAAAAAAAAAAAAATCTCAATAAGCGTTTTTTGATTGGTCTCATGGCATTTTTATTAATATTTTTTTTTACTAGTAATGGCGGCGATCAGCGATATTGTGACTGCGGCTTTATGGCGGACACATCGAACACTTTTGACACATTGAGACCATTGTCATTTTTACAGCGATCAGTGCAATAAAAATGCACAGATTACTGTAAAAATGACACTGGCAGTGATGGGGTTAACCACTAGGTGGTGCTGCAGGGGTTAAGTCAGTACTAGGGAATGATTCTTACTGGCTACATGTGTCACTAGGCAGAATAGGGGAATGCATTGTTTACAAAGACATCCCCCTGTTTTGCCTTTGCGCCCACTTTCGCGGGCCGCCCAGGAACATAGAGTTCCCAGGACCCTCCAGCACGCTCACGCAGCACATGTGCCCACTGGGAGGCAAATTTAAAGGGACGTACAGGTACGCCAATGTGCCTGCCCGTGCTATTGTGCCGACGTACATCGCAGTGCGGCAAGTGGTTAAAGTATAATATAATTTTAACAAAAAAAAAAAACAGTTCTCAATAAGCTCATATTTGATGACATTTTTTATTTAAACGGTATTATACTTTAATAATATTCTAATTTTAATATGTGTAGCTTATTTGTTCCTTGTTGCTGGCACGGATCCTGATGAATAGCAAAACGCGTTGATCCTGCCTGCTCATCTTTTGTGGACAGAATCTGATTAAGTATCACATACTGAAATATCTTTTTAATTTATCCTGAAATGCATATATTATTTATATATTGGTTATAAAGATGTCATTTGTTTTTTGGGTCTTTAAAAAAAAAGAAGGATGTATACTTCACAATTGTTGACTTTTGGGTGAGGGCACATTACTCAGTCAGAGAACTATGTAAAAGGGGTTGTAAAGGTTTGTTTTTATTTTCTAAATAGGTTCCTTTAAGAGTCGGTTCACACTCCGGGGGCGGCTCTGCAAGTCTGTATAGAAGTCAATGCAAGTCGCCCCCGAAGTCGTACAGGGAGTAAATTTCTTGCGTCGCTCCGATTAGGACGCTCCCATTGCACTGCATGGGAAGCGACGCGTCAGGCGGCTGAGCCACCTGACGCGTCGCCCCAGTGTGAACCGGCTCTAACACATGGTTTACCAACCTTTTCCTTCTTAATGTTTTTTTCCCCCCCTTTGTCTGAATTTCTCACTTCCTGTTCCCTCCTCAGTAAACTGCTCTGACTGACTAACCCCCAGCCAGAATGGCTCGGATGATGGGGGCAATCTTACTGAGGAGAAACAGTAAGTGAGAAATTCAGACAAAGAAAAAAAAAACATTTAGAAGGGAAATGGAAGGAAAAAGGTAAGTGAACCAACAATGCACTAGCTTAAAGGAACCTATTTAGAAAAAAAAAAAAAAAAAAACTTTACAGCCATTTTAAGTAGCAACACAGCATTCCAGGTCAGCCTATAATGGTTTACAAAGTGACAGCAATCAGATCTTATCAGTTTAGCTTTCAGCACCCATTGTGAACTCTTATTAAAAATACACACACCGTCCACACAACTTTCACTGCGCGCACGCACTCGCACATACACACCAAGAGTCACATTATTCGGGCTCAAGCAAGATAATTTCATCATTTTGCTATTTAGTTGAAATGGACAATAACAGATTCTTTCATTCTGTCTAGTTTACAATACACACGTATTGTATTGTTCCGGCCTAAGGCTAGCCATAGAGGTCTCATTTTTAGGGGCTTATCAAAAAAACAGATTCCCCCCCTGCTGTGCCATTGGATTCCGTCAGCGGGACTCCTCCACTGTCCGAATACACAGATCAGCAGCTTTACCCTGCTAATGGAAAATATGTTTTCCACCAGTCCCATTCCACATTCATTATATTGACTTCCATCGAGAAGAAACGGCCAGAGATGGATTGGAATTGGGCTTGGCTAAACTGGCCAAATTTGAATCCATCTATTGGCCGCATAAAAGTGTTATGCATTTGACGACTGTGATCGTTATTTGAAGAAAACTGTTAAGGAAAAGTAATAAAATCAGTGGGTTTGGTTCCGCTTTGAGCCCTGGTTGACATTGATGTAAATCTGATGCAGTTCAGATATATTCCAGAATGCAGTCGCATGTCAAGTGAAATAACATTGTTTTCCAAACAAGCACAGAGCCCCCCCCCCCCTTTTTTTGTCTAGCTTAATACTTAAGCTAGACAAAAATAAAATAAAAAAATAAATAAATAAAAAATAAAATCGCATTACAATCACAGCTATCAAGCACAAAATGCACCGCAAATTCGCACTACATCGCACCGAATGGACCTAGGCTTAATGTGAAACATACAAGAGTCGGATGCAACAGTCACTGTTAGATGCACATTAGCACAGTCTAAGGATTACCTGTGCAGGTTTCTCCTGTAGGAACTGGACTTCCCCATCTTGCAGGAAGGTCAGAAAGCGTGGGATAATATGCTCCAGGAAGGTGGAATACTGGGCTGATGTGGTGACATTCTAGGAGGAAACAAAAGCCGTTAAAAACACCTTAAAGTGATACTAGAGGATTTTTTTTTTGTTTTTCTTTTAAATAACAAACATGTCATACTTACCCCCACTGTGCAGTTCGTTTTGTCGAACATCCTCTTCTGGGGTCCCACGGCAGCTGTCTCTGCTCCTCCTCGCAAGAGCTAACCCCCTCCGGGAAGCTCTCTCCCAAGGGGGTTACTTTGCGGGCGTGCTCTTGTGTTATACACTCGGAGTGCATAGCCACAGAGTGTATAACTCTGCCCCGCCCCTCGGCAGCCGCGTCATTGGATTTGATTGACAGCAGCAGGAGCCAATGCTGCGCTGCTATCAATGGGTCCAATGAGGCACCGATCAGCCATTGAGAGAATGACACGTGATCGTGCCCTCTGAAAAACGGGGGCTCTTGGGGGGCCGGACACAGCAAGGTGTTTTTTCACCTTAATGCATAGGATGCATTTGGTGAAAAAAAAAATATATATATTTACAACTCCTTTAAGGCCCCTTTCACACTGATGGAGTCTGCCAGCTCAGAACAGGATCTCTCCTTTGATCCCCACTGAGCAGGCAGATGACATGTCCATGTCCGCTGATTCAGAGCGGACATGGACACACTCCTGCTGTACTCTATGGGCTGTCAGATGGAAATGGACCGCCTGTCAGTTTCCATCTGACTATCATCCGATCCGCCAGAAGATGGTAAACCGGATCGAATAAGATGTCGGCAGGTGTCAAAAGATACATATGTTGACATCTGCCACCCCATAAAGAGCAATGGATGGTCCGATCGAGTCACCTATGGATGGTCCGATCTGGTCCGCCTATAAAACTGACAAGCAGACCCGATTGGTCCATCGGTGTAAAATGGGCCTAAAGTGCACACATGCCAAGACTATAGACTGTACAAGCCATTGACATTCTTAAATAAGTAAAAAAAAGCTGAAAAAATAAACAAACAGTCATCTATATGCTGTTACTGTGACGTTATTTTTCAAAAATTAAAAACAAAAACACATTTTTCCCCAATGCTTGTAGAAACAGAGGTGAATGAGGGGGGAGTTCTTTTACTGCTTCTTCAAAACATTTAATACTTTAGTAAGCCTAGCCTTGCCACAGGTTTACTTTAATAAGCGTTCCATAACCACTTAAGGACCCCCGCACGCACATATACGGCCACAGAATGGCACGTACAGGCACAAGGGCGTAAATTTACGTCCCCGCCTAAGTGCGGTTCGGGGGTCCCATCGGGACCCCCTCCGCGGCATGCGGGGGTCCCCCTGGCTCCGGGAGCGATCCGAGATCAGCGGGCGGATGTCGGCGCTTACCCGCCCCCCCCGCGATCGCTCCCAGCCAATGGGAGCGTGCTCCCATCCTGTCAGTTCCTCCTCCTGTGTTTACACAGGAAGGAGGAAATGATGTCACCTCTCATCGCAGCGCTGTTTCCCAGCGCTGCTGATGAGAGAAGACATCACAAGTAAGTGTGCACCAACACAACACTGACACACACTCACATAGGCATATTAACCCCTTGTGATCGCCCCCCCCACCCCCCTGTCACAGTGTCACTGAATGCAGTGATCTAATCACTGCATTTAGTGTCAGTGTGACAGGCAGTGTAAAAAACAGTTAGTGTTAGGTTCAGGATAGCCCCCCCCACCCCCCCTAATAAAGTTTTAACCCCCTGATCACCGCCCTAGTTAACCCTTTCACTCCCTATTGCCAGCGTCACTAAGCGATCATTTTTCTGATCGCTGTATTAGTGTCGCTGTTCCCGCTAGGTAGCTATTTTTTTTTATTGCGATTTTTTTTTTACTAAAGACATGTGGCTAAATAAATTTTGGCCTAAATGTTTGACTAAAATTTAGTTTATTTGATTTTTTTTTTAACAAAAAGTAAAAAATAGTGTTTTTTTTTCAAAAATGTCGCTCTATTTTTGTATATAGCGCAAAAAATAAAAATCGCAGAGGTGATCAAATACCACCAAAAGAAAGCTCTATTTGTGGGAAGAAAAGGATGCAAATTTTGTTTGGGAGCCACGTCGCACGACGGCGCAATTGTCTGTTAAAGCGACGCAGTGCCGAATCGCAAAAACACCTTGAGTCATTTACCAGCGTATTGGTCCGGGTCTTAAGTGGATAATCAAACTCCAGTACCGTAAAGAGACCCTGTCATTAGAAAAGTATGGGGCTACCATTGCTGCCTTCTCTTGAGAATGTTAGTTGACTTAGCTCTGTCTGGATTCAATATCCGAGTCACTGACCTACAACAAGCATACTGTAAAAGTGTCAGGTTTATAATTTGTTTCAGGTCAGAAACTCAGCACTGAAGCCCAAAGGTTTTCCCCTCAGTTTAGTCCGATACGTATTCTTTTACTTATTTTCGGTAAAAAAAAATAAAAATGGCTGGGTGTGTGACATCACCGATAGTCGTTCCCTATGACAGGGAACAGACGATCAGTGACAGGCTCACTAGGAAGCATGGGGAGAGGTTTCCTCTCCCCGTTCTTCAGCTCTGTGACCTGATCGCGGGACACCAGCGGCGATAGGGTCAGCGCGTCCCGCAGCTCAGGAACGGGTCGCAAGCAAGCCGGCGGCAGCGCGGCCCACAGCTAGGCTCTTAAAGGGCAACGTACAAGTACGCGATTGCGCCCAGCCAATCCATTCTGGCGACGTATATCAGCATGAGGTGGTCCTTAAGTGGTTAAATAAACTCAGTTATCACCCTTTTTTATCCAAGTATTGGACAAAATCCTGGCTCTTCTGGGGAAATCAAACTGATTTACACAGGAGAACATGGGGTTCAAAACTAAAAAAAAATGTAAAAACATCTGATGTGGCATATGCATAAACATATGCAATAAATGGACATATAGGGCCAGATTCAGGTAGAGTTAGGCTGGAGTATCAGCGATACTCCAGCCTAACTCTCACTTTGAGCCGGCGTTTCTGTTTTCTGTAGTCAGAAAACAAGAAACGCCGGGTTGGAGTTCCTATACGAGCGGCGTAATTGTATTTCGCCGTCGTATCGGAACTGCAATTTTAAAAATGGCGCTGGGGGTTTTCCCGCTGATTAACGCTGAGAATATGTTAATCAGCGAGAATCGGCAATTCACGATCGTATTCGGTCCCGACGCAGTGACTTTCCAACGTTTCCGTCACTGCGTCGGGACCGAATACGATCGTGAATTGCCGGCGTAAAGATAAACCAGCCCCCTAGTGGAGTATCCTATGTTAAGTATGGCCGTCGTCATCGCGTCGAATTTAAAAAATTTTGCGTCGTTTGCGTAAAACATCCGTGAATGAGGATTGACGTCATTGACGTTCCCTGACAGAATTTGGAGCAAGCGCACTGACAGTCGACGCATGCGCAGTACGTTCGCCACGGGATCGCGCCTAGTTATAATAATACACGCCCCCTACCCGCCCAATTTGAATTCCGCCGGCTCATTTTCGCTACGCCGCCGCAACTTTAGGAGCAAGTGCTATGTGAATAACAGTACTTGCTCCTAAAGTTACGGCGGAGTAACGTAAATGAGAAACGTTACTCCAACAAAAAGATGCGCCCATCTACCTGAATCTGGCCCATAGAGGAACTTTGGTTTGAGAGCAACATGCTTAACTTTTTATTTTCTAATCCTGACTCTGTTTGCTAGTGTTGTCTCGAAAACAAGCAGAATTCAAGCTACTGGGAAATGCAGTACCGCATCTGGCCAAAGGTGCCGCTGGTGACACTCAGAATGGTTTGGAGCCGTTCATAAATACTCGGAAATACTCCGTTCCCGAGATCAGCCAAGCTGTCCGAGTATTTCCGAGGCTCTCCACCTCTGGTCACATGCGGTATTGCATGCCATAGAAGTCAATGCGGAACAAATTATCTTCATTTCCGTTGACTTCTATGGGGAAACTGGTTTTAATATGCGAGTGCTTTGGATTACAAGCAATCTCCTGGAACGAATTATGCTCGTAATCCAAGGTTCCACTGTACATACAGAAAGTGATTGATGCAGCGCACATAATGCAAATACCGTATGCCAGCCACTGCCCCAGCTACACCAAGAGGACAATACATACCTCAAAGTTTTCGCTGACTTCCTGCATCATTTTTAACTTTGTTTCATCAGCTGAAATATACAAAAAATTGAATATTAATAAAACATGGTAAAAGCTGTGTTTCAATACAAAAAGTGTTTGACTTCCATGCACAGCTAGCAGTGACATTTTGTGGCTTAAAAGTTATGGCGTCTCTAGATAATAGACAGCATTCTAAATCTACACATTAAATACAATTTCAATTTGACTGCAAATGTTTATTGATTCTAGCTAGTTGCCTCTTGAAACAGGTATTGGTCTCACACACATTGGGGTCCATCTACTAAAACTTGTGAGTGCAAAACCTGGTACAGCTCTGCATAGAAACCAATCAGCTTCCAGGTTTTATTGTCAAAGCTTAAAGGGTCACTAAAGGAAAAAAATGTTTTTGCGGAAATGACTGTTTACAGGGTATAGAGACATAAAAGTTAACCGATTCCCTTTAAAAATGATTAAAAATAGATAAAAATCAATCATATAATGTGCCTCTAGTTTCACTTTCGTTTTTAAACTGGTTTCTTGTTTCTGTGAAGTACAGAAGACACACACAACAAAAACAAACAAATCCAGGGCAGTATTTTGTTTTTAAAATGAATCTGATTGGTTCTGAGGAGTTTTAGACACACAGCTTAGACCACCGTGAAAAACTGCCATGAGATTTTTCATAAGGAGCCAGACAAGCAGGAAGTGTGGAGATCAGAGCAGAATTACAGCAACTTCAAAGCAAAAACTAACAATGAGAACATGAAAACAGCACTGCATTAAGGTAAAGGAAGCTATTTAGCTAAAAAAAAAAAAAAAATCCTTTAGTGACCGTTTAACCACTTAAGACCCAGAATTTGGAATTTGCCCTGATTTGTCCATAAAACCAATGAAAAAGATTCAATTGCCCGATCCTCATACAATCCTGACTCTACAAGACAGACACCACGGCATTTTCAAGATACGTACGAGTGTTGACATCTGTCAGAGCAGCCACAAACTGGAGGTATTTCTTCATTAGGGTGGTCTGGTCCACCACTGTGGGCCCCGTTGGAGGTACGAATGCCATTTCCAGATTTTGTTAATATCACTTAGGTGAGGGTAGATATTTCATCCCACCTGCGGAGAAAAAAAAAATGGCGATTAGATCCCAAAATGAACCTTTTCCGATCTATCCATGTGATTCTTCAACATATCATGATCTAATACACATCACTGTCTACGTAATCAGAGAAACGCAAAGAGCTTGAGGAGAACGTTCGCCCAGCTAAGGGCATCTACCCAAATAATTTTATGCTGATGTTCTAACAATATGGGTCCCCTATCAGATAGTGCCTGGCCTGGACTGCGCAGCGCAATCGGAGATCACTGAAATCTCAGAGATTAAACATCTGATCCATCAGCTGTAGTTGGAGCATGCGCAGTTAACACGCTGCTCGCTCTATCAGATGGGGGACCATCTCGATAGAACTGCGCTTCCCACACTCACTCAAAACAGCAAGGGGCGGATATGATTATAAGAGACCGCGCTCACGGAATACAAAAAATGTATGCTGGCCAGTGCTCAATAATACACCCGCCCCCTTGAGAAAAAAAAATTGTTGTATTGCATCAGCGCGGCCAGCTCTGTTCTATCGAGACGGGTCCCCCCTCTGATAGAGGGAGTGGCATGGATAAGCATAGTACATCCGCCCCTTTGAAAAAAAAAAAAAAAACATCCGACCCTTGCTGTATTTAGTGAGCGCAGCCAGCCGTGTTCTATCAATATGGGTCCCCCATAGTACATCCGCCCCTTGCTGTTTCTGAGCGAGTGCGGGTAGCACTGTTCTATCGAGATGGGTCCCCCATGTGATAGACGTGTTAACTGCGCATGCTCCAACTACAGCTGATGGAACAGATGATCATTCTCTGAGATTTCGTGATCTCCGATTGTGCAGTCCAGACGGGCACGATCTGATAGGGGACCCATAAACGATAGGACACTGGCCATACATTTTTAAATTAATTTTTTTTCGGAATTTGACCAAGCAGACATTTTGTGTGTTTTGTGCCACCATATATTTCGAAATTTGACCAACCAAGCTTTTAATTTTACCTCATGTTGCTACAGAAAAGAGATTTTGTAGCTGGGAATCTTTTTTTTTCCCCAATGTCACAGCTTATGCATATTTCTTTTTCGATTATAGGTCTCGCACGATTCTCCCGTTTGTTTTTCCCAAAAATTCCAACATGCCCGATTGGCCGCACAGAAAAGCAGCATACGCACATACATACTGTATATAGTTGTCCCGATACCACTATTTTAGGACCGAGTACAACTACCGATACTTTTTTTTCCCCAAGTACTCGCCGATACCGATACTTTTTTTAAATGTCCCCCACATATGCAGCCATGTCCCCCACATATGCAGCCATGTCACCGCAGCCATGTCCCCCACATATGCAGCCGTGTCCCCCCAGCCATGTCCCCCACATATGCAGCCATGTCCCCCACATATGCAGCCATGTCCCCCACATATGCAGCCATGTCCCCCATACCTAGCCGCCCAAAAGCCGCCGCCGTACGGGGAATATCACAGCATTCATTTGAATAGCTGTTTTCCCCGCGCGTATAGACACTCCCCCTTGCTCGGGATTGGACAGATCACGATCACCCATCCAATCCCGAGCAAATGAAAGCTGTGATGTTCCTGCACGCCGTTTAACCCATGCGGCAGCGGCTTTTGATGCGGCGGCGGGGGAAGTATTCCATTTAGGCATCGGGGGTATTTGCAGGAGTACAAGTACTCCCGCAAATACTTGGTATCGGTCCCGATACTGGCATCAGAACAATCCTAGTTATAAGTACAGTAGTTATAAGTACAATAGTGCAGACCTCAGACGCTAACCCCCCCCCCCAATAGTGCCCCCCAGTAGTGCAGACCTCAGACAGTAAAACCCCCCCCCCCCCAATAGTGCAGACCTCAGACGCTAACCCCCCCCCCTCCAATAGTGCAGACCTCAGACAGTAACCCCCCCAATAGTGCCCCCAGACGCTAACCCCCCCCCCCAATAGTGCCCCCAGACGCTAACCCCCCCCCCAATAGTGCCCCCAGACGCTAACCCCCCCCCCAATAGTGCCCCCAGACGCTAACCCCCCACAATAGTGCAGACCTCAGACGCTAACCCCCCACAATAGTGCAGACCTCAGACGCTAACCCCCCACAATAGTGCAGACCTCAGACGCTAACCCCCCACAATAGTGCAGACCTCAGACGCTAACCCCCCACAATAGTGCAGACCTCAGACGCTAACCCCCCACAATAGTGCAGACCTCAGACGCTAACCCCCCACAATAGTGCAGACCTCAGACGCTAACCCCCCACAATAGTGCAGACCTCAGACAGTAACCCCCACAATAGTGCAGACCTCAGACAGTAACCCCCACAATAGTGCAGACCTCAGACAGTAACCCCCACAATAGTGCAGACCTCAGACAGTAACCCCCACAATAGTGCAGACCTCAGACAGTAACCCCCACAATAGTGCAGACCTCAGACAGTAACCCCCACAATAGTGCAGACCTCAGACAGTAACCCCCACAATAGTGCAGACCTCAGACAGTAACCCCCACAATAGTGCAGACCTCAGACAGTAACCCCCACAATAGTGCAGACCTCAGACAGTAACCCCCACAATAGTGCAGACCTCAGACAGTAACCCCCACAATAGTGCAGACCTCAAGCAGCGGCGTTTGTTTCCTTCGAGCGCGGGCTCCTTCTCCTCTGTGGGTGTGAACAGAGAGGAGGGCTGCCGCTCCGGAGCGCTCTGCAGATCGCGGGGTGTGCCGACCCGAACGGGGTGACCCGTTGGGATCACGGATCGGTGACGATCCGTTGCACCCCTATTTACTACTAATGGCGACAATCTGCGAATGTTTTCGTGACCGACACTGCGGTGGACAGATCAGACACTTGACACTATTTTGGGACCATGTACAATTATAGAGCCATCGGTGCTATAAAAATGCATTGATTACTGTACAAATCTGACTTCAGAAAAGGGGTTAACACTAGGGTGCGATCAAGGGTTAATTATGTGTCCTAGGGAGTGATTCTAACTGTAGGAGGAGGGGACTGAGGAGGAAGAAACAGAGTTGTTCCTATATACAAGGAACATACGATTGGTTCTCCTCTCCCCTGACAGGACATGGATCCGTGTGTTTATACACACCCATGTCCCTGCTCTGATGCACAATCAATACACTTTTAAATCATTGATTTGTATCCACCCTGGCTGTAACACCACAAATCACCACCACTGCATAATAGACAACAGCCCATATACGTTTAGCCCCCATCCTCTCGAGCAATTTGTTGCACGTTTCCCCCAAAGCACAAAAATGGTCATCATGAATACTTGCATCATCATAAAAACCCACCTCGTCCATCCAGTGTCTATGCTGGACATAGAGACACCACACGGAAAAACCAGGAAGCAGGTACAAGGACAATGACATACAATGTCACAGACATCAAAACGCCCTGAAAACACATGAAAAATGCTTCAAAAATTGCCTGAAAATGCAAAAACGTGCGTTTGCGTGAATGAACCCCAACATGACAAATACTCTCGAAGGACAATATTTCTACCATACAAAGAAGTTTTTCGTTTCATAGATCATAATGACAGACAAACAATACGAACATCTCCTCAGGTCTACTGCACAAAGGACCACCACAGTGTGAGGGAAGAAAGCCTCCTGTTGCCCATAGCAACAAGACTCTCCCCTTCAGTCTCCCATGCTGCTGGATGCTATTTGAGCAAAACCACTCGTGTTCTTTTAGACATTTCATGCAAAAAAATATATAGGAAAATAGTAGTACCGTTTTTATCAACACATTGAGCCCTGGTTCACACTGATGCAGGAAACGCACAGGATTCGCTGTGTTTACCTGCATAGAAAGCGCACAGCATCCATGCGATCTGCTACGGGTGTAAATGTTAGATTAACGACACCCTGAAACAGATCACAAAACGCAGTGCGATTGCCAGAATTGCACTGCAATGCGATTCAGGTGTGAGAAAAAAGGGGTCCTGCATCATTTTTGTGCGGATGCGACTCAAACAAAATGTATGGCTCAAATCGCACTGCACAGACATCGTATGTGATGTGCACAGGAATACAGTGCGATTCCTGTGCGAATCACAGACACGCACTACTATGAACCCAGGCTCAAGGATCATGTTCACCATGTTTAGAAGCCAACTCCACCTTTTGCACCATGTTACCCCCATATTTACATTAGCATTGTACAAATGTTTTTCTGCCATCTATATCCCATTGCTGAGATTTCCCTTCACTTTCTGTCCCAATAGCCAAAACTGGAAGGGAGGGAATCCCTGTCTGTCACCAGAACTAGTGTCATTGTTAGAAGATTTTCCATTATTCCTGTTCTGATGACACCCCAAAATTAGGGATTGTTTTCCAGTTTCAGGTCCATCTGTACCACCTGAGACAATTTTAGAGGGAATGCAGCATATTCAAAACTGCCCCAGATTCCCGCCAAGCATGACCTTAGGTACGGGATGTGGGCTGTGTTGTGTGTCGTCCCTCTCTCTGCCCATGCAGTGATTAAACTACACAAGCAGAACCTGCAGGGTTAAAAACCCTCCACCCTCCTGCTTTGTGCTATTGGGGGACGCATAGGGATGGCAAAAAAGATCACAGCATGCAGCCCTTGCACCCCTTTGTTAAGCTGTTGCCACCCAAAGGGGTGGGCTTTAACAACCTTATATATTACGGGTGCAATAGATCATCATTGATCTGATCAGGTTGTGGCCATAGGAAAGGCCGCGGCTTCTGCCTAGCGTCGGCCATCTTGGTACACCCGTCGGCAGCGGCAGCCTAGGTGAGCTCCCCAGAATGGCGCACTGACGGGTAGGGCTGTCAAATTTAATCGGGGCATCGGTGCATCGCGATTCGGGTGCCCCCGATGCGATTACGATGCATGCGATCGTATTAATCGATGTTTGGCCCCGCCCCGTCCCCGGAGAGCGGTCCGTCGTTCAGACGTTGCCTTGTGTGTGTGTATAAGGCGCGCTCATGTAACTGCCCAGCCCGTCTCTCTCGTTTTACGTCTCACGTCCCTCCTGACGTCAGCCCCGCCCTCCTGGTTGTCACAGCTGTCTCTCAGTGGCTTGCCCTGGCGGATGGGCATGTCGGGGCGGGGTTTGGCATGGTTGGTGACTGGGAAGCTGGCTGTGTCAAGGTTTAGGTAGAGGGGAGCTTGGACATGTACAGCGCCACGGCCTCGGTTAGCTTTTTCCTGTCCGGCTGTGTGTGACCGTGCCCGCTCCGTCCTCTCATAGTTCTCACGGTACCAGGGACATGAAGGTGACGGTGGACTTCGAGGAGTGTCTGAAAGACAAGCCCCGGTTCAGGTAAAGTCAGGGCTGGTCCTGTAACGTGGGGGGGTTTCTGAAACTGAAAGTAGTCCGGCGGTGCCATGGAAGGCTCGGGGCACTCCAGGGTAGCCGGACACGGTGCTGAGGGGAGCAGCTTTGTATGTGTATGAGGGGGTCAGGGCTTCTCACACTGGGCTGGGAGCAGGAAGTGTGACACTAGGGAAGTACTGATCTGTGGAGGACAGCATACTGTACACAAGGCTGACATCAAGGCTGACATCTACTGACCTGTCCTATACATGTATCCCACCCACCAATCACATACTGGGGGGGGCATCATCATCAACTACTGACCTGTCCTATACATGGATCCCACCCACCAATCATACATACTGGGGGGCTTCATCATCTACTGACCCTTCACCACATCCCACCTGTCCTACACATGGGTCTCCTCCACCAATCACACATACTGAGGGCATCAGATCCATGACAGAACACATGCTGTCTGTGCTGCCTGTGTGATTTTCATAATGCTGGTGAAGATACAGTGAGATGATGCTTTACACTTGCATTTGGTGGGGGGGGGGGCAGTAAACATGTGCCCCCCAACCACTTCCTGTCCAGCGACGTACTGGTACATTGCTGGATTGTAAGGGTGATATCTTGATCATCGCTACAGTGAAATCCACTCCTGTACTATGCCCGCAGTCTCTGATCATCTCCTGTACTATGCCCACAGTCTCTGATCATCTCCTGTACTATGCCCACAGTCTCTGATCATCTCCTGTACTATGCCCACAGTCTCTAATCATCTCCTGTACTATGCCCACAGTCTCTGATCATCTCCTGTACCACGTCTGTAGTCTCTGATCATCTCCTCTATTATGTCTGCAGTCTCTGATCATCTCCTGTATTATGTCTGCAGTCTCTGATCATCTCCTGTATTATGTCTGCAGTCTCTGATCATCTCCTGTATTATGTCTGCAGTCTCTGATCATCTCCTGTACTATGCCCACAGTCTCTGATCATCTCCTTTAGTATTTTGGGGGGCGAGCCATGCGCACTTGCACTGCAATCGTGATGCATCGTGATGCATCGCGGAATCGAATCGAATCGTGGACTTGATAATCGTAATCGCATCGAATCGTGAGACTGGTGAAGATGCGCAGCCCTACTGACGGGGGAGATGACGTGGACATTACAGTGGGGACTATATATAGTGGTGATCCGAAAAATGATCCGGTTTGTGACTCTGATCCGAGGAACGATCCGAACCGTGAGTTTTTTTTTGATCCGTTGCACCCCTATTATATATGCCTCACTGGGTGCTCAATATTTCTCTCCTAAGAGCACTCTATAAGGAAAGTGATATGTCTGCCACTGCATAGCCCTAGACCCAATAAGTAGAGGTGCATGGAAACTGCAGGATGCACTTGGCCGAAAACAACTGTTTAAAAAAATATATTTATATACAATATCTTAATATCATTAATTGGCTCCTGTTGCAGTCAATCAAATCCAGTGACACAGGAGCTGGGGGTGGGGCCGAGTCCTGCTGTCTGTGTCAATGAATGCAGCCGACTCGGGAGAATGCCCACAAGAGTTCCCCCATGGAATGCAGCTCTCCGTGGGAGCACCGGTTGAGGAGGAGGAGCCAAGAGCGCCGCTGGGGGACCCCAGAAAAGGAGGATCAGGTCTGCTTTGTGCAAAACTCTTGCACAGAGCAAGCGAGTAGAACAGGATTGTTATTTACTTTTTTTTTTTAACAAACCTTTACAATCACTTAAAAAAAAAAAAAAAAAAAAAAAAAGTACCAACATAATTACACTTCCAAATGTGTGACACTTCAATTAAGTAAAAAAATTAATGAATAATTGTAACAAATCATTGCTCCCCCTTCACACAGCATACACATTCTAGCCTATGGGCTTCTATGAATGAGTCATTGAGCTCCCCTATATCAAGAACGCTGACATCACTTCCATAGAAAATAACAGAACACAGCAGATCTGTTCTCTTGTACCGACAACAACAAAAGGCGACCAGCATTATTGGAAAGCGGCCATACACTATACAATCCCCTTAAAGCCTCGTACACACGATCGGATTTTCTGTCTGGAATAAGGTGATGGCAGGATGTTGTCGGATAATCCGGCCGTTTGCGCGCTCCATCGGACAATTGTTGTCAGAATTTCTAACAAATGTTGGATAGCATGCTTTCAAATTTTACGACAACAAATGTGTGATGTTGGATTATCTGATCGTGTGTGCACACAAGTCCATCAGAAAAACAAAGTACAAACACGCATGCTCAGAAGCAATGCTCACCATAACACAACATTAGCAGAAGTTGGCCAAAGGGTGGCGCTAAAGTGCTGAAAAAACATTTAGTTTCATATTTGTTGGCCAACAGTTCTTTGCCATTTGTATGCAATACAAGTTCATGGCCAACGCCCTGCGGACAAAAGTCCTACGCTTTGTCCGATGGAAATCCGATCACGTGTGCGAAGCTTTAGATTTAATACCAACTATGTAGCGGTATGACATCATAGTAAATATCAGGGCCGCACGCACCACGCCGATCATTCTTTTCAATGCATTCTCAAAACGAGTTCACACCATTGTAGTGTGCTGAGAAATATACCGCAGATTGCATTTCTCCATAGCGTGTAATAAACACAATCCGACGGGGAAAATGAAAGTGAAAGTTATGCAAAAAAATCAAGTGCCGCGCTGGAGAAACTAGATACATTTAAAGCGGTACAAGCAAACATTTTATTGCAGCGTACCAATTATTAGATGTGATAGCTGCATTTGTTTTCTTCTTTAGGCTCTCTTTCTTTTATGTTCACCTGGTGACCCAGTCATTAAAGCATTTTTTTTTTTAGAAAAGCCAGCAGCTACAAATACTGACTTTTAATATATGGACACTTACCTGTCCAGCGCGCCCGCGATGTTGGCAGCCGAAATGCCGAGCAATCGTTCGGGTTTCGGCAGCTCCGCCGCCATCCTAGGTGAGGGAATCAGGCAGTGAACCATTGCGGCTTCATTTCCTGTTTCCCTACTGTGCATGCGCGAGTCGTGCGGCGCTATGTCAATGGGCGGATGTCTACTGGGACACACAAGGTCCCAGAAGACACCATTTCCCAGGTGGCAGCGCGGAGAGAAGAAGAAAGAAGACCACCGCAGACGAGGACGTCAGCCTAGTAACGGGGTGGACTTCATCTTTAAAACCAGATTGGCCGGAAGGAGAAGCAACTGTCCGGTCTCCAAAACATCCTCCATTCTGGTGACTGGCCAAGCTCGGTGTCGTCATCAACTCCCCCCCCCCCCTCCCCCAATCACCTAGCCTGAGCCGACTTCTTATGTGGAGGGGATCCTCTTCAGCTGGGAGCCCGGGAACTGTCCCAATATGGGCACCGTGACACAAATACTTTCCTAACCATCCCTTCCTCTGGGGGAATGAGCCCGGCAATGTCCACATCCCCCAGTAACCAGACAGGCACTGAGCTGAGGCTGCACCGACTGCCTGGGGAGCAGGAGATGGATTGATGACTCCGCTGTCTACCCCAAGCTACTGTCCCAAGTAGTGGGATCATACCCCACTATAGGCCCCATCACGGGGACCGAGAGAAGGGGGGATTTTGTTTCCCACCCTAAAAAAAAAAAAAATGGAGCACCAGCCGCTAGAACATGCAACACATCTGCCCCTGACTGACAATGCTGCTGTGCCTTCTGTGATCCTTCATCCAGGGTTGTGTCTCACAAATACAGGTGGTGTGTTACTGACCAGATCACCAGGTGAAAACACAAGAAAGAAAAGAAAACTAATGCTGCCACCACTAGGGATGCACAATAACTTTCTTTTTTTTTTTATCGCCGATACTTTTGGCTAAGTACTAGCCGATACAGAGTACTGATACTTTGGGGTGTGATTTGTGTCCATACAAAATGAGAGGGTAAAAGATCGCACTGCAAAGAATCGCATGCAATATTAACAGGAATGTGGTGCGATTCCTGTCCAAATTGCATGCCGTTTCCTCACCACTCCTGTGTGTACCCAGGCTTGTCATAGCGATTTCAGCCTGAGTTCACACAGAAGCAGTGTGGGAAACCACAGGAATCGCACCGCACCCATTTTGTATGGATGCAAATCACACTGCAAAGTATCGATACGCAGTATCAGGAGCATTGTAACGAGTACTTGTGAAAATACGCGACATCGGTTAGGGTTGCACCCATACTAGTATCGGTACCGAGTATTTGCCAGGAGTACCGGTACTCGGGTAAATGCTCCAATGCTTAATCCGATACCTGAAAAGTCGGGGACAATCGGTGCGGCGCTGGGGAGCTACAATCACAGACACAGGTGTGCCCAGCCTATTGCATTAGGGTGTGCACCCCAAAGCTCAAACACACACTACCAATCACTTACGATGTTCATTCAGAATGGGAAGGGGCCAGTAAATTACATATTTACTGGCTCCTTCCCCCACTCATCCTAAAACCTCCCCACAGCAATAGACGTCGGAAGGGGGGAGGAGGGAAGCCGGAAGTGATGTAGGGGGAAGAAGGGGGGAACCAGGATAGTAGGGGAAATCTGTGCCACGTAGGGCGATTAGGGTGTGCCTGGGCACACCTGGCACACCCTGTGCGCACGCCTATGATCACAGATCTCACTGTGTACATTTCAATAAAGCACCCGACAGCCGCTTCTCCTCCTCTCCCTTCTGCAGCCGTTTCATTGAAATGTACACAGGGAGATCTGCAATTGTAACCCCCCCAGCATGGCACCGATCGTCCCCGACTGTCCCCCACATCCTCCTCCTTCAATCCCCCTCCGTGCTCGATCTGTCAGGATGGAGAGCGAAAGAAGAAGCTGGGAAAATATGCAATTTACCAGCTCCATCCTTTTCCAAATGAACAGAGGCAGTGATCACTGTCTCCGTTCTTTTTATAACCGTCACTGAGCATTGTAAACTGTGTTTACGATGGTTCAGTTCAGGAACAGAGAGGAGCCCCCATCTCCTGTCCATTCATCTTCAGTGCAGCTGAGGCTACATAGAAAGGAACTGGGGAATCTGTGTCCTCAGTCCCTTCCTTTCCCTGTCTCAAAAGGGAGATTTCAGGGCTAAATATATATACATACACACTTTTGAGGGATGGACAGTGCAGTGACTGTTTTTTTTTTTCTTCAAATCTTTTTAATATTTTATTAAAAAAGATTACATTTCATTTAAAAAAAAAAATTATATATATATATATATATATATATATATATATATACACACACACACACACACACACACACACACACACTTTTGAGGGATGGACAGTGCAGTGTGTGTGTTTTTTTTTTTTACAAATCTTTTTAATATTTTATTAAAAATATTATAAATATTTTATTAAAAATGTTAAAAATTGTATTAAAATATATATTATATATTATATATATATATATTTATTTTAAGAAAAAAAAAAAAAAACTACTAACACAGTCCATGGGTCATCAGTGCTGCATATTAAAGGGGTAGTTCCCCCAAAAACCTTTTTTTTAACATTTATTCAGGCTCGTTATGTCAAGGGGAATCATTTTTTTTTTTTTTAGAAATGAAGCCGTACTTACCGTTTTACAGATGCATCGTCTCCGACGCTTCCGGGTATGGGCTCCGACTATAGGCGTGCCTGTTTGATTGACAGGCTTCCGACGGTCGCATACATCGCGTCACGATTTTCCGAAAGTAGCCGAACGACGGTGCGCAGGCGCAGTATAGAGCCGCACCGTCGCTCGGCTTCTTTCGGCTACTCGTGACGCGATGTATGCGACCGTCGGAAGCCTGTCAATCAAATAGGCACGCCCAGACCAGACGATCATACCCGGAAGCGACGGAGACGATGCATCTGTAAAACGGTAAGTACGGCTTCATTTCTAAAAAAAAAAAAAATGATTCCCCTTGACATAACGAGCCTGAATAAATGTTAAAAAAAGGTTTTTGGGGGAATTACCCCTTTAATGCTACCGTCACATGACATTAAAAATAAACAAATATTGGTAATGGTGAGTACTTGGGGAAAAAAATTGGTACTTGTACTCTGTGGTATTGGTGCAACCCTAGTATTGCTTGATCCCTATCCACTGCGCTGACTGGTGAGCTGCAATATGATACATTTCTGGGTTTGGATCACTTCAAAAAACCTCATACCAATGCGCTAGCAAGAAAAACACAGGAAAAAAAGCCCCCAAAGGAGCTTGTACAATCAGATTGTATAGTGTATTGCCACATTATTATGTAGAGGTCCCCAGATGCTCAGTAATGGATGTGCCCTGTGTTAAGCTGGCCATACATTATACAATTTTCCTTTAGATTTACCAAATCCATATAATATGAGGTCAAACCTAAACACTTTATGTTTGAATGCAATCAGGCAGTCCTAGTACTATATAGTTAAATGATAAATCTAAAGAAAATGGTATAATGTATGGCCAGTCTCTATTAGAACAATGCAATCACACACAATGGTACCCAGCACACCCACAATAAGGCACATGGACCCCAAGGCTGCAGATAACAACAATCATCATGCTCGGTCATCCCACCGCTGGGCCCATTGTGATGAAGGACCCCCGTCCAGCTGTAGCCGAGCCCTCCATTATCCGGGAAGGCTGCAGTAGATGAATAGCCCGGTCTCCCCCGCCCCCCACACACCACATGGTGATCCGATCACCCGAACCCCTCCATAACCCGACCCATCTACATTACAGGAGACCCCTCACCACAGCAATCCGTCCCGACCACCGATCCGGCATCTGCCTCCTCCCGCTCACCAGCACCCGGCCCGGATCCCTTCCCAAGAGCCTTTGCGCCAAGGATCGGGCCTGCTGTGCATGTCGGGAAGTCGGCCCTCAAACCCGGCGATCTCTCCTGGCCCCCAGGAAGATTAGGCAGCGATCTTCTCCAGCGAGGTCATCGGAGGGATCCGCCGCTCTATGATCATTACAGATCGCCTACAAAAAGGACTCGATTTTACCGAAAATTGCTGTTTTTAGGAAGACCATACGTTTGGATGGTCTTCCTACATCATCAAGCAGGGACGGCAGCGGAAATCTGCGTATATGATGCTCATTGGTCACAGACTGGAGAGGTGGAGTGTATGATTGGTACCGCCCCCCTGCACAGAGTTGCGCCCAGTGATTTAGCTTTAACCCTTCCAGCGCTCACTCCTGTACACCTCACTATAGAGCGAAGCTATTGGAACCAGTGTTGCCAACCTACCAGATTGAAATTTACCAGCCCATCCAAGTTTTTACTGGCATTTAACAAAAGTTACTAAATGACATTTTTAGGTGCAAATTTCAGTATTTAGGCTACAAACAAGTATGCTAGGCAAATAGCAATGCGATTTAAAGCGGGGGTTCACCCTCAAAAAAAATTCTAACATGACACAGAGCCGACCCATCCGACCGACAGTATGCCGGTGTTTTTTTTTTTTTTTCAGTACATACCTTGTTATGGCCTCTTTTCACCCCCGGCTATCCTGCACGACTGGGCGTTTCCAATCACAGGCATACTGCGCGTCATGAGATGCCGAACGTCTGTGCGGCTCTATACGGCGCCTGTTAGAGAACAGAGGCTGCATATGGGCAGCACAGAGGCTTAGTGGTTAGCCTTGCAGCACGGGGGTCCTTGGTTCAAGTCTTGACAGGACACTATCTGCATGGAGTTTGCATGTTCTCCCTGTGTTTGCATGGGTTTCCCCCGGATACTCCGGTTTCCTTCAACACTACAAAGACACGCTACCTTGCGTTGGTGGTGCAGTGGTGAGCATAGCTGCCTTCCTAGCAGCTGACCCGGGTTCGATTCCCGGCCAACGCAATCTCCAAGTACTTGGAGTCCCCAGAGAGAAAAGTACTATACAAGGTCAATGGAATAAAGATGAACACATCAAAAACACACCAGAGTGCATCTAAACTCTTTAACCACTTGGCATCCTGCCTATCGTTAAAAGACGCCCACAAGGTGGCTCTCAATTGCCGGGAGGACGTCTATAGACGTCCTCGGCTCCTCCGGCCACTGGGGGGCGTGCACGCGCCCGCCACATCACTGAGATGCCGATGCGCGCGCCTGGTGGCCGCGATGTCCGCCAGGCACCCGCGATCAGCAGTTACACAGACAAGGACGTGGATCTGTGTGTGTAATCACACAGATCCATGTCCTGTCAGGGAGAGAGGAGACTAATGCTGTGTCCCTTGTACATGGGGGCACAGATCGGTCACCCCCCCCCCCCACAGTTAGAAACACTATGCAGGGTACACACTTAACCCCTTCCTCGCCCCCTAGTGTTAACCCCTTCCCTGCCAGTCACATTTATACAGTAATTAGTGCATACTTATAGCACCGATCGCTGTATAAATGTGAATGGTCCCCAAAAATGTGTCAAAAGTGTCCGATGTGTCCGCCATAATGTCGCAGTTCCAATAAAAATCGCAGATCGCCACCATTACTAGTAAAAAAATAAAATAATACAAAAATAATAATTCTGTCCCCTATTTTGTAGGCCAGATTAACATACATTGGCGCATATATAGACCGGCGTAGCGCATCTCCTTTACGTTAGACCGGCTCAATTTTGTGCCGTATCCACAGAGTATTTGAGCCCAAATTTGCGCCGGCGCAACTTAAATTCCGAGGCCTAAGGCGGTGTAATTCAAAGTGGGAAGGACGTGGGCGTGTTCCATTGAAATGAGCCGTGACCCCATGCAAATGAAGGGCCGGCCAGACTGGGCAATATTTAAGTTTATTTTGCAAAGCAAATATACAAAAATCAAAAATCGAATACTTTCAACAGGGTACATTCTACTTTGTATTGCGACGCAGCGCATAAATACACTACATAACAATACAGTTCCAAGCATACAATTAAATTACATTCATCCATCCTGCGGTATGATGCCTGACGTGTTGCGCAGAGTAGTAAAAACCCTGAAACATCACATTGTGCATGACGCCGCATTACCCTGAAAACAGCACTTCAAAAACGTGTCAAGAAATGTCCATATCATATACTGTCAAAATGCCCGGGGGGGGGGGGGGGCAAAGTCTTCCAGTGTAAACGTACAGTTAGGGGAGGGGGGGAAATCTTCAGACGTCCTCTTCCTCCTTAAAGTCCATCAAGGTAAAGTCTCTGAGCAGGCTGAAGATCAGTCTGCGACAGTCCTCGATGGACATCCTCTGCCGGTTGTGGACGCGGCGATTTCTGGCGTACCATAAGGCATCCTTAAAGCAACACAGAACCCGCCACGTCAATGTCCTCCTGTGAATGAGTTCCACAGAAGAGTCCGTTTAACACCAAAGTGTGTAATAGCAGTCTGTGGTACAAAGTCTTTAAAGGGGTTGTAAAGGTACGAGTTTTTTTACCTTCATGCATCCTTTGCATGAAGGTAAAAAAACATCTAGCAGCACCGGCCCCCCCCCGAGCCCCCGTTGTACTTACCTGACCGTTCGAATCTCCCGGGCGCGTCCACGTCGTCCTCTTCGGTTCCCAGCCTGGCCGTTGATTGGCTAGGCTGGGCGGATTGATAGCAGCGCAGCCATTGGCTAGCGCTGCTGTCAATCAGGGCGGATGACGCGGCACGCTGGGGGGCGGAGCCGTGTGATACAGTCGGCGGCTATGGCCGCCGCTGTATCACGGGAGCGCGCTCGCAAAAGCTTTCCTCCATGCGAGCGCCCTCGCATGAAGAAGGAAAGCTTTTGCGAGGAGGAGCCCAGACAGCCGCCGAGGGACCCCAGAAGACAGGTTTCCGGGCCACTCTGTGCAAAACGAACTGCACAGTGGAGGTAAGTATCACATGTTTGTTATTTAACCCCTTCCATACAGGGCATTTTCACCCCCTTCCTGCCCAGACCAATTTTTAGTTTTCAGCGCTGTTGCACTTTGAATGACAATTGCGCGGTCAGGCAATACTGTACCCAAATTAAATCATTATGTTTTTTTCCCCACACAAATAGAGCTTTCGTTTGGTGGTATTTGATCATCTCTGCGGTTTTTATTTTTTGCGCTATAAACAAAAGAAGAGCGACAATTTTAAAAAAAACACAATATTTTTTCCTTTTTATTTAATACATCTCACAATATTTTTTTTTAAAAAAACTTTTTTTCCCCTCAGTTTAGACCAATACGTATTTTACGTATTTTTGGTAAAAAAAAAAACGCAATAATCGTATATTGATTGGTTTGCGCAAAAGTTATAGCGTCTACAAAATAGGTGATAGATTTATGGCATTTTTATTTAATTTTTTTTACTAGTAATGGCGGGGATCTGCGTTTTTTTTTTTTGTGACCGTGACGTTGCGGCGGACATATCGGACACTTTTGACACGTTTTTGGGACCGTTCACATTTACACAGCGATTATTGCTATAAAACTGCACTAATTACTGTGTAAATGTGACTGGCAGGGAAGGGGTTAACACTAGGGGGCGCTGAAGGGGTTAAAATGTGTCCTAAAGTATGTTCTAACTGTAGGGGGAGGGGGACTCACAGGGGGAGGAGATCGATGTGTGTTCCTCTGTACTGGGAACACACATCAGTCTCCTCACCGCTGACAGGAGGTGGATCTGTGTGTTTACACATACAGATCCACACTCCTGCCGTGATTTCTGGAAATCGCGGGTGCCCGGCGGCAATCACGGCCGTCGGGCACGCACGCAGGATCGCGGGTGGTGCCGCGGGCGCGCGCGCGCGCGCGCCCTAGAACGCCGTGAAGACAGGACGTTGTGCAACGTCCTGTCTCATCGGCAAGGGGATCACCATGACGTGATTCCCCTATAGGCCGGAATTGAAGTGGTTAAAAAAAAAAAAATCCCTGACTTTAGTGACCCTTTAAGTTCAGGTTCCAAGGCACTCAACAGGCCCTGTGCAAAGGGGCACTCCCAGAACACATGATATGCTGTTTCCTCCTGGATGATGCAAAAGGGGCAGTGCCTGTATCTGCACAGGTTTCTGGCATGTAGGAATGTCCTGAGCAGCAATCCCCCTTGGATTGCCATCCATGCCTGATCTTTGTGCCTGTTGGTAAGTCTCTTTGAAGAAACATTCCTCCAGACCACTTTGCAAGTGGCTGAAGGGAGGCCTGGAATAGTCTCAAAGATGTCCGATGCTCTAATCAACTTGTAGATAGTTTTTGGCTTCCACAAGTCGGGCTTAACTCCATGCAGCCCCAGTTCCTTGATGAACTTGAAAGTATCCAAGTAATACCATGGAGTGTCCCAGTTGTAGGGGACGGAACTGTCCCATTTGTCCCATCCAAGCGACTTCCAAAGAGGCAGGAGGAAAAAACGAGACATGGAGTTACCGCCAGAGTCCACAGTTCTGTCAACCAAAGTCCTGCGGATGCAGTTACAAGCAAAGAACACCCTCAGTAATGTAGCGATGTCGGGCACGCCCTTACCGCCCTTGAGAGGTTCCTTGAACATAACAGTCCGCTTTACTCTGTCCATTTTGGAGTTCCAGATGAAGTGAAACACCGCCCTGGTGATGGCCTTGCAGGTGTTGACCCGGGGGGGCCAGGCCTGGGCGAGGTACTGCAACACAGGGAGAATCTCGCTGCGGAGTACCAGTGTTTTCCCTTCGATGGTAAGATCTCGGTTGCTCCAAAGTCCAAACTTTTGTCGCATCTTAGCCAGTCTTTCCTCCCAGGACTTCAGGGCTGCGCCCTCCGCTCCAAACCAGACTCCAAGGATTTTGATGAAGTCCGCTTTGATGCTGAACGGTATGGGTGCAGAAGAAGGCAGGAACCACTTTCCGAAGAGCATGACTTCCGACTTCCCGCAGTTGACCTTTGCCCCTGAAGCTTGGCCAAAGTCCTCGCACGTCTGGACGAGTGTGTCGATGGAGCGCCGGTCAGCACAGAACACCGTCACGTCATCCATGTAGAGCGAGCACCTGACCTCCCGTCTTTCCGGTCCTGGTGCGGTGATCCCTCTGATCTCTGGGTTCCGTCTGATGCTTTGGGCGAATAGCTCTATACAGCAAACAAAAAGCAGAGGTGAGAGAGGGCAGCCTTGTCTGACCCCTGAGAGAACCTTGAAGGGGTCAGTTTTCCAGCCATTTACCAACACCAAACTACAAATGTCCTTATACATAACATTCACATACGAGCAAAACAGTTCCCCAAGACCAAACCTGCGCAGAGTTCTGCACATAAACTCATGGGAGACGCGGTCAAAGGCCTTCTCCTGGTCAAGACTGACCAGGGCCGCGTGCACACGGCGGTCCTGAATGTACTGGACCGTGTCCCGGACAAGCGCGAGGCTGTCCGCAATCCTGCGACCAGGAATGCCACAAGTTTGATCCGGGTGGATGATCTGTCCGATGACAGATTTCAGCCTGTTGGCCAAAACCTTGGCGAGGATTTTGTAGTCCACGTTCAAAAGAGAGATCGGATGCCAATTTCTCAAGTCCGACCTCTCCCCCTTGCGTTTATACAAAATCGTGATCATCCCCTCTCTCAGTGATGGAGGCATTCTACCCTCCACCACCATCTCCTCGTACAGCTCGAGCAGGTCCGGGCCCACGAGGTCCCACAGGGCTACATAGAGCTCAACTGGAAGACCATCGCAACCCGGGGTCCTGCCTTGCCTAAAGGATTTAGCGGCAGAGTGCAGCTCCTCCAACACCAGGGGGGCGTTGACGGCTGATGAACCTGCAGGATCAATTTGGTTAGTGATACCTGACAGGAACCTGTCGGCTGCCTCCATGTCCGTTTCTTTCGGGGAGTAGAGGTTGGTGTAGTAGTCTTCAACTACTTGCATTACAGCCTCCTTCCCCTTCTGGAGTGTTCCGGTCTCGTAACGCAGCTCTGGCAAGGGAGTGTGTCCCGAATGGAGTTTCCTGAAAAAGAAAGCGTTACACTTCTCACCTTTCTCAATGTTCTCCACCTTGGCACGGAAGACAATGTGCCTGGATTCTTCCTCGAAGTACCCCTTCAGGCTCTTCTTGGCGTCCTCCAGGTCGTGCCTAACGTCCCAGCCGCAGTGGTGAAGGTCCTGCAGGGACTGCAACTGACGTTGCTGTCTCCTGAGTTCCTTCTTCCTTGCACACACTTGCTGTCGTCCCCTTGCCTGAAAGAAGCTGCGCAGCTTAACCTTCACAACCTCCCACCAATCACTTACCTTGCTGAAGAATCTCTTTTCCTCCGTCCAAGAGGCGTATGCCTCCCGGAGTTCCCCCATCAATTCCTCATTTTCCAGCAGGGTGCAATTCAGCTTCCAGGAACCTGGTCCGTGGGCAAAGCCCTCGCCAAGTTCACCCCGAAAGCGAATAGCCCTGTGGTCAGAGAAAAAGCAGGGGATCATGGAGAACTCACGATGCTTGACTGTTCTTGAAGTGAGCACGAAGTCAATCCTGGAACGCACAGATCCATCGGGTCGGCACCATGAATAATTCACGGTACCTTGCCCTGGGGATCCCACGGCGTCCTGTAGGGAAGCCTCCGAGATCATCTCCTTGAGCAGCCTAGAAGTACCATCAAGTTTTGCGTATATGCTGGAACTGCGCCCATCCTCCTCTATCGGACAGTTAAAATCACCGCCGATCACTACTGTTCTGGTGGTGACAAGTTGCGTCCGCAGGGTCTGGAAAAGTTCCAGGCGCGCATTCGTCTCCGGGGAAGCGTACACGTTGATGAGCCTAATTGGCTCTCCCGCCCATGAGCCGTCTATGACCAAAAGGCGGCCACAGACTAGCTCATGGATGGAGTCAACCGTGAAGCATCCACCCCTGATAAGAATGGCTACCCCTGCAGATTTGCAATTGCCACCCCCGGACCAGTAGGAGGGACCGAGGGTCCACTGAGAGGTCAAATGGGTGTACCTTCTCAAAGGAGGAAGAGCGCACTCCTGAAGCATATAGACATCACTCTGATGAGTAGAAAGAAAAGTCAGCACCGCTTGCCTTCTAGAGGTATCCTTGATACTCCTCACATTAATGGAAAAGATTGAGATCTCAGCCATAATGAAAAAGGGGTATGAGGTCTAGTTAGCAAGGGGCCGAACTTACCTCCCCGCAGGGGGGGGTTGACTCCTCCATTTCCTCAGCTGGCTGTTCTGGGTTCTGGGTTAGACCCAGTTCCTCTAGGACCTCGTCCATTATTTCCTGGTTGAGGTTGACGGTGGAGTTAGGCACAGTGTCGGCCATAATCTCCTCCTCGTCTTCCTCACCTGCAGACTCCAGGTCCTCCACTACTTGCCCTGGGCCAGCACTTTCGTGCTGGGCCCCGTTGGGCCGTTTGGTGGAGGCAGCGGGTTGCTCTGCCGTTGGGCTCTCAGTCTTCCGTTTCCGGCTTCCTGTTGGGCCACTGACAGGGGTGGAAGGGGGGAGGGCGGGGAAGTCCTCCATGGAGGACAGGTCCGGGGTGGGCAGCGGGACGGGAATGGTCTCCTCTGGCACAGAGGGGGTGGGTGGGGGTGTACCAGAGGAGGGGACAGGGGCAGGGACAGGGGTGGGGACAGGGGCAGGGGTGGGGACAGGGGCAGGGGCTGACTTACCTGTGGCCTTGCGGGGCTCACTCGGTTTCTTCTCTGGTGGCTTCTTCCCGGAGATAGAGGCTGACTTACCCTGGATCAGGGCTCCAGCGTAGGTCCGGGTCCTCTGGGGGCATTGCCTGAAGACATGCTCTGCCAAACCGCAGAGGTTGCAGGTTTTGGACCTCGGACAGTCCTTGGTCTCATGGCCTACAACCTGACAGAACCTGCAAGAAAGTTCTGTGCAATCCTTTCCCATGTGCCCAGGGTGGCCACATCTGTTGCAGTTGTGGAGTATCCCGGGGTAGAAGAGGAGGCCTGCGGATGATCCCAGGGAGAAACGTGGCTGAAGGTGCTGCATGTCGCCGGAAGGGTCTTTTCTGAGCTTGCATAGGACGGACCATTTACCTATCCAGAAGCCGTTGACATCGAGTATTCGGACTGGGTCCTTTACCACGGTGCAGAACCTTCGGAGGTAGGTGGCAATGTCCTTGCCTTGAGTATAGGGGTTCCTCATGGCCACCGTCACCCACTTTTCGTCCCGTGTTATGGGGCAGTTCGCGATGAACTTTCCGAAAGGAGATTCAGGGCCACTGGTATTCACCATCTCCCAATATCTTCTGCAGATTTGGAACGACAAAAAGGTTATGAAGAATACACCGCTTGGTAGGGTCTGCACGGAAAGCGTCTCCGCTTTGCTGAAGCCTTGCTCCAGGATCATCTTCTTTCCGAAGATCTCCGGGGTCATGTCAGGGACTCTTCCGGCCACCTCTTTCAGCTGCAACACGACCGTCTGCTTCATCCAGGGCTCCAGGGTTGGCAGCCCGTCTGCGGTCAGGTACGGCTTGGCTGGTCCCGATTGGCTGGCGCCGGCCGGGGTAGAAGTGGAGGTTGAGGCTGTGGCATTCTCAGGGACCTCGGAGGAAGTGGCTGGAGCAGGGCTTGTCTTCGTATTGTTGGTCTTCTTCTCATGTTTCCCCATCGTCAGGAAAGTGGATGTCGCTGCAGGTGTTCTTAAGCGGCTTCCTTCTGATTCCTCGACGTCTTCACTCTTTTACATAGCCTTTACAAAGGCTCTAGCATCTACAGCCCGAAGGTAGTAATGCGAAAGGGAAAGATTTGTTCGTTCTGAAGAGAAACCAGAGTAAGTACATAAGACTCTTCAATTCTGAAATCCAGCGACCCAACTTGAGGAGGTGACAAAGCGCATGAGATCAATCCAAGCGCTTTGTCACCTCCTCAAGTTGGGTCGCTGGATTTCAGAATTGAAGAGTCTTATGTACCAGCCTTGGTACTACTGCAATTTTTTCGTCCCTTATTTATTCTATGAAGATCTGGTTTCTATTCAAAAACCCATCCCTGTTTCTCAACGGAAGGTTGATGTCCGGATACCATTACATTAAGCCCTAGCGACTCATTAGGTGTAAACTTAGTTGAGTCCACGCTTTCTGGTAAGCCTCCTATTCACTCTTTGGTGGTGGATCTGCTATCAAAAATCTCCTTCACTCATCATTTCGTTTGTTTGGACACTTTAAGTTAATTACTATATTCATATCTATTGATATGACTGTTTGAACACTTGGTGATCAATTTATGTGACGGTTTACTTATCACATATGTTATTTCACTTCATGTTTTGTATGATGCTTCACAGTGTTATATGCTTATTTCTCACATTTTTAGCGCTACACTTTTTGTGTTCCATTGATACATGTTCCCTGGGGCAAGACCCGGGTTCTCAAAGACGTTTTACGACAATAACTTGCATATTAGGATTTAAAATGAGCACTTTTGAATTAGAACGTTCGAGTCCCATAGAGGTCAATGGGGTTCTAAATGTTCGCGCGAACGGTCAGTCCGTTCAAAGGTTCTGGTGCGAACCGAACGGGGGGTGTTTGGCTCATCCCTACTGCTAACCCTAACAATGACCACCAATAATAACCACTAACCCTATCAATGACTGCTAACCCTAATGCCGCGTACACACGATCACTTTTTGTGAAAAAAAACAACGTTTTCAAAAACGTCATTTACAGTTTTTCTCTATTGTTTTGGCTCATTTCTTGAAACCGAAATGACATTCTCAAAACTCTAAGATCATTTGGCAAAACAGTCTTACAGTTCAGCACAACACTATTACTCATGTGCAAAAGCTCATATCTTTCCCAAAACTGTTCACTCATGCTTCAAAACCCTATTTCTTTCCCATATAAAGAGTCAGTGCATCCAAAATGGCAAAGATTCTTCTCAATTGCTTTGGCTCATTTCTTAAAAAAACAGACCAGACATTCTCAGCTCTTTTGGTGCTTTTGCCAAAATAACCTGGATGGTTCGGCACAACACCATGGTTCACCTTCAAAAGTTCATATCTTTCCCAAAACACTTCACTCATGTGTCAAAACTAAATTTCTTTTTCATTCAACTAGTCAGTGCCCCCAAAATGCATCATTCCTTTGGCATTGTGTAAGCACTGCAAGTCAAAATGTTTAGATGTTTTATCTCTATGGCAGAGGACCATTGAAATATCCCTCATGTCCACCTTTCAGTCTTAGCCCAGTCCTTCATTGCCAATGGTTACTGTACAGTTTTTGTCTAGCTAACTGAATACAATTGTGTATAAAACTGAAAAATAAGAAAAGTTTTTAGGGTAAGAGTAGCCTCCAAGGTTTGACATCACACATTGCACTCATACTGCAAAGGAAAAATTACTTTACAGTATTGTAACCATTATCATTCACACACAAAGTAACTTCCATACATGAGACTAAAAAGAAAACGTACACAGCATAATATATGGAAATGCAAACACACAAACAAAAAACAAGGACAATTAGGGCCCTTTCACACGTGCGGACGAACGGTCCGCTTTTTCTAAGTCCGAAAACGGACTTAGAATGGGGCCCTATGGGAGCGGATCCGTTAGCAGATGATGCATCCGCTAACGTCCGCCTAAGATCCGCGTCCGTCTGGATCCGTTTTGCGGACGGAAGAAAACCCTATTTTTCTTCCGTCCGGTGGATCGGATCGGATGCAAACGGACAGACGGTCCGTTTTCATCCGATTCCCCATAGGGGAGAGCGGAGGAGAGACAGGGCGGTCCCTGCACAGTGTGCGGGGACCGCCCTGTCCGCCGACAGCTGAGCGGGACCCCCCGCTGAGCCAACGGACACACACGGAGCGGACCGAAAAACGGTCCGCACTGTGTGAAAGAGGCCTTACTGTAAATTTAGCCTACAATGCTGTAAATAAAGCTCGAGTTTCACAACTACTGTAAGGCCCCTTTCACACAGGGCGGATCAGTAATGATCCGCCCCGTGAACCTCCACTTGCTCAGCGGGGATCGCTCCATTGATCCCCGCTAAGCCGGCGGATGACAGGGAGGTCCTCGCACACTGTACAGGGACTGCCCTGCCAGCTATCCGCTCTCTTCTATGGGGGGATCGGATGAACATGGACCGTCTGTCCGTGTTCACCCAATCCAATCCGCCAGACGGATGGAAAAGTAGTTTTTTCCTCCGTCACACTTTGGCGGACCAGAGCGGGTCGGATGTCAGTGGGCATGTCACCCCTGACATCCGCAGCTCCATAGAGGAGCACAGAGTGCCCATTCAGGTCCGCCTAAAAAACTGGCAGTTGGACCTGAACAGGCCACCCGTGTGAAAGAGCCCTAACATCTCTTCACTGGTCGCTGTCCTCACCCTCCCTCTCCTGGGTACTGTCCTCACCCTCCTGTCCATCCACACGCTGCTGACTGTCTGGCCACAGATTCCCATCAACATTGCAGCGTATATCCTTCCTTGCGATGCATTGAGGGAAGAAACAAGGGAGATGTCGCAACCATCGCCTACACTGATCTCCTGTAATATTCTCACAGGCAGCGTCTATTGAATGGAACGGGGACCTCTGATTCTGAGCCTGATGCTCATACACTCTCCACCTCTAAGCGCAGAAAAACTCCTCAATAGGATTGAGGAAAGGAGAGTAAGGTGGTAGGAACACAATATCCATCCTTGGATGAGCAGTGAACCAGGCCCTGATAAGCGGGCCACGGTGGAAATTCACATTGTCCCATACAATTATATATTGTGGTAGGTGAGGCCCTATGAGACCTCTCTCATTTTCTGGGATCAAATCCAAATGAAAGTGGTCCAAGAAGATGAGGAGCTTCTGTGTTTTGTATGGGCCAAGACTGGGCATGTGAGTGGCCACACCATTCTCAGAAATGGCAGCACACATAGTTATATTGCCCCCTCGCTGGCCTGGGTCATCCACCATGGCCCAGTGGCCAATAAAATTACGGCCACGTCTTTGGCCCTTGGCCAGGTTGAAGCCAGCCTCATCCCCATACAATACAGTTACAGACAGCTACATAGGAATGTTCTATGTTCTGCACAAGTTCAATATACTACTGGCCAGTATTCCAGTGGATCCAAACCTTGGGTACATGTACCCTATGCAGAGGTACTACAGGGGGTATTTGACAGAAAGGGGAGGGGAAAAATTATGAAATTACTGAAATGTTACAGTAACATTATTAGATAGATTTCCATGGGAGGCACTACTGTAATTGCAGCTCTTTGACCCTTTTACTTACTGTATTGTATGTTATATTCTTCAAAATAAGGATTATAATGATAATTGCATCATACAGTAAGCTGCAGTTTTTACTGGAATACTACTTTAAACTGTATTATCAATATTGTAGAAAATAAACTCTTCCATACTATTCCATAGTTTATTTTCTACAATATTTTTCTTGTCATGGTTAGTATCATACGTAACATCCCACTGAAGTAAGATACTGTAATACTGTAGGCCTATCACACACACACACACTCTAAATGAATACGAAAATGAGTAAATAAACATATTTGTTGCTCTATGCACAGTGTCCTGTCCTATACATTGATTGTGAGGGCATGGTTGATGACATGGTCCATAATTGTCGCCCAAATTTCATTAGGGACAGCATGGTGTCTTCGTGCTCCTCAGCTTCTTCCCCCTATTCCACCATCACGCACACTTACTCCTCCTCTTCTTCCTCTTCCTCTTCCTTGGGCAGGCAGTTGCCCGTGTTCATCTACTTGGCCAGGTGCCTCCATGTTCAGACATTGTACTGGTCCTGCATAGTCAATCTCTATATATACATGTTTGGCAGCATTCACAATACAGTAATGGACAGTACCTGTCAGGTAACTAAACATACTGTTTGATTGGTCATCTGAGACCAACTCCTCCTTCGTTCATATTCTAGTTTTACCTGACTGTCAATTGCTGTAATGATTTTATCAAATGTTCCAAGAGATTCATATATGGTATTCATGGTATTGTGTCCCTGAATAATTTTGACAATTGAACAGACTATTGTGCATGTGATGACTTAAACAATGAAATGACGCTGACATGTTTTGGAGAGAACGACCATTTAGACTGAGAAATGACAATCAGTTTGGATCAACATGATCTATTCAATTGGAAATTGTGCTAAATGTAGGTTACTTGTACAAAATCATTTGCGAAATGTACTGAGACATTGAGACATGTCCTAAGACATTTGCAATTTGATGAAATGAATGAGAAATGCCATTCAGTTGTGAACAATTGCAAAGTGGTTTGGAGATTTGTCCATGTTGTTTTGAGAATGTCATTTCTGTTTCAAGAAATGAGCCAAACTAATAGAGAAAAACTGTAAATTGATCGTGTGTGGGCAAAACGTCCTTTTATGTCTTCAAAAAAACGACCAAAAAAAAATTCGAACATGCTTGAATTTTTTGTGTCGTTTTTCAAAATGTCATTTTTTGTGTCATAAAAAGTGATCGTGTGTGGGCAAAACGACGTTGAAAACAACGTTTTTAAACCCGCGCATGCTCAGAAGCAAGGTATGAGACGGAGCTTCAATGGAACAGAGTGCCGTCGAACCTGGTGTACGTCACCACGCTTTGCTAGAGCATTTTGGAAAAACGATGGTGTGTATGCAACGTCGTTTTGGAAAATGAAGTTTGAAAAACGTTGTTTTGTTTTGTCACAAAAAGTAATCATGTGTACGCGGCATAACTCTAGCATTTAATCTGTATTAGTCTGTATATACACTAATGCATGCTTGTTATACTCACTGTGGAACCTAATGAGTTACATACATAGGGCCAGATTCTCTAAGAATTCCGGCGGCGTAGCGTAAGCCAGTTACACTACGCCGCCGCATCATACTAGAGCAAGTGCTTTAATCTCAAAGCACTTGCTCCGTAGGTTTCGCCTGCGTCGCGTAAATCGCGCAGCGTAAACCCGCACAATTCAAATGGGGCGGCTTGTATTTAAATTAAGCGCGTCCCCGCGTCGAATGAACTGCGCATGTGCCGGCCGGGGAAAAAGCCCAGTGCGCATGCTCCAGCTCACGTCGGAAAGCGTCGTTGAAACCAACGTCAAAACGACGTGAGCGTCATTTACGCAACTCCCTATTCGCGAACGAGTTAGTAAAACGACGTAATCGACGGAAAAAGCCGACGCTGACCCGACGCCATACTTAACATGGCATCCGACGGGACCCGACGGCATCCGACGGTACTTCGTAAGGTTACTCCACATAGAAGCTGGGGTAACCTTACGCGAACAAAAACGACGTACGCGACGACGGGGCGGCGTAAAAGCGATCGAGAATCGGCGTACTACCTCATTTGCATATGCAAATGCGAAAACAACGTAAAGGCCACCTAGTGGCCGGAGTTGTCATTACAACTACGATCCGCAAGTGTAATGGTTTTACACTTGTCGGATGTAGAAGCGTATCTATGCAAAAGTGATGCTAAGCATCACGCGCATAGATACGAGACAAAAAAAATGGCGATACGACGGGGTATCTGAGATACTCCGTCGTAGCGCCGCTGAGAATCTGGCCCATAGTTACATAGTTAGTCAAGTTGAAAAAAGACACAAGTCCATCTAATTCAACCAGTAAAAAAAAAAAATCATACAATCACATGAACACAATCCTATACGCACAGTTGATCCAGAGGAAGGCGAAGATCACCAGTAAAGCATGATCCTCCACATTGTGTAAAAAGGCTGTTTGATCCTGTCTGTTCTGATCCTTCACTTCTTCCACTGTCCCCAATCCATCTTCTTATAAGACAGAGCCTTTGCACATTCATACCCCCCAGCATTTTGAGATGGGAAGGGGGGAACTCCTACTAGTAAACGTATGTAGGCATAGGACACACCCCTGCCACACCCCCTTAAAGGAAAATGAACCCCCAAAAAATGGTTATTTAAATCCACAAGGGTTTTTTTTTTTTTACCACTACTATTCCTTTATATTGGCTTTTAAAATTTACAAATGCAGCAATTTAGAAGATTTAGCACTGGGAAACACTTTTTGATAGATAAAAAGTGCATTTTATGTACAACCAGGGCTTTTTTTCTGGGGGAACTTGGTGGAACTCAGTTCCACCACCTTTGGCTCAGACCCTTTGGTGCCCGCTCACCACAATCACTTGTGAACACAGAAGTCTGGTTTCTGTGTTTACAAGTGACTGCTTTGTAACCCCCTGAACTATGCACACTGTATGTAATGCAATTCTGGTATTTAATGCCCCTTTAAGACCCTTCTACTGTTTGTGAAATCTGAACGGGTCGTGGTTGAGTTCCTGCACCTATTTTCTGAGAAAAAAAGCTCTGTGTACAACTATATAGATCAGACCAAATTGAGGGTTGAAGAGGGACAGCGGGAAATTGTTTTAAATCAGGGACAGTCCCTCGAAACCAGAGACAGTTGGGAGCTATACATTCTCAGTTTGGTGTGTATTGCTTGAGAGTTTTTTATTTTTCTTGGGAAGGTGCATATTATCAGCACAGGGCCAATCAACACTGTCCAGACAGAGGGTCAGGGGTCCTGCAGCCTCACAGGACAGTCAGAGTAGAATTAAAACTTTTCCTACAAGCTTTAACCAGACACTGATAGATGGCACAAGACTGCTACAGTATATACTACTGATGAGAAAAGGTATATGGCAAGTTTATATTTACTAAATCTATTGCATTTCCATGTTCTGTGTACTGTGGGAGACCAGATATAGTGAATACAGGGTCCTGGGTTTGGTAACACTTTAACCCTAAGGTGGCGTACACACGGCCGAGGTTCTCGCTGAAAACCAGCGAGAACCTCGCTGGAATGTGCATTCCAGCGAGGACCTCGGCCGTGTGTACGGTCTCGGCGAGCTTCCCATCGGGAAGCCCGTCGAGCAGAAATAGAGAGCACGCTCTCTATTTCCTCGACGGCCCGCCTGGATGAATAGCTGGTTGCCATTCCCGACGGGCGGGTCGCCGATTTCGACGGCCGGCAGAGAGCTTCGACGGGCGGAACGATGTGTTCTGCCCGTCGAGGATCTCTGCCGTGTGTACGCGGCCTAACATGTAACTTTGGACACATAAAGGTCCCTGCACTACTTTGATGCCACTTGAGTGCCAGAGTGTTTAGAGTCACATCTAAATCAAACTCCATGAACAGAACATACTTTCCTATTAGCCAAAAAAAAGTGTCAAAAACGCAAAACGCATCAGAAAAATTGCATAAACTCTGCACAGATGTGAACCTAGCCTTAGTGTATCTGAGTAAATTATACCTTGTTTTTTTTTCCAGGACAATATTAACCCCTTAAGGACCGCCGCATGTACATATACGTTGGCAGAATGGCACGTACAGGCACATTGGCGTACCTGTACGTCACTGCCTAGACGTGGGTCGGGGGTCCGATCGGACCTCCCCCCCCCCCGGTACTTGTGGCGGTTCCTGTGGCTTCAAGAGCAATCCGGGATGAGGGTGTGGATGTTCGTTTTTGTCTGCCCCCTCCGGATCGCTCCCAGCCAATGCACGCACCCCGCCCTCTTCCTGTGTAAACACAGGAAGGGGGAAGTGATGTAATCTCTCCTCTCGGAGGTATTTTCAACCACCGCTGAGGAAAGAAGACATCACAAGTGAGTCTGCACAACACTACACTGACACCAGGACATGTAGGCACATTAACCCCCCCCACCCGATCACCCCCCCCACCCCCCTGTCACAGTGTCACTGAATGCAGTGATCATATATTTACTGATCACTGCATTTAGTGTCAGTGTGACAGTTAGTGTGACAGGCAGTTAGTGTTAGGTCCAGGGTAGCCCCCGTACCCCCCCTAATAAAGGTTTAACCCCTTGATCACCGCCCTAGTTAACTCTTTCACCCCCTAATGCCAGTGTCACTAAGCAATGATTTTTCTGATCGCTGTATTAGTGTCACTGTTGCCGCTAGGTAGCTAGTTTTTTTTTAATTGCAATTTTTTTTTACTAAAGACATGTGGCTAAATAAATTTTGGCCTAAATGTTTGACTAAAATTTAGTTTATTCGATTTTTCTTATAACAAAAAGTAAAAAATATAGATTTTTTTCAAAAATGTCGCTCTATTTTTGTATATAAAGCAAAAAATTAAAATCGCAGAGGCAATCAAATACCATCAAAATAAAGCTCTATTTGTGGGAAGAAAAGGACACAAATTTTGTTTGGGAGCCACATCGCACGACCGTGCAATTGTCTGTTAAAGCGACACAGTGCCGATTTGTAAAAACACCTCTGGGCATTTAGCAGCATATTGGTCCGGTCCTTAAAGCGGAGTTCCACCCTTAAAATCACTTTGTTTCATTACATCCAGCATACTGGCGTCAGCGCCAGTATGCTGTTTTTTTTTTTTTTTTAATGCACGTACTTACTTTATATAAAATCATTGAATTCCAGGCGCACCGCGGAATGTCGCCACTATAAGGCGTCACGCCTTCCGGAAACAGCCGATTAGCATTCTGCTTTTCTCGGCGCCTGCGCACAGACCCAGGAGCTGACTGCGCAGGCGCCGAAAATAGCCGGGCCTAGTTTGGGTTTTTTCGGAGGGCATGACGCGGCTATATACGGCGCCTGCGCAGTCAGCTCCTGGGGCTATGCGCAGGCGTCGAGAAAAGCAGAATGCTAATCGGCTGTTTCCGGAAGGCGTGACGCCTTATAGTGGCGATATTCCGCGGTGCGCCTGGAATTCAATGATTTTATATAAAGTAAGTACGTGCATTAAAAAAAAAAAAAAAAACAGCATACTGGCGCTGACGCCAGTATGCTGGATGTAATGAAACAAAGTGATTTTAAGGGTGGAACTCCGCTTTAAGTGGTTAAGTTCTCCTGCTCCTGTTGTTTGCAGGGATACCACATATGTGTATGTTATTTGTTGTGTGCTGGCCCTCAAACAATAGTGTGCATTTTTTTTTTTATCTTAATGTTTTTAATTCTACCTAAATACACCCTGACCAGCCATGATCTACCGCGTTTCCCCAAAAGTAAGACCTACCCTGAAAATAGAACCTACTGTTATTTTTGGGGATGGCTGCAATATAAGCCCTAACTGGAAAATAAGTCCTAGTTTAACCACTTAAGCCCCAGGCCATTTTGTTGCTGTATGGTTTAGGAGATATCCCCTGTCCCCTGCATGTGCTGATGTCATCAGCACATGCGCACTGGGGCAAACTGAAGCTGTGGCACATATGTTCAATCACAGTGCCGGAGCCGCGATACCCAGAAGTAAGCACCGGGAGAGATGTTGCCACCAGAGGGGGGGTACGAGGACTGCTGCGAGGGCTTCGATGTAAGGTAAGTAATTCATAATGTGCTATGTATACGTGCTCATTATGCCTTTGTCTTGCAGGGTTTTTTAATCAAGGGTTTGCAACCACTTTAAGCTCCCTACTGTGCTGGAAATATATGCTCTGAGCTGCAAGAACCAGGAAAAACAACCAGATTCCCATGATAAAGGGACTGAAGATGGTGGGGCAGAATGGTAGCTGTAGCAGAACATTGCATTGATTCACTGGATTGTAAGTATGTTATTTATAGTGATTTTTACCCTGGTGACACAAATTGCTTAGGAGGTGAGGAAGCCATCTTTCCTGCATGCAATTGAGACAATTCACCTACCAGCATGTCTTTGGAGTGTGGGAGAAAAAAAAAGAGTTCCTAGAAGTAATCCACAGGGAGGATAAGGGACTCAAAAACCCCATGTAGAGTATACTGGCTGAGATTCAAATCAAGGACCTTCATGCTGTAAGGCCAAAGTGCTAACCACTAAGCCACTGCACTGCCCCATTACAGCACATTAGGTGGCTCTGAAGTCAAGACTTCTTTTTACCAAAGTGGTTGTAAACCACAGATTGAAATGTGAACAAAGCATATCCTTCTATAGTGTGTGCTTTCTCTATCCAGGACACAAAGTGTAATTTCTGTCTGCGGCTTCATTCCTCTGTTAAAGCGGATGGTTCACCTTAAATAAATATTAAAAGCCAGCAGCAACAAATACTGCAGCTGCTGACTTTTAATATTAGGACACTTACCTGTCCTGGAGTCCAGCGGCGTCCGCAGCAGAGGATGAGCGATCGCTCATCACCCTGCTGCTCCCCCCTCCATCCACGGCGAGGGAACCAGGAAGTGAAGCGCTCCGGCTTCACTGCCCGGTTCCCTACGGCGCATGCGCGAGTCGCACTGCGCCCGCGATTGGCTCCCGCTGTGTGCTGGGAGGTGAGAGTTCCCAGCACACAACGGGAAAAGCCCGTCTTTTGCCCGAGACTGCGGGCCGGAAGTGGGTGCGGATACCTGTCTTTAGACAGGTATCTGCACCCTCCTCCCCCCTGAAAGGTGTCAAATGTGACACCGGAGGGGGGGAGGGTTCCGATCAGCGGATCTTCACTTTAGGGTGGAGATCCGCTTTAACAGGATCACTCAATTCTGACAAGTTTTCCTGACACAAGAGAAAAATGGAGACAGAGGGCACAGTCTGTGATTGACAGCCTCGGCTTTGTTTCAGTGCCCTGTGTGAGGGGGGGGGGGGTGTTCTCCTAACTGATTTACACAATGTTACAACTTGCAAAAGTTTTTTAATTATTGTCTCTCTGATTGTATTTAATTTTTTTTTTGTTTCACAGAATTTTGTTGGGTGAAAATGAAAACACAATACCGTGAAGAAAACGAATAAACATCTGAACAAGTATACAATAAAAATTAAGTTGTATTCCATTTTACAGTGAGATATATTAACAATATGGTTATGAATAAAACCAAACATGTATATAAGTATTCAACAGATATTTCAGCATTTTAGATATGGCAGCGATCATCGATTTTTATCGTGACTGCGACATTATGGCGGACACATCGGACACTTTTGACACCATTTTAGGACCATTGTCATTTTTACAGCGATCAGTGCTATAAAAATGCACTGATTACTGTAAAAATTACAATGTGCAGTTAACCACTAGGTGGTGCTGCAGGGATTAAGTGTTCCCTAGGGAGTGATTCTTACTGTTAGGGGGCGTGGCCACACGTGACATGTCACTGATGACCATTCCCGATCACAGGTCATCAGTGACAGTGTCACTAGGCAGAATAGGGGAATGCCTTGTTTACAAAGGCATTCCCCTGTTCTGCCCTTGCTGACTGCAATTGTGGGCCTCCCGGGAACATCCTCCGGGCAGCAGATTTAAAGGGACTTACCTGTACACCAATCTGCCTGCCTGTGCCATTCTGTCGACGTGCATAGTCGCGCGGAGGTCGGCAAGTGGTTAAAGTAGTACTGAAGGCTGAGACTTTTTCATAGATATAGTCATTATAAATATAATGCACAATACTGGTAAATGTTTACTTAAATGCAACTGTATTGCCTTATATTATTTCCACTCTATCAGCCTCCAGCTTCTCTGAGTTCAGAAGTGGATCTTCCCTGCACAGAGCCCTTAGGCTGGGTTCACACTTGCGCAAATAGGATGCTGGTTTCCCTGCATCCAAATTGCATGACAAGAGAGTGTGACTGGCTTTCAATGTAGCCGGTTCACACAGCTCCAGGGCGGGCGCGGTCTGCATTTAAAAGGGGTCCTGTAATGCACCTGATTTGCACCTGAATTGGTGAACAGGGACACACAGGACCCCATGCTGTGAGCCACGGCATATGTGAAACCGGCCTTAAAGTGATTGTACATTTTTTTTTTTTAAAACAAACGTCTCATACTAACTTGCTCAGTACAATGGTTTTGCAAAGAGCAACCCATATTTACCTCTTCTGGGGTCCCCCACCAGCACTTCTGGCTGCTCCTGCCTTGAGCCCCAAAGTATAGTATAGAGCGCCCCTATACCAAGGTAAAACAAACTTCTGTCTTTAGAATCACTCCCTTCCTTATCCTGCCCAGGACTACATGTCCCATGGGGCATTGCTCCTCACACATTCACAAGTTCTTAGGCAGTTATGGATATGCATGAACTGTGTACTGAGCTATACAGTGCAGAAAATAAGTATTTGAACACCCTGCTATTTTGCAAGTTCTCCCACTTGGAAATTATGGAGGGGTCTGAAATTGTCATCGTAGGTGCATGTCCACTGTGAGAGACATAATCAAAAAAAAAAATCCAGAAATCACAATTTATGAATTTTTTAAACTATTTATTTGTATGATACAGCTGCAAATAAGTATTTGAACACCTGAGAAAATCAATGTTAATATTTGGTACAGTAGCCTTTGTTTGCAATTACAGAGGTCAAACGTTTCTTGTAGTTTTTCACCAGGTTTGCACACACTGGAGGAGGGATTTTGGCCCACTCCTCCACACAGATCTTCTCTAGATCAGTCAGGTTTCTGGGCTGTCGCTGAGAAACAGGGAGTTTGAGCTCCCTCCAAAGATTCTCTATTGGGTTTAGGTCTGGAGACTGGCTAGGCCACGCCAGAACCTTGATATGCTTCTTACAGAGCCACTCCTTGGTTATCCTGGCTGTGTGCTTCGGGTCATTGTCATGTTGGAAGACCCAGCCTCGACCCATCTTCAAAGCTCTAACTGAGGGAAGGAGGTTGTTGCCCAAAATCTCGCAATACATGGCCCCGGTCATCCTCTCCTTAATACAGTGCAGTCGCCCTGTCCCATGTGCAGAAAAACACCCCCAAAGCATGATGCTACCACCCCCATGCTTCACAGTAGGGATGGTATTCTTGGGATGGTACTCATCATTCTTCTTCCTCCAAACACGGTTAGTGGAATTATGACCAAAAAGTTCTATTTTGGTCTCATCTGACCACATGACTTTCTCCCATGACTCCTCTGGATCATCCAAATGGTCATTGGCAAACTTAAGACGGGCCTTGACATGTGCTGGTTTAAGCAGGGGAACCTTCCGTGCCATGCATGATTTCAAACCATGACGTCTTAGTGTATTACCAACAGTAACCTTGGAAACGGTGGTCCCAGCTCTTTTCAGGTCATTGACCAGCTCCTCCTGTGTAGTCCTGGGCTGATTTCTCATCTTTCTTGGGATCATTGAGACCCCACGAGGTGAGATTTTGCATGGAGCCCCAGTCCGAGGGAGATTGACAGTCATGTTTAGCTTCTTCCATTTTCTAATGATTGCTCCAACAGTGGACCTTTTTTCACCAAGCTGCTTGGCAATTTCCCCGTAGCCCTTTCCAGCCTTTTGGAGGTGTACAATTTTGTCTCTAGTGTCTTTGGATAGCTCTTTGGTCTTGGCCATGTTAGTAGTTGGATTCTTACTGATTGTATGGGGTGGACAGGTGTCTTTATGCAGCTAATGACCTCAAACAGGTGCATCTAATTTAGGATAATAAATGGAGTGGAGGTGGACATTTTAAAGGCAGACTAACAGGTCTTTGAGGGTCAGAATTCTAGCTGATAGACAAGTGTTCAAATACTTTTTTGCAGCTGTATCATACAAATAAATAGTTTAAAAAAATCATAAATTGTGATTTCTGGATTTTTTTTTTTGATTATGTCTCTCACAGTGGACATGCACCTACGATGACAATTTCAGACCCCTCCATGATTTCCAAGTGGGAGAACTTGCAAAATAGCAGGGTGTTCAAATACTTATTTTCTGCACTGTATGTGTGCTGCTCTGTGTATACTGACATGTATAAATGGTTAACTGAGCTATATGTGTGCTACACTGTATTTTCTGATATGTAAACAAATAATGCATTCTGTATGCAGGCCAACTAAACAGCTGACCAATTAATCGATTATGAAAATAGTTGACAACTATTTTCATAATAGATTATGTCGATTAGTTGTTTCAGCCTTACACGTCATAATCCACTCTCTCTGGTTTGTCCAATCAGCATCCCTGTAGGCATGACCTACAATACAAAGTAGTAGATGCAACAGAGATGGAGCAATGTAAGTTTAACCCCTTGGCATCGCCCCCACAAAAATATGCGGCCTCTCAGCAGGTGGGCCTTGGTGCCAAGTGGCCGCATATTTGTGTGAATTTGTGCAAATACAGTTGTGCCGAGAGCCAAGAACTACAGGAATTATCTTTTTTAACCTCTTGGTTTTCGGCACCTCTCGCCCTTTAAGGGGTTTAGGATACCGGGAGGCGGCTCCACACACTTACCGGTGGCTAACAGAAAAATTTGCTGGAGCTTTTCAATCATGTGACTGCTTCACAGCCAACCACAGCGGTCACATGATCATAAACCCCCCCCCCCCACCTCCCGGTATCCTAAACCTCTTAAAGGGCCGGGAGGTGCCAGCGCCAAGAGATTAAAAAAGATAATTCTTGGAGTTCAGCTTTAAAAACAAGTTGCCACTGGAACTTTGTATATTCTGGATCCTGAAAGGCTTTTCCCAAAGCACTGACATGATTGTAGCCGTATTGGTGCAATTGTAATAGAGAAAATTGAGTACTGTCCGTGATACTTTTTTTATTTGCACTAACATACAATTAAAGTGGAGTTCCACCCATTTTTTTATGTTTGTCTGTGCTGCATGCCCTAATCTCATAGGGCCAAATCTCATAGAAATTTGCTTGCGTATCGTAAGCCATTTACACTACGCCACCGCATCGTACTAGAGCAAGTGCCGTATTCTCTAACCATTTGCTCCGTAGTTTGCGTTGGCGTAGCGAAAATGGCCCAGCGTAAGCCCGTGTAATTCAAATGAGGCGGCTTGTATTTAAATGAAGCGCGCCCCCGCGTCGAACGAACTGCACATGCGCCGGCTGGGGAAAAAGCCCAGTGCACATGCATCAGCTCACGTCGGAAAGCGTAGTTGAAACCGACGTCAAAACAACGCGAGCGTCACTACGCAATGCCCCTATTCGCGAACGAGTTAGTAAAACGACGTAAGCGACGCAAAAAGCCGACGCTGACCCGACGCCATACTTAACATGGCATCCAACGGAACTTCGTAAGGTTACTCCACATAGAAGCTGGGGTAACCTTACGCGGACGAAAACGACGTACGCGACGACGGGGCAGCGTAAAAGCGATCGGGAATCGGTGTAGTAGCCTCATTTGCATATGCAAATGAGAAAACAACGTAAAGGCCACCTAGTGGCGGGAGTTGTCATTACAACTACGATCCACAAGTGTAATGGTTTTACACTTGTGGGATGTTGAAGCGTATCTATGCCAAAGTGATGCTAAGCATCACGCGCATAGATACGAGGCAAAAAAAACGGCGATACGACGGGGTATCTGAGATACTCCGTCGTATCGCCGCTGAGAATCTGGCCCCTAGTGTTCAGAATGGACAATTTTTTTTTATTTTGTTGCTTGTAAATACCTTTATTTTGTAATACTTCATTACTTCCTCCTCCTTATTAGCCTAGGCTATTAAGTCACAAGGCTATTTGCAAGGGTTTCTGGGATAGGCATCATGTTTTCCAGTAGTTTTCCAGTAGTCCTTGCAAACCTGACTAAATCTATTAAATTGCTTGTGCAGCACTGAGCATGTGCGAGATATGCAAAACTGAAATCCAGGAAGTCATTCAGTCTGGCTTCATGATGCCCACACTTAAGATGGCCACGGTCTATTTCTAGATTATAAACTAATAATCTAAATGCTGTAACAACCTAACAAAACGGACCTTAGTTTACAGACTAACTTTACTAGAATACATTAAGCTTGTGTATTACAGGGGTATTTATATTTAAAAAGTGAAATTGTGGGTGGAACTCCCCTTTAAATTGTATGTTAGTGCAAATAAAAAAAGTATCATGGACAGTACTCAATTTTCCCCAAAGCACTGAAGAAATCACGCTCCTTCAACCTCACACAAATAAAGCAAAATTGACACATTTAGTTAAAATATTTTTAACAGCAAAAATATTTATTTTATGAACATTTTTATAACACAACATCATTTTTTACATACATGGAAAATTAAGGCAAATGGATACATTTTCTTGTCTTAAAACATAAATAACATGTACTAGGCATTTTTCTTTGTAGAAGACAAAATACGGGAATTGTGCCATCTTTGTTGGAAGTGTGATGGTCAAGCCTCAAGTAACCAACCGTAAGGCCCCATTATATTCTTTTACATGTGGCTTAATTTTCGAAGACTAACAACTCAATCAAGCACCCTTTAAACGTAACTCTTCAAACATTGTTGAAGAACAGACAGAACTGGAAGATCCAATTACAGGCACACTTTATAAGGTTTATTCAATACACCGGTATAAAAGGCCTCAGGTCTCGTACACACGACCGTTTTCCTCGACAGTATCCATCAAGAAACTTGGTGGGAGAGCTTTTTGCCAAAGAAAACGGTCGTGTGTATGTTTTTCGTCGAGAAAACTGTCGTGAATCTCGACAAGAAAAAAAGAGAACAAGTTCTCTTTTTTCTCGTTGGGAGTCTCAATTTCCTCGCCGTGTTTCCCGTCAGGCGTGTTTCACCGCGTGAAACCCGCGCATGCTCAGAATAAAGTATGAGATGGGAGCGCACCTTCGGTAAAAGTAGTGTTTGTAATGGAGATAGCACATTCGTCACGCTGTAACAGACTGAAAATTGCAAATCGTCTCTCACCAAACTTTTACCTAACACGCAGTAACATGAGATTAGCAAAAGCAGCCCCAAGGGTGGCGCCAGTGGAATCAAACTTCCCCTTTATAGTGCCGTCATACATGTTGAACATCACTGTGTTTGAGAATGACGAGATTTAGTCTTGACAGTGTGTACGCAAGGAAAGCTTGTCAAGATTCTCGACAAGCCTGACAAGGAACTCGTCCAGGAAAACAATGTTTCTTTTGCGACGAGTTTCTCGGCCGTGTGTACGAGGCCATAGACTTGGTGGAGATCGGTGAGCGTGTTCCTTTTTATTTTATTTTCTTCTTCTTTTTTTATTTTCTATACAGTCCTGTTTTAAGCCTGAATCTTTAGGGCACTTTTCTAGGGGAAGGGGGATAACCAGGGGGGGTTCCAGGTTAATAAAAATGTAATAAAGATAAAGTATTAAAGCAGAACAGGATAAAACTTTTGGTTAAGATGATAAATGAGGAGAGAGAATTTTTTTTTTTTCAAATTGTTTTTATTAAAAGTTTTAAGAGGAGAGAGAATTTAGTGGGAAGAAATTCTCTTCCCACTTTATATATATATATATATATATATATATATATATATATATATATATATTTTTTCACGGTCTCTCTCATTCTCATCCGTTGTTATTTTGTTGGTTTGTAAAGAGTAAGTAACACAAACATAGAGAAGAAGTTATGAGCAAAATAACAGAATTATTGTTTAGATGTATCCTCTGAAATGTTGTACTATTATGTTTGTCAAGATTTTTTTTTAATAAAGAATTTATAAAAAATAATTATATTCTTTTACATGGTGCTTGCGGCTAGCAACTCAATCAAGCAGTCTTTAAAACTTAACTCTTCAAACATTACTGAAGAACTGACATAATTGGAAGATCCAATTACAGGCACTCTTTATTAGGTTTATTCAATACACCGGTATAAAAGGCCATAGACTTGTGGCAAGCATAGCTACCCATAGAAACCAGACTGCAGCCAAATGCGGCCTAATTAAGCTTGTGGCTTCTTTTTTGAAGATTGGCAATAAGGGACTGAGTTCTTATTGGCTGCTATAGGCGTATGCAATTAGCATTGCTCTTAACTCACTGATCAAGCCTGTAAGATCTTCAATAGCTTTACTACAAAAAAAACAACAAAATGTTTCAAATATAGTCACTATATGTGGATTTAACTTTTATCTCCTTAAACAGAGAATAATATTAAGCAAGGCACTTTCTCCTGTAAAGACCAGTCCATCTCATCCATCTCCGCTCCCATCCAGTCTTGGTCATCACTTCTACTCTGCTCCTCTTAGATGGCATAACTACTCCAAAGGCTGAAACAGATAATAAGACATCAATTGTCATCCATACAGTGTATTAAGATTTTTTTTAAAGATAGTGCTGGGAACAAACAACAGAGAGATCCTGTACAAAGTGACAGGCCAGATCTGTCTGGCGCCCAGCTTTGATACTGCATGCCTCTTACCTTGGTTTTTCCCACTATGGTGTCTATTTATCAAGCAGCGGTAAGTTCTCAGGAATTCTGAGAGGAGATCACTTATTCGCTCACTTCTGAGTGCCTGTTAATGAAGTGGTGTGGATCGCTTCTCTTCTTGAGGAATGAAGTGATCTGCAATGCTTCGACCATTTATTAAAGAGGAAGTCCCGCCCCCCCACAAAAAAATTAAAAGTCAGCAGCTACAAATACTGCAGCTGCTGACTTTTAATATATGGACACTTACCTGTCCAAAAAGTCTGCAATGTCGGCACCTCAGCCGATCTTCCGATCAGCTGCTGGGTGCTGCCACCGCCCTTCATGGTAAAGGGAACTTGGCAGTGAAGCCTTCCGGCTTCACAGCCATCCCTAATGCACATGCACGAATCGCACTGCCCTTTCTAATTGGTCAGGCAACAGAGGAAGGAGGAGGGGGCCGAGCCGACAGAAAGACTAGGCCGCAGCCCTGTCTCCCGGAAGTGGGGAATGGTACCTGTCAGAAACAGATACCTCCCCCCTGAGAGGTGCCAACTGTGGCACCGGAGGGGAAGTGGGAGGGGGAGGGAGAGACAGATAAGCTTTTGAGTGGAACTACGCTTTAAAGCGGGGGTTCACCCTAAAACTATTTTCTTGCATTACAATGAGCTCAGTCTTTACATTGAAACTATGCCTAATTTAAAAAAAAAAAATTGCTGTACATACCTCCATACAGCTATTTTCACCCGGGTTGCGAATCCCGCGGGACTGGGCGTTCCTAACAAGCTGGTGACTGACGTGATGACAAAAAACTAGCTCCCCCCATCGCATAAGAAGTGTCACGATTGCCGAAAGAAGCCAAACGGCGGTGCGTAGGCGCAGTATAGCGCCGACTTGCTGTTCGGCTTCTTTCGGCAATCGTGACGCTCCTTATGCGAGGGGGGGAGCTAGTTTTTTGTCATCACGTCAATCACCAGCTTGTTAGGAACGCCCAGTCCCGCGGGATTCGCAACCCGGAAGCCGCGGGTGAAAATAGATGTACGGAGGTATGTACAGCAAAAATAAAATAAAAAATTAGGCATAGTTTCAATGTAAAGACTGAGCTCATTGTAATGCTAGAAAATAGTTTTAGGGTGAACACCCGCTTTAAGCAACTGTAAATTAGTGCTGCTGAGTTCATGGGCATTCCCAGAAGAGACCACTCTCCTCAGTACCTCACACTACACTGCATAATAATAATAAAGTTAAAATCCCCCTACACAAATAATATATACAGTATATACTGTATATATATATATATATATATATATATATATATATATATATATACACACACACATACAGTGCCTTAAAAAAGTATTCATACCCCATGACATTTTTCAAATTTTGTCATGTTATAACCAAAAACTTAAAAGTATTTTATTGGGATTTTATGTGATAGACCAACACAAAGTGGCACATAGGGCCAGATTCAGGTAGATGGGCGCTTCTTTACTTTGGAGTAACGTTTCTCATTTACGTTACTCCGCCGACACTTTCGGCGCAAGTACTGTTATTCACATAGCAGTTGCGCGTAAACTTGCGCCAGAGTAACGATAATGCGCTGGCGTAACCCGACGCAAGTGGAAGTGGGTGTGATCATATGTAAATGATGGGCAGAGCCCAGCGCAGAGGCTTACGTTCAGCGCATCATCCACGGAGCATGCGCAGTAAGTGAGGCTTCACTCGGCCCCCTTGTGCGCATGCTCACAACTTTTGTCGGCACCACTTCACGGGAAACTTCAGCGCAATGCGTTCCGTTGGGCGTTTAAATGCGCCCGTAGATGCGCCATTCCGGCACTAAAGTATATCCTGTTCCCACTCCCCGCAGTGAAGTTACTTTTGTTCTGAGATGGCTGCTCCCGTTCCCCGCAAACACACAGGAGAAAGCTGAACTCTAAAGGCCAGGAGCCAGACAAGCATGGACAGAGGTGTTGTCCTGCAAGTGGGGGTGCTCAGCTAGCTCTTATCGTCGGTAACGCTGCTGTAGCTGCTCTCCTGCTGACCTGTGGCCGTCTGGAGTAAAGATAAAGCAGCTATTTGTAGAAATAACTTTGCGCCGGACGGATGAGATACGCGCGGCGCATGTAGCCAGCGTATGGTGCTAATCCGTTCGCGAATCGGGAAATCTCCCTCATTTGCATATTTGCAGGGGAAATCAATAGGCGCGACTGATGTGCCAAGCGAAATTATGCGCTGACGAGACTCTGGCGTCGGAAAGTTAAGCCGATCGGAAATGGCCCGTTTTCTAGTTTGGTGGGTACGGCCACATAGAAACGACAGCGCATCTTCACAGTTACGCGGCGCATATCGAATTACTCCAGCGCAAGTCTTGCTGAATCTGGCCCATAATTGTGAAGTGGTAGAAAAATTCTAAAAGGTCTTCAATTTTTTTTTTTACAAATAAATATGTGAAAAGTGTGGAGCGCATTTGTATTCAGCCTCCTGAGTCAATACTTTGTAGAACCATTTTCCGCTGCAAATAGAGCTGCAAGTCTTTTTGGGGATGTCTCTACCAGCTTTGCAATAGAGAGTGATTTTTTTGCCTATTCTTCTTTGCCTTGGGTGAGGAGCGTCTGTGAACAGCAATTTGGCACAGATTCTCAATTGGATTTAGGTCTGGACTTTGACTGGGCCATTCTAACACAAAAATATGCTTTGATCTAAACCATTCCATTGTAGCTCTGGCTGTATGTTTATGGTCCGTGTCCTGATGGAAGGTGAACCTCCACTCCAGTCTCAAGTCTTTTGCAGACTGTAACAGGTTTTCTTCTAAGATTGTCCTGTATTTGGCTCCATCCATCTTCCCATCAACTCTGACCACCTTCCCTGTCCCTGGTGAAGAAAAGCATCCCACACCATGATGCTGCCACCACCATGTTTCATTGCAGTGTTACTTTTCCACCACACATAGCGTTTTGCTTTTAGGCCAAAAAGTTACATTTTGGTCTCATCTGACCAGAGCACCTTCTTCCACATGCTTGTCCTGCCCCCCACATGGCTTCTCGCAAACTACATACGGGACTTCTTATGGCCTTCTTTCAACAATGGCTTTCTTCTTGCCACTCTTCCATAAAGGCCAGATTTGTGGAGTGCACGACTAATCGTTTAGGTGGACGACCATGTCTTGGTAGGTTTGCAGTTGTAAAATACTCTTTACATTTTCAGATGATGGATTGAACAGTGCCCCTTAAGATGTTTAAAGCTTGGGCTATTTTTTTTATAGCCTAACCCTGCTTTAAACTTCTCCACAACGTTATCCCTGACCTGTCTGGTGTGTTCCTTGGCCTTCATGATGCTCTTTGTTCACTAAGTTTCACTAACAAAACTTCTGAGGGCTTTACAGAACAGCTGTATTTATACTGAGATTAAATTACACACATGTGGACTCTCTTTTAATTAGGTGACTTATGAAGGCAATCGTGCACACCACACTTTTCACACATTTATTTGTAAAAAAAAAATGAAAACCATTTATCATTTTCCTTCCACTTCACAATTATGTGCCACTTTGTGTTGGTCTGTCACATAAAATCCCAATAAAATACATTTACGATTTTGATTGTAACATGACAAAATTTGAAAAATTTCAAGGGGGATACATACTTTTTCAAGGCACTGCATATATGTGCATATATATATATATATATATATATATATATATATATACATACATAAGTATCTCACAAAAGTCAAATTTCTGTTAATATTTTATTATATCTTTTCATGTGACAACACTGAAGAAATGACACTTTGCTACAATGTTGTGTAGTAAATGTACAGCTTGTATAACAGTGTAAATGTGCTGTCCCCTTAAAATAACTCAACACAAAGCCATTAACCTTCCTAGCGTTAATCCCGAGTGTGGCTCAGGGTTAGATCTCAGTATCATTAGTGGTAACCCTAAGCCACACTCGGGATTGCATTGCAGAATCCTGGTGCAGTATACTTACCTTGTTGCCAGGATCCTGCGATATCCCCCCTGCTGTGTCTGATCATCTGCTGATGTCCTGTGTTCTGTGGCTCTGTTCCTGCGAGTGTCGCAACGAATGGGGGCGGAGCCAGGTGGCAAATTCAAAAAGTACACAAAACATAACACATACAGTGCACTGTAATCTTAGAGATTACTTTACTGTATGGAATCATTTCACATCCCCTTTGTCCCTAATGCTTTGTCCAGTGCCCTACATGCACTTTTATATTATATATATATTAGACATGTGCATTAGTTTTTGTTAGAATGCATTTTCATCCGAAAATCAGGTTTTTTCGTTATCGTTTTAACAAACGATAACGAAAGCGCAAGAAACGAAAACCGAAAGATCCGACATAAAAAATGCTTTATTTTCGTTTTCGTTGCGGTAAAAATTCGATATAGAGAGATTCGACATTATAGGGAAAAGATTCGACATTATAAAAAAAAGATTTGACACTATAGAAATAAAAGATTCGACATTACAGAGATTAGATTTCGATTTATGAGAAAATAGATTCAACATTATTACTAGTCATACAACATTAGAATTCTTGTAGGCGGAATATTCAAACACAAATGTACGATTCGACGTAAAGATTCGACGTTCCGTCCAATATTCTTTTGACCATTCGACAGAAACCAAGAATTATTGGATTTTCGGACAAAAAACAAAATAAATCAAAACGATTTTCGGGAGTAACTAAATAAATGTATTTTCCAAACGAAAAGACGAAACAAAATATTCCAGTCTGCACATGTCTAATATATATATATATATATATATTGTTCTTTCTGCCTGGAAACGTGAGATTGTCCATGACAGCCAAAAAGTGTCGTTTATGTCAAAGTGCTTTCCAGGACTCCACTGGCAACCTGTGAAGCTCTGGTGAACCCCATGACCAAAAGGGTTAAGGCAGTGCTGGAAAATAATGGTGGCCACACAAAATATTGACACTTTGGGCCCAATTTGGACATTTTCACTTAGGGGTGTACTCAATTTTGTTGCCAGCGTTTTAGACATTAATTACACTGTTATACAAGCTGTACACTCACTACTTTACATTGTAGCAAAGTGTAATTTCTTCAGTGTTGTCGCATGAAAAGATATAATAAAATATTTACAAAAATGTGAGGGGTGTACTCACTTTTGTGAGATACTGTATATCTATGAATTTAGTGTTTCTAATCTGCTCTATCGGTCTTGGGGGGGTTTGTGAAAAGGAGGGGGGTTTTTCACTGTCTTTGGGGTCTAATTGAGAAAGAAGGAAGGCAAAAAAACCTTCCCCTACCTTCTCAGTTCTCCAGCCATTCTATCTTCTCTCCCCGAATTTCCAATTCTGGGCTGGAGAATCTGCGAGGGAGAATTCCCACAGAGATCGCCAGCGAGGCCAGCGACACCTTCATAAACTGTCCGTTTCTGTGCATGCCAGTTACAGGCTCTCTGCTGGTCACTGCTCTCTGCATAAGCCGCACACACACGACCGGTTTTCCCGTTGGAAAAACCTTGGATGATTTTTTCTACGGAATTTCGCTCAAGCTTGCACAAGGTCACCCCAAAATTCCGCCCGCCCGACGTACAACACGTACGACAAGCCGAGATCAATGAAGTTCAATAGGCAGTTCTGCTATTCTGAGCATGCATGTTTTTTTGTGCGTCGGAATTCCATACAGATGAACGGTTTTTCCGCTAGGATTTTTTTTCAGTCGGGAAAATAGAGAACTTGCTCTCAAACTTTTGCTGGCGGAACTTCCGACATAAAAAGTCTGCTGGAGCATATACACGGTCGGAGTTCCCATCCAAAAGCTCACCTGACTTTTTGCGATGGGAAAATTGATCGTGTGTACGCGGCATAAGTTTCATAAACCACTAATGAATTGAGATGAACTGTGATCCTCGCAATCGCCGCTCTTCTCAGTTTTATAAATGGACACCTTTGTTCTCCCTCAAGAACTCACAGGATATCTACACTAAATTGGACATACTGTATAAAAGCTATTATTAATTCATTATCATCTGCCAAAGACTTACTTCTGCTGGTACTGAGGATCTAAACTGTGCGCCAAGAGGATCTGTTTTATGTCCTGTGGCGGCGTTAGGTCCAAACTTTGTGCTCTCTGCCAGCGCTCCATTCTTAAGATACCTGAAGGTGATTAAACATAATTAAATAACAGTTAAACAAAAAATACTACATAATTAAAACTTCACCCTTGCAGTGCCTTTTTGCATTTTCAAGCAGTTAAATGCTCATTTAGTCTAAGGGCAAAGGATTAAAGGTGCTGTAAAGGAATTTTTTTCCCCCTAATTAGCTTCCTTTACCTTAGTGCAGTCCTCCTTCACTTACCTCATCCTTCCATTTTGCTTTTAAATGTCCATATTTCTTCTGAGAAATCCTCACTTCCTGTTCTTCTGTCTGTAACTACACACCAAAATGCAAGGCTTTCTTCCTGGTGTGGAGAAAGCCTCTTGAGGGGGAGGGGGCAGGCAGGAGTGTCAGGACGCCCACTAACACACAGCTCTTTTCTATATCTGCAAAGTAGATAGTGTCCCGACTTGCCTGCTCGCCCCCCTCAAGAGGCTTTCTCCACACCAGGGAGAAAGCCTTGCATTACGGTGTGGAGTTACAGACAGAAGAACAGGAAGTGAGGATTTCTCAGAAGAAATAAGGACATTTTAAAAGCAAAATCAAAGGATGAGGTAAGTGAAGGAGGACTGCACTAAGGTAAAGGAAGCTATTCCCGTGTTACTCCTCGCTTCAGCAGGCTCCCTCCAGAGCTGCGACTGGTCCCCTGCTGCTGCCTGTGTAAGCTGTGACCAGCTCCGGTCGAGCTCCAGCTTCAGGCAGCGGAGGAGAGCGATGGAGCTGGCTAGAGCTGCAGTTGGGGTTTAAATCTTCAGTTTGTACAGTACACAGAATCCTGATACCGCATTCATCAATTGAACATTGATCTTCAGATCCTTGTTTTTATAAAGGTTTTAAACAGTACTTCAATGTACTAGAAGTTGAAGGCCAGGAATATTTAATATTATTTATCTGACCAACATTTTATTTCTATTCTTCCAGTTAGTGACCATTTCTGAGGTCCTTTGGACCAGAAAAACTGCATTTCTATGTAAAGTGCCGAGTACGCTCTGTGCTTCAGAAACACGATGGTGAACCTACTTTAACCACTTCCTATCCAACCATGTACAATTGACGGCCACAAGGTGGCTCTACAATGCCAGGAGGCCGTCAGTATAAGGCCTCTGGCCACCCGCCACTGGGGGGCGCTCGCGCCGCCGGTGGCACGCATGCACGCCGCGTCACGACGTTATTTCGCGCAATGCACGGTGGGAAATTTCAGAACGGAGCATGCGCAGTTCGATCGCCGCGGGGACGCGCCTAATTTAAATGCTTCACACCCCGTAATTGCGTATTTCAATTCCGCCACGAGAAATACACTACGCCGCCGTACCTTACGGGCCAAAATCTACCTGAATTTGTCTTAGAGCCAGGTAAAATACGGCGGCGTAGTGTATCTCTGATACTCTGCGCCGATGTAATTGTACCTGAATCTGGCCCAGGGTTTTCTTCCATCTGCAAAATCGGATGTTTGCAGAGGCGGGTGATAATGGGTGGCACTTGAAAGTGCAGTCGCTGTAAATCTGAGGGGAAGCTCTGCTGATTTTATTATCCAATCACGTGCAAGCTAAAATGCTGTTTTTTATTTTCCTTGCATGACCCCCTCGGATCTACAGTGACTGCCACTTCCAAGTGCAATTTCAAGTGCACTTTGCACTTGTAGTTTGCACTTTTAGTGCAAAGTGGATTTGCTTTTCGTAAATAACCCCCATAGTGGTTGATGTACTAAAGGAGGAGAGCATGTTCAATTTGTAACTTTCAATTCAATTTTCACTTTCCAAGGGAAATATCACTTGGTGAATTAGTTGAAGTTGCACTGATTTAATGTATCTAATCAAGTGCAAGAAAGGATCCTGTGTTTTTCTTTTCTTTGCGTATCATTGGGTATTCTTTGAAGAAAGGGATGTTCACTTTGTTTCACCTTATTCACTAAGAGATGTGAAAACGCAGTTTACAAAGTGATATTTCCCTTTGGAGTGAACATGCTCTTTACTTTTAGTAGGTCAACCCTAATTAGTGCGTGGGAAGCACTGCAAGGGCTAGATGCTTGTTTAGGTCTAGGGCATGGGTCTTCAAACTATGGCCCTCCAGTTGTTCAGGAACTACAATTCCCATCATGCCCAGTCATGTCTGTGAATGTCAGTGTGTTACAATGCCTCATGGGATGTATAGTTCTACAACAGCTGGAGGGCCGTAGTTTGAGGATCCCTGGTCTAGGGGGTGGGAAAAAACTTTTACTTACCCAATCCTCTACTCCTGCAGCAGAGCTCCCCTATGCTTCAGTGGTGGACTGTCCCTCATTGTCCTCACATCCAATACAAGTTTATGGACCCTGATGCCGCGTACACACGGTCATTTTTTGTGACAAAATAAAACGACTCCCCCCTGCAAGGACTCAACACCTTAGTGAGAGCGAGCTTGCATGGTGTTGAGTTCCTGCGAGATACAGCCGGCCACTATTGCCGCTCACTGTATCACTCGGCCCCGCCCCCGGTGCGCCACGTCATTGGATGTGATTGACATCAGTGCGAGCCTATGGCTGCCCTGCTTTCAATCCATCCAGTGTAGGCAATCAACGACCAGGCTGAGTGGCGAAGAGGATGTCGGGGGTTAGCACGGGACTTTCGAGGGCTCAGGTAAGTAAAACGGGGGCTAGGGGGCGGTATTGTCTGATGTTTTTTCACCTTAATGCATAGGATGCATTAAGGTGAAAAAACATTTACCTTTACAACCCCTTTAACCTCTTTCCCACCGCGCTATAGCAAAAATACTGCTACAGCGCGGCGGGGTTATTTTGGGACGACGTCCCTGGGACGTCGTCCTTCACTTCCACGATTGCGCGTCCCCTGGGACGCGCTCGCGGAAGTGTCCGTGCTCGCCGGGTCTACAAGTCCCGGCGCATCACGGATCACGGTAAATTGCCGCTGATAGCGGCCGTTTACCACGTGATCGCGCCGTCAAACAAACCGGCGTCATTTGATGACGCCGGTTCCTCCCTCTCCTCCCTGTACCGTTCGGTACAGTGTGCGAGGAGAGGGGGGGGGAGCGGGGTGTCAGCAGCTGTGCTGTGGCTGGATCTGTGACAAATGCAGTCACAGATCCAGCCATCCCTCAATCCATCCCAGCTCTGCAATCCCTAGTACCCTGCAATACCCCAGTACCCAGCAATACCCCAGTAACTTGCAGTACCCCAGTACCCTGCAGTACCCCAGTACCCTGCAGTACCCCAATACCCTGCAGTACCCCAATACTCTGCAGTACCCTGCAGTACCCTGCAATACCCCAGTACCCTGCAGTACCCCAATACTCTGCAGTACCCCAATACCCTGCAGTACCCCAATACTCTGCAGTACCCCAATACTCTGCAGTACCCCAGTACCCTGCAGTACCCCAGTACCCCAATACTGTGCAATACCCTGCGCAATACTCTGCAATACCCCAATACCCTGCGCGATACCCTGCAGTACCCCAATACCCTGCAGTACCCCAATACCCTGCAGTACCCCAATACACTGCGCGATACTCTGCAATACCCTGCACAATACTCTGCAATACCCCAATACCCTGCACGATACTCTGCAATACCCAAATACTCTGCAATACCCATTTTTTTAAAGCACCCCTGTCCCCGTGAGCTCGCATGCAGAAGCGAATGCATACGTAAGTCCCGCCCACATATGAAAACGGTGTTCAGGCTACACATGTGAGGTATCTCTGCGAACGTTAGAGCGAGAGCAATAATTTTGGCCCTAGACCTTCTCTGTAACTAAAAACATGTAACCAATAAAAGTAATTAAAGCGTCGCCTATGGGGATTTTTAAGGAGCGAAGTTTAGCGCCATTCCATCATTGTGCGCAATTTTGAAGGGTGACATGTTGGGTATCTATTTACTCGGCGTAACTTCATCTTTCACATTATGAAAAAAAATTGGGCTAACTTTACTGTTTTGTTTTTTGTTTTTTAGCACAAAAAAATTTCTACGAAAATACCATGCGAGATAAAAAGTTGTAACCGCCGTCATTGTATTCTCTAGGGTCTTTGCTAAAAAAGCATATATAATGTTTTGGGGTTCTATGTAATTTTCTAGCAAATAAATGATGATTTTTCCATGTAGGAGAGAAATGTCAGAATTGGTCTGGGTGTTCCAGAACGCCTGATGGCGCTCCCTGCATGTTGGGCCTCTGTATGTGGCCACGCCATGTAAAAGTCTCACACATGGGGTATCGCCATACTTGGGAGGAATAGCAGAATGTGTTTTGGGGTGTAATTTGTGGTATGCATATGCTGTGTGTGAGAAATAACCTGCTAATATGACAGAAACAAGATTTTTTTTTTTTTTTTTTACAGAATTTTCAGTCGTTTTTCTTTTATAGCGCAAAAAATAAAAAACCCAGAGGTGATCAAATACCATCAAAAGAAAGCTCTATTTGTGTGAAAAAAAGGACACAAATTTCAAATGGGTACAATGTTGTATGACTGAGTAATTGTCATTCAAATTGTGAGAGCACCGAAAGCTGAAAATTGGTCTGGTTAGGAAGGGGGTTTAAAGCGGATCTCCACCCTAAAGTGAAGATCCGCTGATCGGAACCCTCCCCCCTCCGGTGTCACAATTGACACCTTTCAGGGGGGAGGGGGGTGCAGATACCTGTCTAAAGACAGGTATCTGCAACCACTTCCGGCCCGCAGTCTCGGGCAAAAGTCGGGTTTTTTGGCGACATCCCGTCGCCCCCCCAGCACACAGCGGGAGCCAATCGGCGGGCGCAGCGCGACTCGCGCCGTAGGGAACCGGGCAGTGAAGCCGCAGCGCTTCACTTCCTGGTTCCCTCACCGTGGATGGAGGGGGGAGCAGCAGGGTGACGAGCGATCGCTCATCCTCTGCTGCGGACGCCGCTGGACTCCAGGACAGGTAAGTGTCCTAATATTAAAAGTCAGCAGCTGCAGTATTTGTTGCTGCTGGCTTTTAATATTTTTTTCTAGTGAACCATCCGCTTTAAGTGCCCAGTGGTCAAGTGGTTAAGGCTCTGTTTTCACTATTGTAACCCAAAATCGCGCGATTTTGCCACAATTTTTTGCCACGACTTGAAGCAATGTCTGTGTTTTCTTCAGGTCTATGGACCTCAAGTCGCATCAAAATGGGGCCAAAGTCGCTGGGACTTGAAGTCGCACAGATATGAACGGTACTCTTTGGAAATCATGGGGTATGACTTGTCACGCGACTTTTGAGTCCCAAGTCGCATGACAAGTTGCACAAGTAGAAGCCTTAAAGTGGAGTTCCACCCAAAAGTGGAACTTCCGCTTAATCCACTCCTCGCCCCCTTACATGCGCCACATTTGGCATGTGGGGGCTTCAGGAGGAGTGGAACTTCCTGTCCCACTTCCTCCATCAGCCGAGGGGCTGCTAAGGCGAATAGTCATATCGCCTTTTGGCAGCCCCTCCCTGTAGGCGATCGCCTGGAACACGTGACAGGTCCCAGGCGATCGCCTGTCCAATCAGATGGCGCAGCACTGCTCGCGCATGCACAGTGGGTGCCCGGCCGTGAAGCTGAAAGCTGTCACGGCTGGGTGCCCACACTTAGAATGAAGACGCCGGCCGGAGAGGGGGGGGAGGGGAGCGGAGCCCCAGCCGGCGTGTCGCTGGAACGTGGAGCATGTAAGTGTATGTTTATTAACCACTTAAGGACCGCCTCCTGCAGATTTACGTCGGCAGAATGGCACGGCTGGGCACATCAACGTATATATACGTTGGTTTTAGTACCCAGCCGTGGGTCGCGGGCGCGCGCCCGCGGGCGCACGCCCGCGACCCGGTCCGAAGCTCCAGGACCGGGACCGCGGGATTCGCGGACCCGATCGCCGCTGCAGTGCGGCGATCCGTCCCTGGAGCGGAAGAACGGGGAGAGCCGTGTGTACACACGGCTTCCCCGTGCTTCTCTGTGGCCGGAGCATCGATCGCGTCATCCCTGTAATAGGGGGACGCGATCGATGACGTCACACCTACAGCCACACCCCCCTACAGTAGTAAACACACACATTAGGTACACATCCCCTACAGCGCCACCTGTGGTTAACTCCCAAACTGCAACTGTCATTTCCACAGTAAACAATGCAATTTAAATGCATTTTTTGCTGTGAAAATGACAATTGTCCCAAAAATGTGTAAAAATTGTCCGAAGTGTCCGCCATATTGTCGCAGTCACGAAAAAAATCGCTGATCGCCGCTATTAGTAGTAAAAAAAAAAATAATTAATAAAAATGCAATAAAACTATCCCTTATTTTGTAAACGCTATAAATTTTGCGAAAACCAACCGATAAACGCTTATTGCGATTTTTTTTACCAAAAATATGTAGAAGAATACGTATCGGCCTAAACTGAGGAAAAAAAATGTTTTTTTATATATTTTTGGGGAATATTTATTATAGCAAAAAGTAAAAAATATTGCATTTTTTTTTAAATTGTCGCTCTATTTTTGTTTATAGCGCAAAAAATAAAAACCGCAGAGGTGATCAAATACCACCAAAAGAAAGCTCTATTTGTGGGAAAAAAAGGACGCAAATTTTGTTTGGGAGCCACGTCGCACGACCGCGCAATTGTCTGTTAAAGCGACGCAGTGCCGAATCGCAAAAACCCCTTGGGTCATTTGCCAGCGTATTGGTCCGGGTCTTAAGTGGTTAAAAGCCACCAGCTACACTTTTTGTAGCTGCTGACTTTTAATAAACATAAAAAAAGGCTGGAACTCCCCTTTAACCCAAATGGGGGCAGCTCCACTGCAAAAGAAAACTGATACAATTTAGGCCCATCTTTGCATGTCTGCTTTTTAAGGACTTTTCCGTATTCTTAATTGCTTTGCCCCATCCTTTTCTGTATGCCATGGATGGGTTAACCTGCCAAAAAACACCTATGAGGCCCAGATACTGTCTAGGAAATATTCTGGTATCTCACCTGTACAAGGTCCAAAATTCCAATCCAGGTCAAATCGGACAAGCTTCTCCAGTGGGGTTAGTTTCGGGAGAGGAGCATCTACAGCATCTACGTGTGAGGATCCCCTGGCGGTTGGATCTAAGAGCATGATATATTATCACTATCAAAGAATACACATGAACATATCACAGATAAATCAGAATACACAAATGTTAATGTATGTTTGAATAACGCTTGACTATCGTCCTGATCCGGCATCGCAATCACTCACCAGGAACAATGGAGTTCTGACTTTTCTCTGACTTTACTTGCTGTGTGTTTGTTTTGAGTCTTTTTTTTATATGTCACAATGTAGAGTATAAGTGCCCAGTCTTGCCACACAGAGTTAATTCAGATCTGAGAAATCCTCTTTTATTGTTCAGTGAAAATAACAGACTTCCAGATAAAAACCTGTCTAAATAAAAAGTCAGTTTCTCTCTCCTTGCTTTGAGTGACAGGTTATTTACATATCTAGCTTGGACATGTTTATCATATGTTATGTTTATCATAATATAAGGTGATCCACAGTATAAAAAGTGAGAAATCCACCCCTCCCCCACATAACACATCCTGGTAATATTCAATGAACTGTGGATCACCTCATATTATGATAAACATAACATAACATATGATAAACATGTCCAAGCTAGATATGTAAATAACCTGTCCCAGCAAGGAGGGAGGAAAGGACTTTTTATTTAGACAGGTTTTTATCTGGAAGTCTGTTAATTTTCACTGAACAATAAAAGAGGATTAAATTGGGGAAGTGATAAGCGCTAACACTAAAGCAAGGGGTATGCACAGGGAAAAGGCAGATGCCCTGGATAAATGTGTAGTGTTGATGGCTACAATGTAACACAGTAACTACAATGTAACATGCTGAACTTGAAACAACAATAATAACACACCAAGTGAGAAAAGTGCAAGTGAAGAAAATGATCACAAACCGAAAATGCGACTGCGATCAATAGAGTCGAAAAACATCTAACAAAAAAATTATATGAAATAAAAATAAATATAGTGTAAAAAATATATAAGAAGTGAGTGCTTCAATCAATAAAAGAAAGGAACAGTCCAAAATGATGTTTACAGACTCTTCAGCTGGTGATGGACAGATGAGTGCCAGAATAGTGAGAGGGTGATCCACTAGCAGTCTCCCAGAACTCTCACCTTATCCCGGTGGGGAACATGCATGTAACTCAAATCTATGTATCTTCTGGACTGAGCCTCATCTCCTTCCACTCTTCAATGTAATCACTATCACCCCTGTTACAGATCAATGCCCTGCAAAGGGAGGGCTGTAGAAATGCTCATTCGTCAAGGGGAAAGAAAACAAAGAGGAATGCCCCAATAGTGAAGTACATCAATATAGAAAATGTATTAAAACCATAAAAGTGGACTCTTAGGCCCCATACACACGAGCAGACAGATTTGTTCAAATCGGTCGGACAGACCGATTTGAACAAATCTGTCTGCTGGGGATGTATTGGTTTGATCGTGTACACACAATCAAACCAAAATCCCCGCCGGCAGACGGCGCGCTGACGTGGCGGTGATGTTGACGCCGCCACGTCACTGCACCAGGAAGTAAAACACTTCCGCGCATGCGTCGAAACCATTCGACGCGTGTGCGAGAAGACATGTCTGCTGGTTAGCGTACTAACCAGCAGACATGTCGGGCGGACGGGTTCCCAGCCGACAGATTTGAAAGCATGCTTTCAAATCTGTCGGCTGGCCAAATCCATCGGCTCGCCCGTACGCACGATCGAATCTGTCTGCTGGGACGGTCTGGCAGACCGTTTCCAGCAGACAGATTTGATCGTGTGTACGCGGCCTTACATGTAGTAAAAAAAACAAGCGCATAAAACAGGGTAGAAATCGGCGTGCAGACACTGTCTTACTTCTACCGAGGACCTCCGGTGCTTGATGGACGCTCGTGTACCAAAACAAAACACGAAGCACTGAAGAAGTCACGTGCTTCGTGACGTAACGCTGTAGAGCATTTCAACGTTTTTCTGAGTATTTCTGAACCGCTTCGGCGCCCCCGCACCTCTGGCCAAATGCGCTGAGGCTTGAATCCTGAGACAACACTCGAAAACTCCGGATCTAAAAAAAAAAAAATGCTCGTATTGCGAAAAGCGCGTTAACCGCGTTACTCGTAACCTGAGGTTTCACTGTAATATGTTTTAAAGTGTTACTAAACCAACAACAGTAATAAGGACATAGGTAATCAGTTCCATAAGACGAACAGTTAGTAGCGATAATGTGGACCTGTCACTTTCCCTACAAATGGTGACAAGCGGAGATCAGCAAATCAGGGGACTGAATAGGAAATGATGACAATGAGATGACATATGACACCGACAGCAGACGCAGTCCCTCTCTATGATCCCAGTGATCAATACTCACCTCCTGAGTCCTGCTTTTCATTCTGCAGAGTCTTCCTCTTGGCTTTGCCACCCCCAGGCTGTGTCTGCTCTGCCTCCCCCTTTACCGGGGTCTTTCCTCTTCTTTCAGCTCTCTTCCTGCTCTCTTCAGCATGTTTTACTACTGGCAGGCAATCTGTCAGCTTTCTCTTTCTGCCCATGATCCTATGCAATGAGCCCTTGCTTTGCCTGGACTTGTTTGTTGTGATCTTCCTCTCTCTTCCTTGTTGCTGGTTCAGTTCCCACCCCTGGCAGCTGTTATGTCACCCTTGTCATCAGAGCATGGTTCATTTATGGAAGCAATGAGCGCCATCTAGTGGGGATTTAGGGTTAGCGCAGGACTGAAGTCTGCAGAATGGCTAAACAAAAATAAAGGTTGTGCTGCCAGTGAAAATTACTGTATTTATTGGCGTATAACACTCAGTTTTTTACCCTAAAAATAGAGGGTAAACTGTGCCTGCGTGTTATACGCAGGGGGCGTGGAAGGTTTTTTTCCTGAAACTTCTCTCTTAAAATTAGGGTGCGCGTTATACGCCGATAAATACAGTACTTTTCGTTTTACTTCACTTGACCTCCAGAAGCTTTTAACCCCTTTCATGATCAGGCCATTTTTTGTTTTTCAGCAGTGTGATTTTTTTCGTAAATGTTTTATTTTATTTTTTAACCACTTCTATACCGGGCATATTTTGGCACTTCTCTCCTACATGCAAAAATCATAATTTTTTTGCTAGAAAATTACTCAGAACCCCCAAACAATCTATATGTTTTTTTTAGCAGACACCCTAGGGAATAAAATAGCGGCCATTGCAACTTTTTATCTCACACGGTAATTGCGCAATCGTTTTTCAAATGCCTTTATTTTGGGAAAATGGATGAATTAAAAAATAACAAAACAGTAACGTTAGCCCAAATGTTTGTGTATAATGTGAAAGATGAAGTTACGCCGAGTAAATAGATACCTAACATGTCACGCTTTAAAATTGCGCACACTCATGGAATGGCGCCAAACTTCAGTACTTAAAAAGCTCCATAGGCGTCGCTTATTTTTTTTTTTGACAGGTTACCAGTTTAGAGTTACAGAGGAGGTCTAGTGCTAGAATTGTTGCTGGCGCTCTAACGCACACGACGATACCTCACATGTGTGTTTTGAACGGTGTTTACATGTGTGGGCGGGACTTACGTGTGTGTTTGCTTCTGAGCGTGAGCTACCGGGGATAGGGGTGTTTAAAAAAAAAAAAATGTTATTATTTTATTTTTACACTTTAAAAAAAAAAAATGTTGATCACTTTTATTCCCGTTACAAGAAATGTAAACATCCCTTGTAATAGGAATGGTTTGTGACAGATACTCTTTATGGAGAGATGCAGGGTCAGTAAGACCCCACATCTCTCCTCCAGGCTGTAAAGCATGAGATTGGGAAAAAAAATTCACGGATCTAATGCTTTCAGCTGTGATTGCGGCTTTGGTTACATTCCGGTACCCGGGCGTGACGTCATAAGATTCAGCCCGGGCCGCCGACGATCATAGAGATGACTGGTGACCATTTGGTCACCAGTCATCTCTATGCTTCTCATCCAGTGCTGGCAGATCGCTTCTCCGGGTCTCAGATGGCACGGGAGAGCCCGGAGAAGCACCGGATGGCGGCGGAAGGGGGGGGGGGTGCCCTCCCATCGCGTATATGAACGTTCAAGCGGCGGAACTGCCGCTATGATCATTCTTATGGTGCACAGGATCGCCGGCTGTAGAGATGGATATCTGAATGATGCCAGTAGCTGCAGGCATCTTTCAGATATCCCCACTGAAAGTCCAGGACGTCATATGACGTCCTTGGGCAGGAAGTGGTTAAATAACAATTTATTTTTTGTTTGTCAATAAAAACAAAACAGCAGTGCACATGTTCAGATGTTTGTAAATTATTTTTATTGTTTTTTTCAAGGTAAAGAGTAGGGTTGTCCCGATACCGATTTCAGTATCGGTATCGGGACCGATTCCGAGTATTTGCGGGAGTACTTGTACTCCCCCAAATACCCCCGATACCAAAATAGAATACTTATCCCCCCCCCCCCGCCGCCCGTCGCACGCCGCACCACGCTCGTCACATGTCGCCCGCCGCACACCGCCGACCGCCGCTAATCCCCGTGTAAAATTGTAATACCCGCGGCGCCATGTATAGACACGCGATTGGACGGATCCGTCCAATCGCGAGCAAGGGGGGAGTGTCTATACACGGATACGTGCATAGACACTCCCCCCTTGCTCGCGATTGGACGGATTCGTCCAATCGCGTGTCTATACATGGCGCCGCGGGTATGTGTTGCACGGGGATTAACCCTGCAGGCTGCAGCAGCGACGGCGGTGGAGGTATGGGGGACATGACATGGCTGCAATATGGGGCACAGGACATGACATGGCTGCATATGTGGGGGGACATGACATGGCTGCATATGTGGGGGGACATGACATGGCTGCATATGTGGGGGGACATGACATGGCTGCAATATGTGGGGGGTTATGACATGGCTGCAATATGTGGGGGGTTATGACATGGCTGCAATATGTGGGGGGACATACATGGCTGCAATATGTGGGGGACATACATGGCTGCAATATGTGGGGGACATACATGGCTGCAATATGTGGGGGGACATGGCTGCATTTGGGGACACGTTTAAAAAAAGTATCGGTATTCGGTATCGGCGACTACTATCGGTACTTGTACTCGGTCCTAAAAAAGTGGTATCGGGACAACCCTAGTAAAGAGTGATTCACAAAACACAGCCTCTGGGCATACCCCGGCTTGAAAAATAAAGCTAACATAGTCCAACCAAAGACTTCACTCAAAAACAAATTAAACAAAAACACAACAACTTTTTGTTGGCCCTTCCTCACGTCAGCAAAAAATTAGGTTAACGCCTCTTCTGGAGCTCACAGGACCATCTTTTCCTAGCTAAATAAAAGACAGCCCCTCCCACACTGAAGTGTTCTTTTTTTTATGGTTAGGCTCCGTGGCACCTGTGGATTGCAGTTGGTAAGCACTTCGGTTGCTGCAAGGATATCCCCCCCCCCCCCTGCCAAACCTTACCCTCCATGCTCAGCCTCTCATGGAGTTGGAAGACCCAGAATGTTGGATGGTTAACCCTTGTGAAACTGGGTGTCCCTTGTGCCAGGCAGCGGGCAATGTTGCTTAGATAGCACAAACATTCTACAGGTGTGGTATTACTAAGCTCTGCAATGTCACTATTGGCCTCTACCTTGTTTTTTTTTCTTCCTGTCTTGTATAGGCAGCGTGCCGCACTGCTCTCCTGACTTTGTTTTTAGTCTGAGATCGTGGTTGGATGATGTCACACAGGGCAAGGGGGACGTTGCGGTGCAGGGTAGCGACCACCAGTCACCAAGCAGCAGCTTAAACAGCCTTAAGGCCCATACACATGTAGCGCTTACCCCCGAAGGAGCGGCTGATTGTTTTGGGCCTGCACTCTGCTTTATTACCCCCCAGTATTCTTGGTCTCACTCCCCTTGACACAGCTGTGGTGCAAACTGACACAATGGTTTATAAGCGACAAAGGAACCGTTAAGGCACAAGTTAAACTTAAACAATTGTCGACTTTACTAAAGCAGTTGTTGTAATACACAATCAGAACGTAAGTGATGTACATTCAGTATTGCGAAAGACTGTGAGTAACAATTTCTTTACACCCCCTCTGCGGCCGCAGGTATTTTGGTGTCTCCGAGTGGGACTAGCGCGCAGGCCTTACTTCAAGCTGCGCGCCTTCCCACTTCCAGTACACTTCCAGTAAACAACCACACAGTATGCGCTACGCAACACCCAACAGAATAAAACACAACCGTAGCGGGTAATCACTCAGTAACTTCCCTATGACAGTATATGTCTAACAGAAACAGCGCTGCAAGGCCTTGCCAATAAAATGTAGTAGTATTAGTCCTTGATCTTCTTTCTTCGCTAGCAATGTGAACCCAATTTGTAATCCACAGGTATTTTAATAGTAGTTTAATGCAAACAGGGACTGTAGATTAAACGTGGAGGGTGACTGCGCACTCTTTCCTAGTTAATACACAATCTTCAATGGCCGGCCATCAAACAGTTGATTAAGGCTTTCAGGTCCTGGCACATGTGGCTTAGAGAAACACACTGGCAGCGTGGAACTAACGGTCTCAGCAACACTACCCCGGCAGTCTAAGTGTGTGAGTGTGTAAACAGTACAAAGCTTTGGGCCCGAGCCCTCTCACCACACGATGCCCAGATGACTGGATGCTTTCGCCACACACGGCCTCCGCCTGGTCTCTGCACTCGTCCGATTGTCCAGTTCCCACTTCCAGAGACGATCGGGAACCCTCCGACACTTGCCTGGATACCGATGGCTTGCTTCCGCACGAGGTAGGCCAGAACTCCACCAAACACACTGTGAAAGAGTTCCTCCAGGGTGTGGGTCCCGAGGCAGAGAGACCTAAAAGCCAAAATGGCCACCACAAGGTCTTTTTTTATCTTCCCACCCTGCCTTGCAGCCCTGAGTGTTCCTGGGTAATTATTCATATCCCTTCTGGATGTTCTGAAAAAAAACCAAGTCTTGAACACGTCGTTCCATTTCTTCGCCAGTAGATGGCATCAGACGCTTATTTACATTATAAGACTATAAATCCTACCACTTCCATCTGAGCATTCTTAATAGCAAAAATTGCCCCCGCTACATACTCCCCCCACTTTGAATCTTTGGTCCCCAAAGACATTTTTAACTCTACTGCACATTTTTGCCTCTATGCGGCTGCTCAATACAGACAGAGGAGCCTCCCACCAATTTTCATAAGATGGGAGGCTGTTCTGTGCACTCACAGGTGACACCGCAGTGTCTGGTACAGATGTGTCGAGGGGTGAGTTGGGGTTCTCTCCTTCTAGGTTTACAGTAAGGAGACCAGGCATATCAGGAATTCTTTTGGGAGCAAGCCAGGCCTGTTCAGAACATTCGCCCAGAATATCGTAAGTCAGTTTCTTAGGTGCATGAACTTCCCTCTTGACCCTTTGTCTTTTAGGAGTAGGCGCTGTCTCTTCTTCTGCCTCACACTCTTGCACCTCAGTGTCAGCGGGTGAGTGATCCTCAGAATGTCCACTTTGCGGCACAAATTCCGGGGCCTCAGGTCTCAAAGTCACAGTGTCTCTCTCCTGCTCATGAGGTAAGCAATTAGTATCAGTTTCCGGCATCTCAGGCGACCACAACCAGCTTATCTCCATCCCATCCTCTTTCTCACTACCTTCTGTGGCCAGGGATCCTGACTGAGACCTAGTTACAGGTCGAGGCTCAGCCATAGGCGATAGTTCCCGTCGTGGAGTTTTCCTGACTGCTTCTGTTAAGGGCAGAAGGTGATTCCGATGCCATACCTTCAGTGGTCCAGTACTCCCTTCTGGCCTGATTTCGTATACCGGTAGTCCTGGGAGGCGCCTGCATATGATGATTGGCTGTAACTTCCAGCGATCAGCCAACTTGTGTTTTCCTGGTACACCCAGATTTCTCAATAGCACTCGGTCTCCAGGTTGCAGGTCTTGGATCCGCACTCTGAGGTCAAAGTTCCTCTTATTCCTGCGTCCCCTCGCATCCGAGGTGGCCTGAACTTTCTCATATGCGGCCTTCAAACTCTTCCGTAATCTGCCCACATATCCTCGATGAGAGACCTCCGAAGTGTGGTCTAAAGAAGTACCAAACGCCAGGTCCACCGGCAAACGAGCTTCCCGTCCAAACATTAGGCGATAGGGTGAATATCCTGTGGCATCACTCACGGTGCTGTTATAGGCATGTACCATGGCTGCAATGTGTTTACTCCACTGTTGTTTCTGCTCCGAGGCCAGTGTTCCTAACATGTTGAGGAGAGTTCTATTGAATCTTTCGGGTTGTGGATCCCCTTGTGGATGATAGGGGGTAGTCCTAGATTTTTTTATATCCAGCAAGTCCAGTAGCTGCCTAATGAGGGTGCTCTCAAAATCCCTTCCTTGATCTGAATGGGTCCGCTGAGGCAGGCCGTAATGGACGAAGAATTTCTCCACCAAGATCTTTGCCACAGTAGGCGCTTGTTGATCCCTGGCTGGAAAGGCCTGAGCATATCTGGTGAAATGGTCCGTGACTACCAAAATATTTCCTTGCCCACTGAGATCGGATTCCACACACAAGAAGTCTATACATACTAGATCCATGGGTCCGTGGCTTTCCATATGGCCCATTGGGGCGGCTCTCTGAGGTAAAGACTTCCTTTGTATGCACCTGAGACAAGAGTGACAGTAATTCTCCACTTCAGATCGCATGTACGGCCAGTAGAACCTGTCTCTCACCAATTGAAGGGTCCTTTCCGATCCCAGGTGGCCATGGTGGTCATGCAGAGCAATCAGAACACTTTCCCTATGTTTCTCCGGCAGGAACAACTGCCACTTCTCCTCCAGATCTTCAGAGGGGGCCCTCCTGTACACCACTCCTTGTTTCAGCTGTAACCGACTCCACTCCTTACATAACAAACGAGCTTCCTTCTTGGCGCTCTGTAGGAGTAGATCAGAATGTTGAGTCTCCAAGGCCTCCAACACAAGGCTACAGAGGGGATCTTCTTGCTGATCTCTTCGGAGGTCCTTCCTGGACAGTTTAGGCAAACCCTCATCCACCATCTGAGTGACATTACAGTAGCCCCTAGGCACTCCCACAGCGGACACTCCTACCTCTTCAGCCCTGGCTCCACCCTTCACTGGTTGTTCCGCTCCTTCGCAAAGAGCCCTCACACCTTCAGGGGTAAGTTGGGTCCAACCTTCTGGCGAGTTCCAATCGTAGTGGGGCCTCCTGGATAATGCATCAGCGTCCCGATTTCCGACCCCTGGACGGTATTTTAGACTGAAGGTGAATCCAGAAAGTGCAGCCAGCCACCTATGTTCTGTGGCATCTAATTTTGCTGTGGTGAGTAGGTAGGTGAGAGGATTGTTATCTGTCTTGATCACAAATTCTGCGCCATATAGGTAGTCTCTCAGTTTGTCCACTACTGCCCACTTCAAAGCCAGGAACTCAAGTTTGTGAGTTGGGTAATTCCTTTCAGCGGGTGTCAAGCTTCGGCTCACATAGGCAATGGGTCGTAGGTGCCCGTCATACTCCTGGTAGAGTACTCCACCCAGTCCATCTCGACTGGCGTCCACATGCAGTTCATAAGGCCTGGCAGGGTCTGCGTAGGCCAAAACCGGGGCAGTAGTGAGGCTCCGCTTCAACTGTACAAAGGCCTCTTCACACTGAGTGGTCCATTGGTCTTCAATCGACTCTTTCTTCTTCCTGGGACCCTCCTTAGGTTTCCCAGGTCCATCAGGGTCCGACTCAGCCCCCTCTTGGTTCTTTAATAGTTCAGTGAGTGGGTGGGCTATCTTGGCGAACCCTTCAACAAATCTGCGATAGTAGGAGCAGAATCCCAGAAAAGACCTGAGCTCAGTCACATTTGTTGGCCGGGGCCATGAGGTGACAGCATCCAGCTTCTGCGGGTCCGTGGCCACTCCTTCCGCGGACACTATGTGACCCAGATAACTCACTGATGACTGGTAAAATTTGCACTTTTCCATCGAAAGCTTCAGGCCCTCTTCATGGAGTCTACTCAAGACTTTCTCCAGGCGCTCTTCGTGCTCTTCCAGTGTTCTGCCGAACACTATCACATCATCCAGGTATACCAGCACTTCAATTAAGTTCATATCACCTACAGTCTTCTCCATCAACCTCTGGAAGGTGGCCGGGGCCCCCGACAAGCCTTGTGGCATGCGGTTAAATTCAAAAAACCCCACCGGGGTAATGAAAGCTGTCTTCTCCCTGTCTTCAGGGTGCATGGGAATCTGGTAGTACCCACTCTTCAGGTCCAGCACACTGAACCACTTCGCCCCCGACAGGCTCTGTAAGGCATCCTCTATTCTGGGGGTGGTGTATTGGTCGGGAATGGTCCTCCGATTCAGTGTCCTGTAGTCAATGCACAGCCGTAACGACCCATTCTTCTTTCTCACCACCACTATCGGGGAAGCATAGGGGCTCCGAGACTCCCGGATGATGCCTGTTCTCTTCAGCTCAGCCAGCTGTTCTCGCAAATCTTCCAGGTCTCCCAGTGGAATCCGCCTGACCCTTTCCCGGAAAGGTTTGTCCTCTTCCAGCCGGATCTTGTGTTCAGCACTTTTGGCCAGCCCCACATCGAACTCGTTTTTTGAGAAAGCCATCCTCCATTTTAGTAGCTGGGTCTTTGCTCTCTCCATCCATTCGGGTGACAGGGGGGTGTTTTTTGGGAAGAATTCTTCCAGAGGGATCTCCTCTCCTTGTTCTTTCAGCATTTCATACGGAGGAACTGGGGTTGCTGGCTTCACTTCCCCTAACAACACTCTAGCCGGCATCTTCACTGGGGATGTTGTGGTGTTCCGGACGCTGACTGAGACTTTCCCTCTGTTTCTCTTCAGTAATTTGGTTGGTAGCAATTCGGGGACTATCTCCAACTCGTTGTTCCCCTGTTCTCTGTCCGTCTCAAGGACGATGAAAGGTCCTGGTTGTTCCCAAGTGAGCTTGACAGAAGCTCGCAGGCAGACCACCTCACCAGGCTGTATCACCTTTTCTCGTCTATCCAAACGCCAGACTCTTCCCACTCCTTCTGCTGGGGCCCTCTGCTCATGCAGTAAGTTCTGATACACCTGGGTCAGCATTGGGTGTATTTTTATGGCTGAAGTGTCCTGCTTCTGCATAAGTGGTGTCAAGAGTCTCCGGACTAGGTTGGTGTTGGTCCCAATAATGATGGAACTCTTGTCTGCCCCTGGTGGGCGGGGGCATACTCCTGCCAGAGCATCGAAGACTTCAGCCTCCCCGGCCACGCTTGGGTCAAAGGTGAGCTTAATAGGCAGGAAACCGTCATATGGGAAATTCTGAGTTCCTAGACCCCAGCTTCTGGAGAGGCAGGTGCCTGAGGTGCTTCTCATAGAAGTCCCTGTAAAGGAGAGTTACTTGAGCTCCAGTATCCAGCAGGGCTTTGGTATAGATTCCTTCCACTTGGATAGGGACAATGGGAGAGGGTCCCACTAATTCAGGGGGGAATCCACGTGGGGTGGCAAGGTTAGTCTGTTTGGTGGTTCGTACTTTTACACCCTTCTTCCGGGGGTGTTTTTCCAACTTCGACCCCCGTGGGTCACTAGGGACCGGGACGGCGTATGGTTGTTTGGAGTTGACTATTGTGACCGGGCGCCCAGCTGACTCCTTCACTGGGGCCCCCTGGAGTTTTCCGCCGGCTTCTGGACCCTTGCTTCTGTCTTCGGCGGGCTTGGACACACTTGGCGGTAATGTCCCACTCCTCCACAGTTGAAACAGGTCTTTGACCTCACCGGTCTCTCAATTGGAGTGGCTGCGGGGTCTGGTGGGGCCTTCTGCCTCTGTGGGCCCTCCAGCCTAGCGGTCAACAGAGTCATCATCTCCAGTATTTCCTTCTGCACTTGAAATAGTTTTCCTAGTTCAGAACGGGGCATATCATCAGCGGTTGCTGTCAAAACACTAGTCTCCGGGGAGCTCTGTGAGACATCAGCGTTATGCCATCTGATCCTTGCGGTGGTGCTGGACTGAGCTTTCCCTTGCTTCTTCTCTCCCTCCGTTTCCATCCGGGCCGCCTCATTGGTCTCTTCAATGAGCACCTCATCTGAGGTGGAAGGATCATCCAGGTACTGTCGCAACTGGAATTTAACATAGTCACTCCTCAGTCCTGTAGCCACAGACCTCAAGAACTTCTTCTGGATGACCTCCGGTCCAAGATGTCCATCCGAGTCTTCTCCTCGGGAGGCAGACAACAAGCGATCCTTCAGAGCGATGGCCCTGAACAGGAAATTCTGCGGGGTCTCCTGGGTGTCTTGTGCCATATTTATTAGTTGATGATACAATTCAGCAGCATCTTCCTCCTTATAGTAACTTTTTAATATCCTCCTGAGCTGTGTCAGAGTTAGCCCATTCTTCATCTCCAACATCCTTCTGATGCTCAGATCCGGGCTAATGGCGTTGACTACGGCCTCTGTGATCTCAGATTCATGATAGCCTTTCTGAAGTCCCAGCTCCACCTGATGTAAGAGATTTGTATAGGACAGGCTTCCCTCTTGGTCTTTTTCCCTTATCCGTCCTTCAATTTTAAAATCCTTCCGGATCGTCACTTCAGGTAGGCGATTTTGGGTACGTCTCGAGGGAACTGAGGCAGACCTCGAGCTTAGCTTACTATTATTTGAATCTTTGCACGAGACACTTAGCTCTTCAATGTGTCCTGCGATCACACCAGAGGCCTCCTTGAACCTTTCCTGTATGGTGCGGCACTGCCGTTTCAGGTCAGATAGCTGCTGTTCTGACTGAGAACCTCCCCTGTACTTTCCATATACAGGTTTTACCTTCCCTTGAGGGGGTCTTGAACTGGTACCGGCTGGGGTTGCTTCCTGATCAAATCCCAGCGCCGTTGGCTTTACAAGGCTAGAGTTGGCAGTGCTCTGACCAGACCCTTCTGGATGTGTCAGGTATAACTTGGTTCCTCCAGCTAGCTGTACACTCGGACCCCTGAAGTTCTCCGGAACTTCCGTCCTCCACTCCAATAGGGCATAGGTGTGGGAGGTTTCACAGTCTGGTCTGATGGCGATCACCCAGGCCTTTCTATTTGGGGACAGTGCCTTCACGACCTTTTTGATCTGCTCACTGTCCCAGGTTTCTCCCGGGAGTGCGATGGCTACGCTCGCTTCGGAACGGGCGCCTTCAGTTCCACACCACCGAGCCACTGTAGTAGGATCCATGCTGATACCAGGGATGGGTTTTACTTGCAGAGGTACAGGATCCCGGACGAGCCCCCACGTGCAGCGCTTACCCCCGAAGGAGCGGCTGATTGTTTTGGGCCTGCACTCTGCTTTATTACCCCCCAGTATTCTTGGTCTCACTCCCCTTGACACAGCTGTGGTGCAAACTGACACAATGGTTTATAAGCGACAAAGGAACCGTTAAGGCACAAGTTAAACTTAAACAATTGTCGACTTTACTAAAGCAGTTGTTGTAATACACAATCAGAACGTAAGTGATGTACATTCAGTATTGCGAAAGACTGTGAGTAACAATTTCTTTACACCCCCTCTGCGGCCGCAGGTATTTTGGTGTCTCCGAGTGGGACTAGCGCGCAGGCCTTACTTCAAGCTGCGCGCCTTCCCACTTCCAGTACACTTCCAGTAAACAACCACACAGTATGCGCTACGCAACACCCAACAGAATAAAACACAACCGTAGCGGGTAATCACTCAGTAACTTCCCTATGACAGTATCTGTCTAACAGAAACAGCGCTGCAAGGCCTTGCCAATAAAATGTAGTAGTATTAGTCCTTGATCTTCTTTCTTCGCTAGCAATGTGAACCCAATTTGTAATCCACAGGTATTTTAATAGTAGTTTAATGCAAACAGGGACTGTAGATTAAACGTGGAGGGTGACTGCGCACTCTTTCCTAGTTAATACACAATCTTCAATGGCCGGCCATCAAACAGTTGATTAAGGCTTTCAGGTCCTGGCACATGTGGCTTAGAGAAACACACTGGCAGCGTGGGACTAACGGTCCCAGCAACACTACCCCGGCAGTCTAAGTGTGTGAGTGTGTAAACAGTACAAAGCTTTGGGCCCGAGCCCTCTCACCACACGATGCCCAGATGACTGGATGCTTTCGCCACACACGGCCTCCGCCTGGTCTCTGCACTCGTCCGATTGTCCAGTTCCCACTTCCAGAGACGATCGGGAACCCTCCGACACTTGCCTGGATACCGATGGCTTGCTTCCGCACGAGGTAGGCCAGAACTCCACCAAACACACTGTGAAAGAGTTCCTCCAGGGTGTGGGTCCCGAGGCAGAGAGACCTAAAAGCCAAAATGGCCACCACAAGGTCTTTTTTTATCTTCCCACCCTGCCTTGCAGCCCTGAGTGTTCCTGGGTAATTATTCATATCCCTTCTGGATGTTCTGAAAAAAAACCAAGTCTTGAACACGTCGTTCCATTTCTTCGCCAGTAGATGGCATCAGACGCTTATTTACATTATAAGACTATAAATCCTACCACTTCCATCTGAGCATTCTTAATAGCAAAAATTGCCCCCGCTACACACACAAGAAGACTTTTTGACAACAATTGCCTGACGGGCGTGTTTGATCGGACAATCCGACCATGTGTACTCTCCATCGGACAAACGTTTTTGTTTTTTTAACGAACAAATGTTTGCTGTGAATGCTTTCAAACTTTTCGGCAACAAATGATCTGTAACATAAACTTTTCGCTGGGCGGAGAGTCGCTTACAGGCAGTTAAAGGCAGTCTACTGACTGGGAAAGCAGGATCCACTAACGCAGGCATATGCAATTAGCGGACCTCCAGCTGTTGCAAAACTACAAGCCCCATCATGCCTCTGCCTCTGGGTGTCATGCTTGTGGCTGTCAGAGTGTTGCTATGCCTCATGGGACTTGTAGTTCTGCAAAGCTGGAGGTCCGCTAATTGCATATCCCTGCAGATTAATGCAATATCCAATATGCACATTTCAAATGTATTCAGTAATCATTTACAGCAACGGATCATTTAGTTAAATAATTTTCCAAAAATAAGTACCCCAACTAGTATTGGCTCTATGGGGCATTCCAGCAGTATTTTCAACAAGGTACAAAAGCAAAGTGATAGAAGTTCACAGTGCCATGGGTTTTTTCCTATTGGTGTTTGTCTTTCTCCAGTGTCCTTGATTATGAAGACTTAGAGCTAGAACAGTATGTTTGGCAATTTAAATGGATTTTTTTCCATGTAAAAGATGTCAAGTTTGTAAAGATTCAAAAACCATTATGCCGCGTACACACGATCGGTTTGTCTGATGAAAACGGTCTGCTGGACCGTTTTCATCAGACTAAGCCGATCCTGTGTGGGCCCCATCAGGTTATTTATCCACCGGTTAAAAAATTAAAAGTCATTAAAATTATCTGATGGATAAAAAAACCAATAGAAAAAAAACAATCGTCTGTAGACACGCCCATCGGTTAAAAATCCACGCATGCTCAGAATCAAGTCGACGCATGCTTGGAAGCATTGAACTTCATTTTTTTCAGCACGTTGTGTTTTACGTCACCGCGTTCTAACACGATCGGTTTTTTAACTGATGGTGTGTAGGCACGACTGATCATCAGTCAGCTTCATCGGATAACTGATGGAAGAATCCATCAGACCGTTTTCATCAGATGGACCGATCGTGTGTACAGGGCATTAGAATTACTACTGTTTCTTCCAATTCCATGTCCAAGGCATATGAAATCAAAGATTTCATTACGTGTGGAATAGTTGGGGTCATCTACTTGCAAATTTGTATTAAAGGTAAGAATAGGGGAGCATTTGGCCAATATTCATAGGGGTTTCATAGGGCACAGTGTGTCCGGACACTTCAGAGAACAACATGGAAAAAATACAGACTTGCTACAAGTTATTGCTATTGAGAAATACACCCCAAATTGGAGTGTCAGTAATCTTAGGAGACATATCTCATGTAGGGAAACCCTCTGGATATTTGACCTCCAATCATATAGTCCCCTGGTACTAAACGTTGAATGGGATATCAATTGTTAAATCAATAGTGGTGTTGATAATTAGTATCAGCATTGGTCAAACTGGGAATTAGTATACAATAATTTGGTTGAGCGTCCCTTCTCCTTAGGTAATTAGTTAACTCATTAAATAATATTGGTGTAGGCAGGGCCGCCATCAGGAATTATGGGGCCCCTTACACAGCTTCAGGCACAGGCCCCCTGGAGCAGAGAACTGGGGGGGGGTGTGCTGTCGCCTCAAATTGAGAAGCGGGAGGGGCTGCTGCGATTGCGAATTGAGAAGGGGGGGTGCCACGATTTGAGAAGCAGGGGGGGGGGGATGTGCTGCCGCCTCTGGGCCCCTTACAAAAAAATAAATAAATATATATATATATATAAAAACATGGAGGTGTTGCCATCCAGGGGGCCCTCTGGGGCCTTTAATAAAAACAAACAAAAAAATATATATAAAGAAAAATGATTTAAAAAGGGGGGGTTGCCATCCGTGCCCCTTACAGGTGTACTGCCTGTACCCCCTTGATGGCGGCCCTGGGTGTAGGGCCTATATGAGTGTTAATGGGAATAAGATAATGCAGCTTTCCTGTCTCTTGGGTTGTCAGATGGTGTTGGTTTAATCCCTGTTGGGTTTTACAGTATCAATATATATTGGTTTGATCTATATATGTTTATACTGCTATACAGGTCTGATGCGTTTATAGTATTTTTAAAATTTAGTGATCAAGATATAGAATTGGGTATGCTGTTAAAGCGATTGGTATTAGATTACATTTTTATGTACGTATTTTTATAGTTTAAATAATCACGTGTTTTTATACAATTGATTGGGAATGGATTATATTTTGAAATGTAATATACGGAACAAAATAGGATAAATTAATGTGCTTTAAATAGTTAAAATATAAAATGATCAACTTTTATTTTTGTTATAGTGGATGAAATTAATCATTTTATTAATGTTTTATACATTTTGTTTCATTGCATTTGAGAATGTCTACATATTAAATTGAGAAAAGATCTAAACAATGAGGTGACACCGGAGGGATATGAGAATTTTTGTTACTTGCGGTGTCTCTCCTGCCTGTCTGTGTATATAGGACTTGGTGAGTGACATCTTGGGATAGTCTCCGGTCCCAGTTGATGCTTCTTACAGGTCGGGTGGCGCTATTACCTGTGATGTCACCACGCTCTAGCCTGCAGGATAAGGTCTGTGGCTTGTTTATGATAATATATTTTATTTGATCTGTAAAGTGCAATGGAACTTTTCAATAAATGTTCTTTCTTCTTGACTTTGGGAGTCTCTCCCTTCTTGATATCTCCCTGTGCTGGTGAGCACGCAGCAGGGTTACCGTGGAATTTTGCAGTATTTTGCGATACATTGGATGGATTTTCATACCCAGATGAACCAACGTTACCAGGTCTCCTGACGGAGCTGAAGGAGTGTAGCACTGCAGTTGATCTTAAATTGAATCAAGCGCCTTTCATCCCTATAACCTGGGATCCATCCTCTCTGGCTTTTTTTGTTATACATTGGAGTTCATTTACTAAAGACAAATCCACTTTGCGCTACAAGTGCACTGGAAGTGCAGTTGCTGTATATCTGAGGGGAAGCTCTGCTGATTTTATCATCCAATCATGTGCAAGTTAAAATGCAGGGCTCAGCGCTCCAATGAGCGTGGAGAAGTAGAGCAGAAGAGATGCTGACTGACAGTGAGAATTGAGCCATCAGCGATGTTCAGTGTCTCAGTGCAGAGACCGGGGGTCTGATGCTGCATCCACTGAGGCAAGTATGACTAGCAAATAAAACAAAACTAAACACTTCTCTTTTATTGCGAGCCACTGAACCTTTCTTCAAAAGTGCTGACTAGGCCCTTTCCACTTCACTGCTCCATTCATAGAAGCCGTACTATCATTTCCTGGATGATGAATGAAAAGGTCTACACCTTCCATTCATAGAGCACTTTTTGTTGCAGGATTCAGTAATGCAGCCAGTCAAATTGCATTTTCCGAAGAAGTGGTCAGCGATGAAAGCCTGAATGCTGAGCCATTAAACCGTGGTCAGTTTACATGTCTCTGCCATCCTGTAATTTGCTCTGAGTCTCTCCCCTCTCCCTCCCTATCAGCGTGAGAGCCGATCTCCTCCCCGCCCCTCCTGCTGCCATATGAAGCAAAAATACTTGTATCCCCTCTGCATTATGCAGCCTTCAACTACTGTGTATGTGTTTTTTTCAAATGACAAGACTAAATACCTTTTCGCATCCCCCTGCTGTGTGGTCCCGTCTCTGTCCGGCTGATGTCACAGCTAATCTCAGTCCTTCCCGCTGCTCTTCATAGATCAGGGAAGGATCTCATGATCGCACAGCTGTGGTGTGGAAAAAAGGTATTAGCCTTCTCCTTTAAATAAATACCACATACACTGTAGTTCACAGGTGTTGAACCAAATCCAGCCCTCCAGGTCATTTCACGTGGCCCTCACACACCTCTTGTCTCTGCAGTCAGAAGCAGAGAGGACAGGACATCGCCACCAGATCCTGCACTTCTCTGTCCAGCCCTCCTGGCAGCAGCACAAGGCAAGGGGATGCACTGATGTAAGGGATCGTGGGGTTGATACTCGACTTCTAATGGTGGGGGGCTCCTGACATTTGATGTAAGGGAGGTGGGCTATACAAGCAGCCCTTTGAGGGCAACCATAATGCTGATGTGGCCCTCAAGCAAATTGAGTTTGACGCCTCTTCTGTAGTTAATAACTGGATAATCCAGAGGGGATACCAGTAAAGTCATAATGTGACTTTACAAACACTTTAATGAAATTCTGCCAAGTTCCCTTTTCAGGTAGGCCTTTCTACAGCTCATCACTTATACTTACCTTTGCCATGTTTACCCACCCCTACGTCTTACTGCACCCAATGCATAATACCCCCTGCATCTTGACACAGAGGAACATGTTACCTCCTTGAATGGTGAACTTCTCAGGTCTGAACACTTACAAGAGACCCGTACTCCACACGTAATCTTTGCTCTTTTACTCTATAAGCCAATCAATTGATGTTTCTAGACCATGCAGATCCTTCGCTTTCTCCTAGTATATAATATCAGGAAGTAAAACAGCAAAGCATACTTAGTATTGTCCACCATTGGCCATGCACCCCATAACCTCCTATTTTAGGATTCCAAAAGTACAGATATGCTGTTTACACTGTTCAGGCTATAAACATACAGTAATTTTTGCTCATAAAACACAAAAAATAAAAGCTCAAGCGGTAAAGCTTATGTATAAAATGTATTTAATACAAAATGAATGCAATATCCAATATGCACATTTCAAATGTATTCAGTAATCATTTACAGCAACATTATTCCAGATGAATGAGATACTTCGTCCATCACCAAACCCGACAGCTCTTTATGAGGGCTTTCAGTGCAGTAATACAGTCTGGACTTTTGTCCTTTAGCGCAATTCCTAGAAGTACCGGCTTGTTCTTCGACTCTTCAGATACAAAGCTAACCAAATTCTTGCCCCAGACGTGAACCAGAGGCTGGAGAAATAAGAAAGAAGGAAAATGTCAGGTGGAACATGAATAGTTGCTTTGCATCATGGACACATTCACTCCTTCCATGTTATTCTCACTAAACAAAACGTATTGCTTTGAGTCAACTAGCTTCAGTAACATTCATATATTAATATGTAAAAGCCTCAGGGAAGTATTTTTACATGTTGCATGTTACACCCATATTCAGGATGCAACATTATACTAAAGTACATGCCAGCACCCCCGATCGTACATTTGCAAATATATGCGTAAGTTGCAGTGCCCACACCAAGGGTCCTCTATATATACTGAGGTCCTAACTCTAAATTTCTGTCTGTGTGCCTTTAAGAAGGGGTGGGCTCCCTCCAGGTATACCTGCCATTAGTCTATCCATGCTCCTACTATGGAGGCTCTGTAAATTTAGAGTTAGAACCACAGTATATTTAGCAGGTCCCTTGGTGTGAGCACTGTGGCTTATGCATATATTTGCAAATGTTCAACCTTCTCGTAGAAGTTACGTCTCGAGATACGCCACGTAACTTCAAAGATGCGCCGGCGTATTTATTTTCTGACAACAAGATACGCCAGAATTTTGCTTAGATACGAGCGGCGTAAGTCTCTTACGCCATCGTATCTTAGTTGCATTATTACGCTGGCTGCTAGGTGGCGCTTCCGTCGATTTACGTGTCGAATATGCAAATGAGCTAGATACGCCGATTCACGAACGTACTTGCGCCCGGTCGTCGTATTTTACGTCGTTTGCGTAAGCGTAAGTCCGGCGTAAAGTTACCCCTGCTATAGGAGGCGTAGGTGAGGCGTACGCAATGTTAAGTATGGACGTCGGGACAGAGTCGAATTTTCCGTCGTTTGCGTAAATCGCTTGCGAATAGGACTTTGCTTAAGTTACGTTCACGTCGAAACCAATGAGTACTTGCGGTGTAATTTTGAGCATGCGCACTGGGATACATCCACGGATGGCGCATGCGCCCTTCGGAAAAAGCGTCAATTACGTGGGGTCACGATTCATTTACATGGATCACGCTCCCTACCTGCCTATTTTGATTTAGGCGCGGTTACACCGGCCCATTTACGCTACGCCGCCGTAACTTTGGGCGCAACTTCTTTGTGAATACGGCACCTGCCTCTCAAAGTTGCAGCGGCGTAGAGTAAATCAGATACGCTACGCCCGCACAAAGATAGGCGTCCCTACGAGAATCTGGCCCTCTGTTTTTAACGTAAGCTGTTAGACAGGGCCAATTCAGTTGTTTTGCAGGCTGGTGGGTAAGTGTGCTGCAAAAGTTTTTGTTTGTGATGTACGTTGCCCATCCATATGCACCTTGCTGGAAAGGCCAGTTATAGATTGGGGTAGTTGCTACTTTTTTGTAAAGTTGGACAATTCACCCTTGTAGCATCTACCAAAAAATTAAGGGCTGATCTTTAAACTGAGGACCTTTGCTTGAAGAGTCCTAGTCCACATGCATACTATGCAGAAAGGCCTTTTCTTTTTTAAATGGTTTTGGCTTCACCTTCCCTTTTGTCTAAACTGTGATTTGATTTTTGGTGCACTTCGAACTTTTGAACCTTTAACCACTTAAGACCCGGACCAAAATGCTGCTAAAGGACCTTGCCCCTTTTTGCAATTCGGCACTGCGTCGTTTTAACTGACAATTGCGCGGTCGTGCGACGTGGCTCCCAAACAAAATTGGAGTCCTTTTTTCCCCACAAATAGAGCTTTCTTTTGGTGGTATTTGATCACCTCTGCGGTTTTTATTTTTTGCGCTATAAACAAAAATAGAGCGACAATTTTGAAAAAAAATGCAATATTTTTTACTTTTTGCTATAATAAATATCCCCCAAAAATATATATATAAAAAATTTTTTTTTTCCTCAGTTCAGGCCGATACGTATTCTTCTACCTATTTTTGGTAAAAAAAAAAAAAAAAAAAAAAAAAAATCGCAATAAGCGTTTATCGGTTGGTTTTCGCAAAATTTATAGCATTTACAAAATAAGGGATAGTTTTATTGCATTTTTGTTAATTATTTTTTTTTTTACTACTAATAGCGGCGATCAGCGATTTTTTTTTGTGACTGCGACATTATGGCAGACACTTCGGACAATTTTGACACATTTTTGGGACAATTGTCATTTTCACAGCAAAAAATGCATTCAAATTGCATAGTTTACTGTGAAAATGACAGTTGCAGTTTGGGTGTTAACCACAAGGGGGCGCTGTAGGATTTGTGTGTTCCCTGCGTGTGTTTACAACTGTAGGGGGGTGTGGCTGTAGGTGTGACGTCATCGATCACGTCCCCCTATAACAGGGATGACGTGATCGATGCTGCGGCCACAGTGAAGCACGGGGAAGCCGTGTTTACACACGGCTCTCCCCGTTCTTCAGCTCCGGAGACCGATCGCAGCACTCCAGCGGTCACGGAGCTTCAGACCGGGTCACGGGAGCGCGCGCCCGTGATCCACGGCTGGGTACTAGAAACCAACGTATATATACGTTGATGTGCCCAGCCGTGCCATTCTGCTGACGTATATGTTCAGTAGGCGGTCCTTAAAGGAGTAGTCTGAAGCAACATTCCACAACATGCCAGATTGTAGCCAATAAAAATACCTTTCAAAAGAAGTCACTCTCATGAAAATCGTCCCAGCAGTTCTTTTTTTATTCCCTCCGTTAGTTTTCTTCACTTCCTGGTTCTCTTCCACAGCCACCATGATAATACTGGCTCTCCCAGCATGCCTGCTCCTCTCTTCCTGTAATCTCCTGCCCTCCCCCTGTAACTCCCCCGCTCGGACCCCTCCCTAAATTATAATATTTCACGCCCCCTTCTCTCGCACCTATTTCCCTATCCCCGCCTCCTAAAAAGCGTCCTCTTCTATTGGATAGCCGAGCTCCAATGATCTTTTGGCCCCCGCAGCGTGCATCTAGCAATGTAAGCACGTAAAGCTTAAGGGGGAGTGTTCGACTCCGGGCGGGGAAGCCAGCGCAGCACGCAGTGACTCCTGGGATTGATGAGTCACCGGGCTAAGATGGCGACGGATGAATAAGAAAAGAAAGTCGAGCGTCATCAATCGATAGCTTCCGGCCGGAGAGAAAAAAGGTAAGAAGACCGGGAAGAAGACCATAAGGAAAACGTGAGTATATTTAAATGTGTTATAAATTTGTGTAATGCTCTTTTTCCCCTAGCAAAACTTTGCTTCAGACTACTCCTTTAAGTGGTTAAATAAATGTATGTTTTTTTTATTCATACTTGTCTACCTAGGTGGATGCTGTACCGGTCCTCCAGCGACTCTACACTGAGAACCAAGCAATCGAACACCACCAATCGCTTGGTTCTCACAGCTCCCCAAGAGCTCTCTGCTCTGAATACCCCCCCCCCCCCCGCACGATCACTGGAGCGCTGAGAGGCTGAGCTTGTGGCAGTCCAGGTATCTGGGAGGATCTCGACTCTATGGTCGTGATGATGTCCGAGCCTGGACTGACACTGTGACGTCAGCTGAGAGCAGACTTCAGCCCACCGTTTGCTGAAAACGGGTCAAAAGGAGTACAAAACAAACTGTACTCCTGTGATCTATAACCAAACAAGCTTTGGCTGTGCTCCTCCTTTCATATTCTCTGGCTCCAGGCCCCAAATACATACTCAAGGGAGTGCTAACAGACTTCGCAATAAGAGGCTACAGCTAGGAACGGTAGAGTCATATTCAGGCCAATTTAGACAATTGACCCAACAGCATGTTAAAAGTTAGGATACGGGAGTACCCAGAAGAAACCCAAGTAAGCATTAGGATTAGGGCTGCAACTAACTATTATTTTCATAATCGATTAGTTGGCCGATTATTGTTTTGAATAATTGATCACATAATAGCCTTAGAATTTTTTTTTTTAATTTTTACAATTTTTTGGGCCAGTTTGTTGTTGGGCAGATTATAAAACACAATTTGCCGCAAAAACACATTACATGCTTTTATGGAGCTTCTCCATTGAAGTATATTGAACCAAAAAAAATAGCACCGTCTTGCGTTAAAAAGTCCTTGCCCTTTCCAAATACGCAGCAACTGAAAAAAAAATCATGTATCTGAACGCGTCCCATAAGAAAACATGTAAATGAACTGTAGTGTGTTTCTGCAAAAAGCACCAAAAAACAGGAGGTGTGACCCGGCCTGAGAAGTTTAGTAACATAATGGGGTTAAAAAAAAAAAGTACAAAAAGAGCAAATAATCGCTACTGTAAGGCAGGGCTCGACAAATCCCGGCACTATTTCTAGTCGCCCTGGTGACTTGGCTTGGAAGGTGGCTCCATCTGGTGGTGACCCGTTGGTATTACAAGTTATTACCACCAGATGTGAGCTGGCGCCATCTGGTGGTGGCCGTTGGTATTACAAGTTAAGCATTACAAGTTAAACAGCAATTCTAATGTAATTTTTCACTATTTTCACTGCCATCTTCTTCCCTCTAATTAGAACCCCAAACATATATATTTTTTATCCTAACACCCTAGAGAATAAAATGGCGATCGTTGCAATACTTTCTGTCACGCCGTATTTGCGCAGCGGTCTTACAAGCACACTTTTTTGGGAAAAAATTACACTTTTTTTAATAAAAAAAATAAGACAACAGTAAAGTTATCCCCATTTTTTTTTAAATTCATATCCAACATGTCACGCTTCAAAATTGCGTCCGCTCGTGGAATGCCGACAAACTTTTACCCTTTAACCACTTCAGCCCCGAGCCTGTTTTTCAGATTCGGTGCTTACGAGACTAAAACAGTTTTTTTTGCTAGAAAATTATTTAAAACCCCCAAACATTATATATATTTTTTTTCTTCTAACACCCTAGAGAATAAAATGGCGGTCATTGCAATACTTTTTCTCACACCGTATTTGCGCAGCGGTCTTACAAGCGCACTTTTTTTGGAAAAAATTCACTTTCTTGAATTAAAAAATAAGACAACAATAAATTTGGCCCAATTTGTTTATATATTGTGAAAGATAATGTTACGCCGAGTAAAATGATACCCAACATGTCACGCTTAAAAATTGCGCTCGCTCGTGGCATGGCGTCAAACTTTTACCCTTAAAAATCTCGATAGCCGACGTTTAAAAAATTCTACAGGTTGCATTTTTTGAGATGCAGAGGAGGTCTAGGGCTAGAATTATTGCTCTCGCTCTAACGATCGCGGCGATACCTCACTTGTGTGGTTTGAACACCGTTTTCATATGCGGGCGCTACTCGCGTATGCGTTTGCTTCTGCGCGCGAGCTCGTCGGGACGGGGCACTTTAAAAAAAATTTTTTTTGGTTTTCGTTTCTATTTTTATTTATTTTATAATTTTTAACACTGAAAAAAAAAAAAAATTATCACTTTTATTCCTATTACAAGGAATGTAAACATCCCTTGTAATAGAAAAAAGCATGACAGGTCCTCTTATATATGAGATCTGGGGTCAAAAAGACCTCACATCTCATATTCACGCTTAAATGCAAAAAAAAAAAAAGAAAAAAAAAAAAAGTCAAAATGTAAACAAATTAAATGTCTCTTTAAGACGCTGGGCGGAAATGACGTTTTGACGTCACTTCCGCCCAGCAGAGGTATGGGGACGGCTGAGGGACATTTTTTCCCTCAGTCGCATCCCCGGACAGCCAGCAAGAGGACCCGATCGCCTCCGCCGCTACCGACGGCTACGGAAAGCGGCGGAGGGCGCGGGAGGCACCCTCTCCCGCCGCCGGTAACGGCGATCTCGCGGCGAATCCGCCGCGATGACCGCCGTTATCGTTAACAGGTCCGCCCCACGAAGAGATGGATATCTCGGATGTGGCAGCAGCTGCTGCCGTTACCGAGATATCCATCTTCAAAAAAATGACGTCTTTGGACGTGGGGCCGGTCAGAAGTGGTTAAAATCTTCATAGGCGACGTTTAAAAAAATCTACAGGTTGCATGTTTTGAGTTAGAGGAGGTCTAGGGCTAGAATTATTGCTCTCACTCTACCAATCGCGGCGATACCTCACATGTGAGGTTTGAACACCGTTTACATATGCGGGCGCTGCTCGCGTATGTGTTCGCTTCTGCGTGCAAGCTCGTCGGGACGGGGTGCGTTTTTTGGCTCCTAACTTTTTTAGCTGGCTCCTAGATTCAAAGCAAATTTGTCAAACCCTGCTGTAAGGGGTTCATTTTTTTTTACTGTGGGACAGTAAAAGTAATATTTACAGTAGTGATTTGCTTTTTTGTACTATGAAGGGCTAATTTTCGTTTTTTTAACCCCATTATGTTACAGGCCGATTAATCGATTATGAAAATTGTAATCGATTAATTTCATAATCGATTAGTTGTCGATTAATCGATTAGTTGTTTCGCCCTGTAACAGAATGGCCCGTGACACCCAGAGACGTTGGAAGGATGAGAGATACTCTTATGCCAGCAGCACCAAAAACTCTTGGGTCGAAATCCACCCTGTGCCCTTTTGGGTATAGGGTGGCTAATAGTGAATCATAATTCATATTACATGAGATGGGACATTAATAATACTTCATATTGCAGGACTGAGATATCACAAGGAGTCATGATGACAGTGAGTCATACCTTTTGTATAATAGGCTATTGAAATATCCTAAGGTGTTGGCTATTCAATGTAAAGACACCCACTCTCACTGCCATTGTGTGACAAAGCTGTATAGAGAACTTATTCAACAAGATGTCTGTGTTACTATTCAAGGTTAATTGAACCCTATTGATAATACGGTGCCGTCATGTCTAGCTACCAATTAAAGAATTATCCTCAGTGAGTGAATAGGGGGGTGGAGATTACATTGTCCTGTGATTAACTGCATTATGTTGTACTGGATATAAGCAAGCTAAGAACCAATAAAGAGATTCATACATTTTGGAAACTAGAGAACGGAGCGCTGTCTCGTTTATTCTGGGAAATGGAATGGATCATGTCTGCCTGGTTGTTGGTGTGTCGGATAAGCTTGTCGTGGTTGGATGGAAAGTTGTAAGCGGTGGTAACCGTTACAGGCCCTAATTAGGATAACATACAAACTCAATGCAGAGCATTTCCTGGTCAGTATTATACCAGAAGACCCCAGTGCTGCAAGGCAGAAGTGCTAACCACTGAACCTGTGCCTTGACCCTTCAGAAGAAAATAATATAGAAAGTCATGCTTACCTCATCACATCCTAGAAGGACTTTGGTGCTAAGGGTGGGTTTTTCCAGGTCTCCTGCTACTGTGTTAGGAGTGACAGAGATCAGCGTGCCAAACTTCCCGTACTGTGTCACCAGAACCAGAATATGATCCGTGAAGGCAGAGCAGACCACCTGGGTAGTACACCCATTAATCACCTCTTCAGCTTGCTTGGAGGTCACCACAGGCTGCCCTTCCATGTCCACTCTATTAATGACAACAAGTGAAAACAATATTCATTTCAGGTCCCGCTAGAGACATTGGAGTGTGCTGTACTAAATATGATGTGCATCATGCAAGCACACTGCACCCGTCAAACATGGCAGCATTGACCCACACACTATTGTCTCAATAATGCCAGAAAATAAGAATATAAAAGATGACTTCCCTGTAGGATAGTTGATGTAAAGCCACCCACCCAACCCTGACAATGTCCATGGTGATACCCATCTTCCCGAATCACAGCTCTCTTCCCGCTTTATTTGTCATCATCCTGTGAGCTCAGACTGAACAATAAGATGGCAGCATCTGACATAGAAGGTGCCAAGGGCCAGGAAAGTTGGCATCTTTTACACCACTGTGCGAGTGAAATGAACAAAACATGGTATAATATATCTATTCCATATAGTTTTCTTTTCTCATATTCATCCGATATCAAGTGAAACAAATTATTTATATACAGTGCTATCTGGGATTACGAGCATAATAATGCATGTAATCCAAAGCGCTTGTATATCAAAGTGAGTTTCTCCATAGAAGTCAATGGAAACTCAGATAATCAGTTCCAGTGGAACTTCCACTTTGCGGAATCCCCCACAATAACCCCCCCCCCCAGTCCGTCCGGTGTCACATTTGGGGGGGAGGCAGATACCTGTGTAATCCAGATATTTGCTCCCACTTCCGGGCATAGGTCGCCTCAGCAACCTACGCCACGTCCGGGGCCTTCTTCGTCGTCGTCCCCCCCGCTGTCTTCTGGTCGTCGACGGTAAAGCACCGTTATTTTTAGTGGTACATTACCGCCAATTTCGTGGCGCTATTCGGCCGCTGGCAGGGCAGTTTTACCCCCCGCTAGCATCCGAGAAAGGGTTAAAAACCACAGCAAAGCTCCTCTGCAGAGGTGCATTGCTGCTGGTATTGCCGCGGTGTCCCACTGATTTTGATGGGCGGTAGTGGTGGAGGAGCGGGATACACACCACTGCGGCTAGCAGGATTTTTTTTTTTACCCCCAGCCAGTGCACCACTCCAGTGTAAAAGCCGTCCAATTGGTCCATTTCAGCTCCAAATTCAGACCGGAATGGTGAATGGAGACGCACCGGACTCCTGCTGTGAGTCGCTGCGTTTCCAGTGTGAACCCAGCCTGAAAGGATAAGTCAAAGTCATACTAAAGGTTTGATTATTATTTTATTTTTTTAATAACAAACATGTCATACTTACATCTGGAGCCCACAGCAGAGTCCCTCCTTATACCTGGCACCCCCGGCAGAGTCCCTCCTTACACCTGGCACCCCCGGCAGAGTCCCTCCTTACACCTGGCACCCCCGGCAGAGTCCCTCCTTACACCTGGCACCCCCGGCAGAGTCCCTCCTTACACCTGGCACCCCCGGCAGAGTCCCTCCTTACACCTGGCACCCCCGGCAGAGTCCCTCCTTACACCTGGCACCCCCGGCAGAGTCCCTCCTTACACCTGGCACCCCCGGCAGAGTCCCTCCTTACACCTGGCACCCCCGGCAGAGTCCCTCCTTACACCTGGCACCCCCGGCAGAGTCCCTCCTTACACCTGGCACCCCCGGCAGAGTCCCTCCTTACACCTGGCACCCCCGGCAGAGTCCCTCCTTACACCTGGCACCCCCGGCAGAGTCCCTCCTTACACCTGGCACCCCCGGCAGAGCCCCTCCTTACACCTGGCACCCCCGGCAGAGCCCCTCCTTACACCTGGCACCCCCGGCAGAGCCCCTCCTTACACCTGGCACTCCCAGCAGAGTCCCTCCTTACACCTGGCATTCCCAGCAGAGTCCCTCCTTACACCTGGCAGCCCCGGCAGAGCCCCTCCTTACACCTGGCACCCCCGGCAGAGCCCCTCCTTACACCTGGCACCCCCGGCAGAGTCCCTCCTTACACCTGGCACCCCCGGCAGAGTCCCTCCTTACACCTGGCACCCCCGGCAGAGTCCCTCCTTACACCTGGCACCCCCGGCAGAGTCCCTCCTTACACCTGGCACCCCCGGCAGAGCCCCTTCTTACACCTGGCACCCCCGGCAGAGTCCCTCCTTACATCAGGCATTCCCAGCAGAGTCCCTCCTTACATCAGGCATTCCCAGCAGAGTCCCTCCTTACATCAGGCATTCCCAGCAGAGTCCCTCCTTACATCAGGCATTCCCAGCAGTCCCTCCTTACACCTGGCACCCCCGGCAGAGTCCCTCCTTACATCAGGCATTCCCAGCAGAGTCCCTCCTTACATCAGGCATTCCCAGCAGTCCCTCCTTACACCTGGCACCCCCAGCAGAGTCCCTCTTTACACCTGGCACCCCCAGCAGAGTCCCTCCTTACACCTGGCACCCCCAGCAGAGTCCCTCCTTACACCTGGCACCCCCAGCAGAGTCCCTCCTTACACCTGGCACCCCCAGCAGAGTCCCTCCTTACACCTGGCACCCCCGGCAGAGTCCCTCCTTACACCTGGCACCCCCGGCAGAGTCCCTCCTTACACCTGGCACCCCCGGCAGAGTCCCTCCTTACACCTGGCACCCCCGGCAGAGTCCCTCCTTACACCTGGCACCCCCGGCAGAGTCCCTCCTTACACCTGGCACCCCCGGCAGAGTCCCTCCTTACACCTGGCACCCCCGGCAGAGTCCCTCCTTACACCTGGCACCCCCGGCAGAGTCCCTCCTTACACCTGGCACCCCCGGCAGAGTCCCTCCTTACACCTGGCATTCCCAGCAGAGCCCCTCCTTACACCTGGCATTCCCAGCAGAGCCCCTCCTTACACCTGGCATTCCCAGCAGAGCCCCTCCTTACACCTGGCATTCCCAGCAGAGCCCCTCCTTACACCTGGCATTCCCAGCAGAGCCCCTCCTTACACCTGGCAGTCCCAGCAGAGCCCCTCCTTACACCTGGCATTCCCAGCAAAGCCCCTCCTTACACCTGGCATTCCCAGCAGAGCCCCTCCTTACACCTGGCATTCCCAGCAGAGCCCCTCCTTACACCTGGCATTCCCAGCAGAGTCCCTCCTTACACCTGGCATTCCCAGCAGAGTCCCTCCTTACATCAGGCATTCCCAGCAGAGTCCCTCCTTACATCAGGCATTCCCAGCAGAGTCCCTCCTTACATCAGGCATTCCCAGCAGAGTCCCTCCTTACACCTGGCATTCCCAGCAGAGCCCCTCCTTACACCTGGCATTCCCGGCAGAGTCCCTCCTTACACCTGGCATTCCCAGCAGAGCCCCTCCTTACACCTGGCATTCCCAGCAGAGTCCCTCCTTACATCAGGCATTCCCAGCAGAGTCCATCCTTACATCAGGCATTCCCAGCAGAGTCCATCCTTACATCAGGCATTCCCAGCAGAGTCCCTCCTTACATCAGGCATTCCCAGCAGAGTCCCTCCTTACATCAGGCATTCCCAGCAGTCCCTCCTTACACCTGGCACCCCCGGCAGAGTCCCTCCTTACATCAGGCATTCCCAGCAGAGTCCCTCCTTACACCTGGCACCCCCAGCAGAGTCCCTCCTTACACCTGGCACCCCCAGCAGAGTCCCTCCTTACATCAGGCATTCCCAGCAGAGTCCCTCCTTACATCAGGCATTCCCAGCAGAGTCCCTCCTTACACCTGGCACCCCCAGCAGAGTCCCTCCTTACACCTGGCACCCCCAGCAGAGTCCCTCCTTACACCTGGCACCCCCAGCAGAGTCCCTCCTTACACCTGGCACCCCCGGCAGAGTCCCTCCTTACACCTGGCACCCCCGGCAGAGTCCCTCCTTACACCTGGCATTCCCAGCAGAGCCCCTTCTTACACCTGGCACCCCCGGCAGAGTCCCTCCTTACACCTGGCACCCCCAGCAGAGCCCCTCCTTACACCTGGCATTCCCAGCAGAGTCCCTCCTTACACCTGGCACCCCGGCAGAGTCCCTGCTTACACCTGGCATCCCCGGCAGAGTCCCTCCTTACACCTGGCACCCCCGGCAGAGTCCCTCCTTACACCTGGCACCCCCGGCAGAGTCCCTCCTTACACCTGGCATTCCCAGCAGAGCCCCTTCTTACACCTGGCACCCCCGGCAGAGTCCCTCCTTACATCAGGCATTCCCAGCAGAGTCCCTCCTTACATCAGGCATTCCCAGCAGAGTCCCTCCTTACATCAGGCATTCCCAGCAGAGTCCCTCCTTACATCTGGCACCCCCGGCAGAGTCCCTCCTTACATCAGGCATTCCCAGCAGAGTCCCTCCTTACATCTGGCACCCCCGGCAGAGTCCCTCCTTACATCAGGCATTCCCAGCAGTCCCTCCTTACACCTGGCACCCCCGGCAGAGTCCCTCCTTACATCAGGCATTCCCAGTAGAGTCCCTCCTTACATCAGGCATTCCCAGCAGAGTCCCTCCTTACATCAGGCATTCCCAGCAGTCCCTCCTTACACCTGGCACCCCCAGCAGAGTCCCTCCTTACACCTGGCACCCCCAGCAGAGTCCCTCCTTACACCTGGTACCCCCAGCAGAGTCCCTCCTTACACCTGGCACACCAAGCAGAGTCCCTCCTTACACCTGGCACCCCCAGCAGAGTCCCTCCTTACACCTGGCATTCCCAGCAGAGTCCCTCCTTACACCTGGCACCCCCAGCAGAGCCCCTCCTTACACCTGGCATTCCCAGCAGAGTCCCTCCTGACATCAGGCATTCCCAGCAGAGTCCCTCCTTACACCTGGCACCCCCAGCAGAGTCCCTCCTTACACCTGGCATTCCCAGCAGAGTCCCTCCTGACATCAGGCATTCCCAGCAGAGTCCCTCCTTACACCTGCCCACAGATGATTGGAGAGATCTAGATCTATAGGTGAATGGTGCAGGTCTGCTCTACTTCTATATACAATGTATAGAGAAATGGCACAAAGACCTCACTACTAATAGAACGTCATGGCAATCGTGTCTGGGGCTCTGATCTATAAAAAGTGATCAGCAAACTGACTGGGGTACATCACACCTCCTCACTGGGGGGGGGGGGGGGGGGGACAGGTCCTCTTTACAGAACTACAACTCCCAGCAAACCTCCACAACTGGAAGAATTCCTCAGTTAAAACGATCTGGAAAGCCTTCCTGATGTACACAGCCATGTGCTCTGATCTGGGGCCTACACTAGCTGTATACCAGACCATGTGTAAACTCTCAGCATCACCACCTTCTCCTCTTCTCTGCACCTCCTCTGCCAATCAACTCACCTCATCCACAGCTTCGCCGCCAACACAGAAGGAACTTAGAGAAAGAAAACTACAACTCCCGGCATGCTCTTCACTGACTACACTCCAACTTTATTAGTAGTAGCAAACATCGTACAGAACAGCACGGACGAGAAAAATAAACGTACCCGCGCCACCTGCTGGTAGAAACTTGTTATTTAGTGAGGAAAATCCTGTATATGGACGATAAACCTATTAACCACTTAAGGACCGAGGGTGCTTTTCAGATTTCGTGTTTACGAGACTAAAACATTTTTTTTTTTGCTAGATTACTTAAAACCCCCAAACATTATATATATATTTTTCTAACACCCTAGAGAATAAAATGGCAGTCATTGCAATACTTTTTGTTACACCGTATTTGCGCAGCGGTCTTACAAGCGCACTTTTTTGGAAAAAAAATCACTTTTTGAATTAAAAAATAAGACAACAATAAATTTGGCCCAATTTTTTTACATATTGTGAAAGATAATTTTACGCCGAGTAAAATGATACCCAACATGTCACGCTTAAAAATTGCGCCCGCTCGTGGCATGGCGTCAAACTTTTACCCTTAAAAAGCTCAATAGGCGATGTTTAAAAAATTCTATAGGTTGCATTTTTTGAGATACAGAGGAGGTCTAGGGCTAGAATTATTGCTCTCGCTCTAACGATCGCAGCGATACTTCACTTGTGTGGTTTGAACGCCGTTTTCATATGCAGGCGCTACTCGCGTATGCGTTCGCTTCTGCGCGTGACCTCGTCGGGACGGGGCGCTTTAAAAAAAAATGTTTTTGGGTTTCGGATTTATTTTTATTTATTTTATCATTTTTAACACTGAAATAATAAAAAATAAAAAAATTATCACTTTTATTCCTATTTCAAGGGATGTAAACATCTCTTGTAATAGAAAAAATCATGAAGGGTCCTCTTAAATATGAAATCTGGGGTCAAAAAGACCTCACATCTCATATTCAGGCTTAAATGCAAAAGAAAAAAAAAAGAAAAAGAAAAAAAGGTAAACAAAGAAATTGTCCCTTTTTAGACGCTGGGCGGGACTGACGTTTTGACGTCACTTCCGCCCAGCAGAGCTATGGGGACGGATGAGGGACATTTTTCCCTCACTCGCATCCCCACTGAGCAGACAAGCACACCCGATCGCATCCGCCGCTACCAACGGCAACGGTAAGCGGCAGAGAAGCGGGAGAGCGGCGGGAAGGGGGGGGCCCTCTCCCGCCACCGATAACGGTGATCTTGCGGTGAATCCGCCGCAGAGATCGCCGTTATCGTTGACAGAACCGCCCACTGTAAAGATGGATATCTCGGTTGTGGCAGCAGCTGCTGCCGTTACCGAGATATCCATCTTTAAAAAAAGGACGTATATATACAGTGGGCGGTTGTTAAGTGGTAAATAAATGGTTGTGGAACAAATCTTTTGAGTTTCCATTATTTTCTATGGGAAAATCTGCTTTGATATACAAGTGCTTTGGATTACAAGCACGTTTCTGTAACAAATTATGCTCGCAACCCAAGGTTTTACTGTATGTGTGTATATATGTTTATATTATTATATAATGTTCTTATACAAGAAAAACAACTAAATTTGTTCATTTTATTTATTACAGGTATTTACACTCATCGGACACATTATTAGGTACGTCCTACTAGTACTGGGTTGGACCCCGTTTTGCCTTAATTCTTTGTGGCATAAATTCAACAAGATGTTGGAAACATTCCTCAGAGATTTTTGTCCATACTGACATGATAGCATCTTGCAGTTGCTGCAGATTTGTTGGCTGCACATCCATGATGCAAATCCCCCATTCCACCACATCCCAAAGGTGCTCTATTGGATTGAGATCTGGTGACTGTGGAGGCCATTGGAGTGCAGTGATCTCATTGTCATGTTCAAGAAGCCAGTGGTGAGATTATCTGATCTTTGTGACATGGTGCATTATCCTGCTGAGGAGCCATCAGAAGACGTGTACACTGTAGTCATAAAGGGATGGACATGGTCAGCAACATTACTCAGGTAGGCCGTGGCGTTTAACCACTTAACGACCAGGCACTTACACCCAGGACCGCCATCAGGAATTATGGGGCCCCTTACACAGCTTCAGGCATGGGACCCCTGAAACAGAGAACCGGGGGGGAGGGGGGGGCTGCCGCGAATTGAGAAGCAGGGGGAGGGGGCATTATTTACAAAAAAAGGGGGGTAACCATCCGGGGCCCTGGGGACCTCTGGGCCCTTTAATAAAAAGAAAGACAAAAATATATATACAGTGCAGAAAATAAGTATTTGAACACCCTGCTATTTTGCAAGTTCTCCCACTTGGAAATCTTGGAGGGGTCTGAAATTGTCATCGTAGGTGCATGTCCACTGTGAGAGACATAATACAAAAAAAAATTCCAGAAATCACAATTTATGAATTTTTAACTATTTATTTGTATGATACAGCTGCAAATAAGTATTTGAACACCTGTCTATCAGCTAGAATTCTGACCCTCAAAGACCTGTTAGTCTGCCTTTAAAATGTCCACCTCCACTCCATTTATTATCCTAAATTAGATGCACCTGTTTGAGGTCATTAGCTGCATAAAGACACCTGTCCACCCCATACAATCAGTAGGAATCCAACTACTAACATTGCCAAGACCAAAGAGCTGTCCAAAGACACTAGAGACAAAATTGTACACCTCCACAAGGCTGGAAAGGGCTACGGGGAAATTGCCAAGCAGCTTGGTGAAAAAAGGTCCACTGTTGGAGCAATCATTAGAAAATGGAAGAAGCTAAACATGACTGTCAATCTCCCTCGGACTGGGGCTCCATGCAAAATCTCACCTCGTGGGGTCTCAATGATCCTAAGAAAGGTGAGAAATCAGCCCAGGACTACACGGGAGGAGCTGGTCAATGACCTGAAAAGAGCTGGGACCACCGTTTCCAAGGTTACTGTTGGTAATACACTAAGACGTCATGGTTTGAAATCATGCATGGCACGGAAGGTTCCCCTGCTTAAACCAGCACATGTCAAGGCCCGTCTTAAGTTTGCCAATGACCATTTGGATGATCCAGAGGAGTCATGGGAGAAAGTCATGTGGTCAGATGAGACCAAAATAGAACTTTTTGGTCATAATTCCACTAACCGTGTCTGGAGGAAGAAGAATGATGAGTACCATCCCAAGAACACCATCCCTACTGTGAAGCATGGGGGTGGTAGCATCATGCTTTGGGGGTGTTTTTCTGCACATGGGACAGGGCGACTGCACTGTATTAAGGAGAGGGTGACCGGGGATATGTATTGCGAGATTTTGGGCAACAACCTCCTTCCCTCAGTCAGAGCTTTGAAGATGGGTCGAGGCTGGGTCTTCCAACATGACAATGACCCGAAGCACACAGCCAGGATAACCAAGGAGTGGCTCTGTAAGAAGCATATCAAGGTTCTGGCGTGGCCTAGCCAGTCTCCAGACCTAAACCCAATAGAGAATCTTTGGAGGGAGCTCAAACTCCGTGTTTCTCAGCGACAGCCCAGAAACCTGACTGATCTAGAGAAGATCTGTGTGGAGGAGTGGGCCAAAATCCCTCCTCCAGTGTGTGCAAACCTGGTGAAAAACTACAAGAAACGTTTGACCTCTGTAATTGCAAACAAAGGCTACTGTACCAAATATTAACATTGATTTTCTCAGGTGTTCAAATACTTATTTGCAGCTGTATCATACAAATAAATAGTTAAAAAAATCATAAATTGTGATTTCTGGAATTTTTTTTTTGATTATGTCTCTCACAGTGGACATGCACCTACGATGACAATTTCAGACCCCTCCATGATTTCCAAGTAGGAGAACTTGCAAAATAGCAGGGTGTTCAAATACTTATTTTCTGCACTGTACATATATATTTTTTTTTAAAAGGAGGGTTGCCATTTGGGGCCCTGGGCACCTCCAGACCCCAAAAAAAAAATATATATATTTTTTAAAGGGGGGTTGCCATCATGGGCCCCTGGGGACCCCCGGGCCCTTTACAGGTGTACTGCCTGTACCCCCCTGATGGCTAGTGTTGAGCAGAATATGCCATATTCGATTTTGCGATATATCTCGAATATATAGTCGAATATTCGAGATATATTCGCTAAATACGAATATTCGTGATATTTTTTGGAAATGAAATGATTGCGAAATTTCGCTATTGCGAATGCGAATGCGAAATTTAGAGAAATGCGGAATGGAGCACTCTGATTGGCTCAGAATATTTGTGATATTTTACAATACAAAATAATTGCGAATATTCGGCAAATGCGGAAGGAGCACTCTGATTGGCTCAGAATATTCGTGATATATTACAATACAAAATAATTGCGAATATTCGAGAAATGCGGAAGGAGCACTCTGATTGGCTCAGAATATTCGTGATATATTACAATACAAAATAATTGCGAATATTCGAGAAATGCGGAATGGAGCACTCTGATTGGCTCAGAATATTCGTGATATATTACAATACAAAATAATCGCGCGATATCGCTATTGCCGAATAATCGCATTGCGATTTTTCGGCAATATTAAATGAGCGCTGCAGCTACTCGGCCCAAGGTCTCTAATCATACCAGCAATGCTTTTAGACGTCGATGGGGATCTCTAGGATGTGATCTGTTCTAAAAAAAAAAAATTGAAAAAATACGAATATTCGAAATAGCGAATATTCGCCGCGATATTCGAGTTATTCGCGAATACTCGAATATGCAATATTCGTAGCGAATATTCGCAATGCGAATATTCGTGAGCAACACTACTGATGGCGGCCCTGCTTACACCCCTTGACCAATCACTTGTAATGGAACCCTGTAATGAGAGAATACATAGGCTTCCTTTTTGTATTTTCCTTTTGAAAACCAGTCTCTTGTATGTTATATGTATAAGTTTCAAAATGTTTTTTTTTTTTCTGATTTTATTCTTGAATTTTTTTTTTTTACATAACAAACATATACAAATAAACAAAACAAAAACGAACAAACAAAAAAAAACAGAACATAAAATTCCCTTTCCCTTCCTCTCTCTCTTCTTTTATTTCTTTCCTTACTGCTGATAAAACTTTAACAACACATTTATTTAATTATTATTAAGTATAACAAAAATTCCAGAAATATTCCAGGGAGGCCAACACAGTGTGTAAAAATTAAATAAAACAGGCCAACAGTGGCGGCTGGTGCTCAAAATTTTTGGGGGGGCGCAAACGAAAAAAAAAATATTGCAGCCTCACTGTGCCCATCACATGCAGCCACTGTGCCATGCCTTCAAACGCCACCACTGTGCCATCAATTGTCACTACTGTGCCATGCAACACAGCAACTGTGCCATCAATTGTCACCACTGTGCCATGCCACCAAATGCAACCACTGTGCCATCAATTGTCACCACTGTGCCATGCCATCAAACACAGAAACTGTGCCATCAATTGTCACCACTGTGCCATGCAACACAGCAACTCTGTGCCATCAATTGTCACCACTATGCCATGCCACCAAATTCAGCCACTGTGCCATCAATTGTCACCACTGTGCCATGCCATCAAACACAGAAACTGTGCCATCAATTGTCACCACTGTGCCATGCAACACAGCCACTGTGCCATCAATTGTCACCACCGTGCCATGCCATCAAACACAGCCACTGTGCCATCAATTGTCACCACTGTGCCATGCAACACAGCAACTGTGCCATCAATTGTCACCACTGAGCCATGCCACCAAATGCAGCCACTGTGCCATCAATTGTCACCACTGTGCCATGCCATCAAACACAGAAACTGTGCCATCAATTGTCACCACTGTGCCATGCCACCAAATGCAGCCACTGTGCCATCAATTGTCACCACTGTGCCATGTCATCAAAAACAGAAACTGTGCCATCAATTGTCACCACTGTGCCATGCCACCAAATGCAGCCACTGTGTCATCAACTGTCACCACTGTGCCATGCAACACAGCCACTGTACCATCAAACGCCACCACTGTGCCATCAATTGTCACCACTGTGCCATGCCATCAAACGCCACCACTGTGCCATCAATTGTCACCACTGTGCCATGCCATCAAACGCCACCACTGTGCCATCAATTGTCACCACTGTGCCATCAATTGTCACCACTGTGCCATGCAACACAGCAACTGTGCCATCAATTGTCACCACTGTGCCATCCCACCAAATGCAGCCACTGTGCCATCAAACGCCACCACTGTGCCATCAATTGTCACCACTGTGCCATGCCATCAAACGCCACCACTGTGCCATCAATTGTCACCACTGCCATGCCATCAAACGCCACCACTGTGCCATCAATTGTCACCATTGTGCCATGCAAGCAAATGCAGTCACTGTGCCATCAATTGTCACCACTGTGCCATGCCATCATATGGAGTCACTGTGCCATCAGTTGTCACCACTGTGCCATGCCATCAAATGCAGTCACTGTGCCATCAATTGTCACCACTGTGCCATGCCATCAAACGCCACCACTGTGCCATCAATTGTCACCACTGTGCCATGCAACACAGCAACTGTGCCATCAATTGTCACCACTGTGCCATGCCACCAAATGCAGCCACTGTGCCATTAAACGCCACCACTGTGCCATCAATTGTCACCACTGTGCCATGCCATCAAACGCCACCACTGTGCCATCAATTGTCACCATTGTGCCATGCAAGCAAATGCAGTCACTGTGCCATCAATTGTCACCACTGTGCCATGCCATCATATGGAGTCACTGTGCCATCAGTTGTCACCACTGTGCCATACCATCAAATGCAGTCACTGTGCCATCAATTGTCACCACTGTGCCATGCCATCAAACACAGAAACTGTGCCATCAATTGTCACCACTGTGCCATGCAACACAGCAACTGTGCCATCAATTGTCACCACTGTGCCATGCCATCAAATGCAGTCACTGTGCCATCAATTGTCACCACTGTGCCATGCCATTAAACGCCACCACTGTGCCATCAATTGTCACCACTGTGCCATGCCATCAAACGCCACCACTGTGCCATCAATTGTCACCACTGTGCCATGCCATCAAATGCAGTCACTGTGCCATCAATTGTCACCACTGTGCCATGCCATCAAATGGAGTCACTGTGCCATCAAGTGTCACCACTCTGCCATGCCATCAAACGCCACCACTGTGCCATCAATTGTCACCACTGTGCCATGCCATCAAACGCCACCACTGTGCCATCAATTGTCACCACTGTGCCATGCCATCAAATGCCACCACTGTGCCATCAATTGTCACCACTGTGCCATGCCATAAAATGCAGTCACTGTGCCATCAATTGTCACCACTGTGCCATCAATTGTCACCACTGTGCCATGCCATCATATGCAGTCACTGTGCCCTCAATTGTCACCACTGTGCCATGCCATCATATGCAGTCACTGTGCCATCAATTGTCACCACTGTGCCATGCCATCATATGCAGTCACTGTGCCATCAATTGTTACCACTGTGCCATGCCACCATATGCAGTCACTGTGCCATCAATTGTCACCACTGTGCCCCATGCCACTGTGCTCATTGTCGCCTCTGTGCCCTTTGTCACCACTGTGCCCCATGATGCCACTGTGCCCCATGATGCCCCTTTCCTGTAAAAATCACTTACCTGATGCTTCCATGTCCTCCCTCGATGTCTTCTGCCGCCGTGGAGAAGCTTCAGCCAATCAGGTTCCTGATAACCAGAATCCGGGAACCTGATTGGCTGAAACGGCCGTCAGTCTCATGCAAGGAACGCAGATTGCCTGTGCTCCGAGCATAGACTTCCGAGAGCCGGAGGGCGGTACTGGAAAAGCCTATCAGAGCCGCTGGCTTTGATAGGCAGTTCCCCTCAGCCAACCAGCTGCCGCTATTCGGGTAACCGGCGACCCATGTCCGGTTATAGGCATAGACCAGGCAGCTGGCAACAATAACACACGTTCAATGCAAACCTCTATATATAAAGAAAAAAGATGTTACGCTATAGTGACCATTACCACATATTTATTACCATCTTCATTACCCTGAAAGTTATAACAACTCTTCAAGGTTAATGAACGGAAAAATATCATTCCTGTCTCTCCTATTCTTGCTTTCCACCAGCATCTGAGCTGTTTTGCATGGTGGAAAGCAGAATGTGCTCACCCCCTCCCTATGACTACAGCCGTGCGTGAAGATGCTCTCTTATCCCTCATAGGCATAGAGGCTAAGCCTAATGGGAACTGTTGTTCCCATTAGGCCGTGATGTAGCAAGAATGGTATCAAACTAGTTATAATGCAAAACATTACTTTTTATTTTATCAGCTACTGTCAGACTTTAATTTAAGAGGAAAATATTTTTGTCTTTACAACCCCTTTAACAGAGGATGGGACAAGGAAATGATTTCATTAAAAATAAATTACAGATACATAGAGTAGTAGATTTGTATGGATTATGTAAAATATTATGTATTTAGTGTCATGATAAAAAAAAAAAACGGCCTCCAACCAAAGCCCCAATAGCCGGCCAGCTCCTCCTTTTTTGTTAGATGGTGTGAGAGCCTCCACCCGAGCACCAAAGGATGCATCAGGGTGAAGGGACTCCACCTTTGATGGTAATTGTCTGGAGTATATGTATATATACACACATCAGGATCTAGCGATCCCTTTTTTGGTAAGAATGGTTTGGGGCACTCTCACCCGAGAGCAAAAAGCATCATCAGGATCAAGCAACCCCTTTCAGTGAGAATTGTCTGGGTCACTCTCACCCGAGAGCAAAAAGCATCATCAGGATCAAGCAACCCCTTTCAGTGAGAATCGTCTGGGTCACTCTCACCCGAGGGCAAAAAGCATCATCAGGATCAAGCAACCCCTTTCAGTGAGAATCGTCTGGGTCACTCTCACCCAAGAGCAAAAAGCATCATCAGGATCAAGCAACCCCTTTCAGTGAGAATCGTCTGGGTCACTCTCAACCGAGAGCAAAAAGCATCATCAGGATCAAGCAACCCCTTTCAGTGAGAATCGTCTGGGTCACTCTCACCCAAGAGCAAAAAGCATCATCAGGATCAAGCAACCCCTTTCAGTGAGAATCGTCTGGGTCACTCTCACTCGAGGGCAAAAAGCATCATCAGGATCAAGCAACCCCTTTCAGTGAGAATCGTCTGGGTCACTCTCACTCGAGGGCAAAAAGCATCATCAGGATCAAGCAACCCCTTTCAGTGAGAATCGTCTGGGTCACTCTCACCCGAGGGCAAAAAGCATCATCAGGATCAAGCAACCCCTTTCAGTGAGAATCGTCTGGGTCACTCTCACCCGAGGGCAAAAAGCATCATCAGGATCAAGCAACCCCTTTCAGTGAGAATCGTCTGGGTCACTCTCACCCGAGGGCAAAAAGCATCATCAGGATCAAGCAACCCCTTTCAGTGAGAATCCTGGGTCCTTCACCCGAGAGCAAAAAGCATCATCAGTCAAGAACCCCTTTCAGAATCGTCTGGGTCACTCTCACCCGAGAGCAAAAAGCATCATCAGGATCAAGCAACCCCTTTCAGTGAGAATCGTCTGGGTCACTCTCACCCGAGAGCAAAAAGCATCATCAGGATCAAGCAACCCCTTTCAGTGAGAATCGTCTGGGTCACTCTCACCAAGGGCAAAAAGATCATCAGATCAAGCAACCCCTTTCAGTGAAATCGCTGGGTCATCACCGGAGAGCAAAAAGCATCATCAGGATCAAGCAACCCCTTTCAGTGAGAATCGTCTGGGTCACTCTCACTCAAGGGCAAAAAGCATCATCAGGATCAAGCAACCCCTTTCAGTGAGAATCGTCTGGGTCACTCTCACCGGAGAGCAAAAAGCATCATCAGGATCAAGCAACCCCTTTCAGTGAGAATCGTCTGGGTCACTCTCACCCGAGGGCAAAAAGCATCATCAGGATCAAGCAACCCCTTTCAGTGAGAATCGTCTGGGTCACTCTCACCCGAGGGCAAAAAGCATCATCAGGATCAAGCAACCCCTTTCAGTGAGAATCGTCTGGGTCACTCTCACCCGAGAGCAAAAAGCATCATCAGGATCAAGCAACCCCTTTCAGTGAGAATCGTCTGGGTCACTCTCACCCGAGGGCAAAAAGCATCATCAGGATCAAGCAACCCCTTTCAGTGAGAATCGTCTGGGTCACTCTCACCCGAGGGCAAAAAGCATCATCAGGATCAAGCAACCCCTTTCAGTGAGAATCGTCTGGGTCACTCTCACCCGAGAGCAAAAAGCATCATCAGGATCAAGCAACCCCTTTCAGTGAGAATCGTCTGGGTCATTCTCACCCGAGAGCAAAAAGCATCATCAGGATCAAGCAACCCCTTTCAGTGAGAATCGTCTGGGTCACTCTCACCCGAGAGCAAAAAGCATCATCAGGATCAAGCAACCCCTTTCAGTGAGAATCGTCTGGGTCACTCTCACCCGAGAGCAAAAAGCATCATCAGGATCAAGCAACCCCTTTCAGTGAGAATCGTCTGGGTCATTCTCACCCGAGAGCAAAAAGCATCATCAGGATCAAGCAACCCCTTTCAGTGAGAATCGTCTGGGTCACTCTCACCCGAGAGCAAAAAGCATCATCAGGATCAAGCAACCCCTTTCAGTGAGAATCATCTGGGTCACTCTCACCCGAGAGCAAAAAGCATCATCAGGATCAAGCAACCCCTTTCAGTGAGAATCGTCTGGGTCACTCTCATCCGAGAGCAAAAAGCATCATCAGGATCAAGCAACCCCTTTCAGTGAGAATCGTCTGGGTCACTCTCACCCGAGAGCAAAAAGCATCATCAGGATCAAGCAACCCCTTTCAGTGAGAATCGTCTGGGTCACTCTCACCCGAGAGCAAAAAGCATCATCAGGATCAAGCAACCCCTTTCAGTGAGAATCGTCTGGGTCACTCTCACCCGAGAGCAAAAAGCATCATCAGGATCAAGCAACCCCTTTCAGTGAGAATCGTCTGGGTCACTCTCACACGAGAGCAAAAAGCATCATCAGGATCAAGCAACCCCTTTTCAGTAGAAAGTGCAGGATCTGTAGGAAGACACTGTCCTCCTCTAAGATTTATATATTTTACATTAAATTTTTATAAATAAATGTTTTTTTTTTTTTTTAAAAGTATAAACAATTATCATTACAAGTATGCTATATAAAAATAACATATCTCATATTTATAACTATAAACTTATACATTTTTTTTTTATGGGGGATTTTTTTTTTTTTTTGTATTTTTTTTTTTTTAACTAATACAAAAACCTCTATATATAATGAAGAAAGATGTTACGCTATAGGATATTTATTATCATGGTCATTACCCTGAAAGTTATAACAACTCTCCAAGGTTAATGAACCGAAAAATACCATTTTCATCTTCTTCAACATCAAACGTGTACCTTCTCCCCTCTGCGATGTTACTGATCCACAGAGGACCATTTCCAACACGCTGAATGGGAGACCTGTGCATTACCATCTCTATAATAGACCACATATAACCATGTCCATCACCCTGAAGTTCAAACCTGTACAGCATCAAGTCTCTGTACATGTACCACACATTACCATCTTGGTCAACCTGAGATGCCAACCTGTGGTCGGTCAAGGTGTCCATGTTGAACTGGCACGGTTGGGGGATGGGAGCTCGGCACAGAGGACAGGTTGGCCGTTCCCCCATCCACCGCTGAATGCAGCCCGTATGAAATGTGTGGGTGCAGGTGAGAATGGTAGTTTCTCCAAACTCCATCTCTCCAAAACATATAGTACAGCTCACCTGCTCCTCGCCACGCGGCTCCATGGCCGGTGGCGGTGCTGGGAGTTGTTCAGCGGGCCTGACGCTTTTTCTTGGCGAACGGCTCCTGTCCTCTTGTCTCTGCCGATGTAGGGCCCGGGATCACGTCCGGTGGGCGATTGGTTCGTCGTCACCGTCCTGACGTGAGCGTCGTCGGCGGGGTGTCGGACGAGGCATCCTGTTGTTGTTGGAAGTCTGAAAAAAGGAAACAAACTATAATTTTAATAAGACAGTTAGTAATAGTGATAAATATCAATAAAAATGATTGCGGTTATTCACCGTAAGTCGCTGAAAATCGCAGTGAAATACAGGAGATATCTCTCTGAATGTCAATCCGGCAACTTACTAAGGAGAAGTGAGCCGAGAGGTCCTCAGACTGAAGTGATCAACAACCTGTGACCAATCACAGCGCCTCACACTGAAGTAAACAACCTGATACCCCCTCACACCAACAGTCATATAACACAAACCCTTATCAATTTTATTTCATTTTATTGATTTTACTTATAATTAAACAGTATTGGGTGATTTTATTGGTTATTATTGAAATTGGCCACAAGATGGCAGTCTCTGTTATCACCCCGTTTCACTCATCTGCCCCCCATTCACTTATCTGCCCCCCATCATTCCCCCGTTTCACTCATCTGCCCCCCACATCACCCCCCATTCACTCATCTGCCCCCCATTCACTTATCTTCTCCCCACATTCACTTATCTGCCCCCCATCATTCCCCTGTGCACTCATCTGCCCCCCCCATTCACTTATGTGCCCCCCTATTCACTTATCTGCCCCCCCCATCACCCCCCATTCACTTATGTGCCCCCCCATTCACTTATCTGCCCCCCCATCATTCCCCCATGCACTCATCTGCCTCCCATTCACCCCCCCCCCCCCCCGTCCATTACCCCCTGAATCAGTTAGGCACCAATTCCCAATAAGTATTTCCTGTATTACTTTTAGTGACATTTGAATTGTCAGTGTGAAATTTTGTGGGTTCAGCTGACATTTCTATCCCCTCCATGTGATCCTCCTGGGAGGAGTCTGTTTTTTTATCAGCAGAACAAGCTGTCATGCAGATGTAGTAGTTAGAGGGTTGAGACAAACCATTTTTTGCCACTGATAGGTGATTGCAATGATCGGCTCTTTTAGTTATTCATTCATGTAAAACCTTTATCCCAAAATATCTTTCTCTAACTGCTTGTGAGTCTAAAGTGTGACCTGGAGATTGGCTTAAATTTGGTAGTGTATCTAAATCTGCTAGTACATCTAATACCCCCTCCTCCCCAGACCAACAATGCTGCTGTCCTAAGGTGTGCCCCCTGTGCTCCTTCATCCAGAGTGTGGGCACTCTAGTACAGGATGTGTGTTACTGGTCAGCAGTGGCGGTTCGTCCATAGAGGGCGCTGGAGCGCCGCCCCCTCTGGCTCTCACCGCCACTGAGTCTAATAACATAGCTTCATGCATTGCACAAATCTATGTTATTATCGCTGCTGCAGCTGTTATTCAGATGGTCGGCGCTCATGTCCGGCCATCTGAATAACGCCAGCTGGTTGGCTGTATGGAAATGACAATCAGAGCCAACAGCTCTGATAGGCTTTCCCAATACAGCCCTCGGGTCCCGGAAATCTTATTCTCAGAGCGCACAGACTGTACGCCCCTTGGATAAGATGACAGGCATCTCAGCCAATCAGGTTGGCCGGTTCTGGCTACCGGTAACCTGATTGGCTGAGACGCCTGTTAGTCATCGAGGGCGGGAGAAGACATCGTGGGACGTGGATGCCTGACTCCAGTAAAGGTAAGTGGCGGGTGGGGGGGGGGGGAAGAGAGAGAGCAATTTACAGGGCACAGCGGCGACCATTAAAGGGCACAGTGGTGACAATGGATGGCACAGTAGCTGGTTTAATGGCATGGAACAGTGGTGACAATTGATGGCACAGTGGCTGGTTTAATGGCATGGCACAGGGGTGACAATTGATGGCACAGTGGCTGGTTTAATGGCATGGCACAGTGGTGACAATGGATGGCACAGTGGCTGGTTTAATGGCATGGAACAGTGGTGACAATTGATGGCACAGTGGCTGGTTTAATGGCATGGAACAGTGGTGACAATTGATGGCACAGTGGCTGGTTTAATGGCATGGCACAGTAGTGACAATTGATGGCACAGTGGCTGGTTTAATGGCATGGCACAGTGGTGACAATTGATGGCACAGTGGCTGGTTTAATGGCATGGCACAGTGGTGACAATTGATGGCACAGTGGCTGGTTTAATGGCATGGAACAGTGGTGACAATTGATGGCACAGTGGCTGGTTTAATGGCATGAAACAGTGGTGACAATTGATGGCACAGTGGCTGGTTTAATGGCATGGAACAGTGGTGACAATTGATGGCACAGTGGCTGGTTTAATGGCATGAAACAGTGGTGACAATTGATGGCACAGTGGCTGGTTTAATGGCATGGCACAGTAGTGACAATTGATGGCACAGTGGCTGGTTTAATGGCATGGCACAGTGGTGACAATTGATGGCACAGTGGCTGGTTTAATGGCATGGAACAGTGGTGACAATTGATGGCACAGTGGCTGGTTTAATGGCATGGAACAGTGGTGACAATTGATGGCACAGTGGCTGGTTTAATGGCATGGCACAGTGGTGACAATTGATGGCACAGTGGTGCGAATTGATGGCACAGTGGCTGCATTTGATGGCACAGTGGCTGGTTTAATGGCATGGCACAGTGGTGACAATTGATGGCACAGTGGTGCGAATTGATGGAACAGTGGCTGCATTTGATGGCACAGTGGCTGGTTTAATGGCATGGCACAGTGGTGCAAATTGATGGCACAGTGGCTGCGTTTGGGCACAGTTAGACTGCAATTTTTTTATTTTTTTCATTTGTGCCCCCCCAAAAATTTTGAGCACCATCCCCCACTGCTGGTCAGGTTACCCAGGGGAAAAGCCTTACAAAAGAAAAGGAATACAGCCACCACATCTAATGATTACATTAGATGACATCCAATCAGACGGCGTTTAATGCGTTTTTGGCACATTCCGGTGTGTGTTTGATGTGTTTTTTTCAGTTTTTCACTGTATTGGGGTCCGGTGCATTTTTGATGCATTCCAGTGCGCTTTTTTTGCCTTCCAGTGCAGCAAAAATGCAGCATTTGTTTTTTCTGGAACTGGAAAGCCCTGGTGCTCTGCACTGCTGTGACTGATGTAATTGGAAACCATATAATCTACTTTCCAATGCGACTGGGGAAAAAACGCACTGCACTGTATGTGGTGTAAATCACTTTTTTTTCCCCCGGACATTAACCACTTCAGCTCCAGAAGATTTACCCCTCCTTCATGACCAGGCCATTTTTTTTACGATAGGGCACTGCGTTATTTTAACTAATTGCGCAGTCGTGCGACTCTGTACCCAAACAAAACGTATGACCCTTCCCCCCACAAATGGAGCTTTCTTTTGGTGGTATTTGATCACCTCTGCGTTTTTTTGTTTGTTTTTTGTGGTAGAAACAAAAAAAGACAACTTTGGAAAAATAAATATTTTTTACATTGTGCTATAAGGCCGTGTACACACGGCAGAGAACCTCGACGGGCAGAACACATCGTTCCGCCCGTCGAGGTTCCCTGCCGGCCGTCGAAATCGGCGACCCGCCCGTCGGGAATGGCAACCAGCCATTCATCCAGGCGGGCCGTCGAGCAAATAGAGAGCGTGCTCTCTATTTCTGCTCGACGGGCTTCCCGACGGGATGCTCGCCGAGAGCGTACACACGGCCGAGGTCCTCGCTGGAATGCAGCTTCCAGCGAGGTTCTCGCTGGTTTCCAGCGAGAACCTCGGTCGTGTGTACGCCGCCTAAGGACCGGTTCACACTGGTGCGCTGTGCGAGATGGCACGTGATTCGCACCGCACTGCAAATCACATGCGATGTCCATGCGATTTCTGACGTACAGATAGTATGGCTGAAATCACATCACATTTGGACTAAACTCGCACAGGACCCTTTTCTTTGGTCCGCACCAGAAATCGGATTGCAGGGATGTTCACACCTATGCGATCCGGTTCATGTCCGAACTGACAGGTCGCAGTGCAATAAGCGAGCTGACATTACAATGTATTGACGCTCCCAGCAGTTCGCATATGGCGGTGTGAGCTGCCGTGCGAGTCGGGTGCGATGCGGGAACCCACAGTGGATTCGCAGGGTGTGAACCCCGCCTTACACACATCCAATAAAAATGTAAAAAATCCCATTTCATTATCAGTTTAGGGCCAATATGTTTTCTGCTACACATTTTTACTACAAAATCCCAAGAAGCAAATATTGATTGGTGTGCAGAAAAGTTATTGTGTTTATATAGACTATGGCAGGGTTCGACAAAATCCGGGCGCCAGGCAAGTGCGACTAGAATTAGCGACCTGGCACCTGGGGCAGCACATCGTTATTGGCGAGTATTTGATAAAAAAAATGATCAGTACTTGTACTCCGCCTTAAATTGGTATTGGCGCAACCCTCTTTAAAGATGGAAGTAGAGGGAAAACGTTTTATTTTTAGAGCTGGAGAGGGTTATAACCCCTGTCAGGTTTTTTTTGTTCACCATTTTGGAGATTTTCTCTCACTTCCTGTCCCATAGCCAAACAGGATGTGAGAGGAAGCATACAGTTCCAGACCTTCAGAGCCCATGCTGTAAATGGTGGCTCCTACGCGCATTGCGCGGGAGTGACATCATGGCGCCCCTGGCCACTCATGTATCCGAAGACCACGACCCCGGAAGAAAGACCGGGTGAAGATGGAAGTCCTGTCAGCAGTGAAAGCGCGACGCTGGAGGGCTTCATTTTAAAGTTAGTCTCTATTAATGTGCTAGTATGCGATACATACTAGCACATTATGACATTGCCTTACAGGGGAAGTTTTTTACATTTTTTTTTACTGCAGTTTATTACCCCAGAACTGGTTTACCCATTGGAAGATTTCTTCCCGATCACTTTTCTGGGGACCACCCAAAATGTGGAATTTTCTTTACTTTCAATGATGATGGTAAACGGGACTAATGGAGAGGAGGAGTCTCCTTAAAGAGGAGCTCCACCCACATTTTACACTCCTCCCCACCCAGCACTAATGTGTACCCTTAAAACAAATTGGCATTTTTTTTAGTGATCAAGTACTTTTCTTTTCAGCATTTCTTTTTTTCACTTCCTCCTTTGTGGCCGATGCGCCGCATGTAATTTCTCCTGGGAGATGTGTGTCATCAATCCCAGGAGGCAGGAGGAGAGGTTTCCATTCCTCCAACGCTGCCGTTGCTATGGAAACCTGACCTACAACTGATTAGGCTTGCTTGCGCCGCACTGCGTGTGTGCGAGATCGGCAGGTGCATGCTGGATAGCCAGCATGCACGGAATACAGGAAGGACATTACGGCGCCAGACGCCCACACAGGAGATGGCCGCGGTCTGCTGAGACTTCACAAAGTAAGAAAACAAAGCTGCACAAATACTAAACGCCTCTTCGTTTACAGCTCACCTTTATTAGACTACACTTAGCATGAGTATTAGAGGGGTATCTTTATCTAAAAAGTAAAATTTCCACCAGAACACCGCTTTAACGGCAATAAAAACTGACAGGGGTTCTAATCCACCTCCACTCTATCCAAAAACAGCTTTTGCCTTTAGTCCTGGGTCACACCTATGCAGTTTGCCTTTGATTTGGTTCTGCAGCACGCTTTGTGTTTTTTGTACACGTGCTTTTGATGCATCTTTTGTGTCTTTTTGATGCGTTTTGCGTCTTTTTAAATAATTTAAGGAAAAATGTACAGGCATACCCCGCTTTAGGGACACTGGCGTTACGTACACTCGTGACTACGGACATACCTGCACATGTACATAAAGTGCCTCACAAGTAATAACATTTCCATGCCATGCAGGCGCAGTAAATGCAGAGAGGTGCTTTGACCTTTATACTGTATAAGGGGGTGCAAAATGAACCACTTCAGCCCCGGAGGATTTGGCTGCCAAATGACCGGGCCACTTTTTGCGATTCGGCACTGTGTCACTTTAACTGACATTTGCGCGGTCATGCGACGCGGCTCCTAAACAAAATTTACGTCCTTTTTTTTCCACAAATAGAGTTTTTTTTTTTTGGTGGTATTTGATCACTTCTGCGGTTTTTATTTTTTGCTCTATAAACAAAAATAGAGCGATAATTATGAAAATAAAGCAATATTTTGTACTTTGTTATAATATCGTCATTTTTTTTTTTAAAAAGCACATTTTTTCTCAGTTTAGGCCGATATGTATTCTACATATTTTTGTTAAAAAAAAAAAAATCGCAATAAGCATATATTGATTGGTTTGCGCAAAAGTTATAGCGTCTACTAAATGGGGGATAGTTTTATGGCATTTTTTTTAATAATAATAATGATAATAATATTATTATTATTTTTTACTAGTAATGGCGGCGATCAGCGATTAACACTTGCAGGGGTGACTAAAATGATCCGCTATAAAGTGTGAGCTGGAGTTTGTCTTAAATGTATTGCAGATTTAAATACAGAAAATAAATTAAACACTTCCCTCCTCCCAGACTGACATTGGTGCTTTTTGCTGTGCCTCCTGTGCTTATTTATCCAGAGTCGTGTACCTAAAATAGGAGGTGTTTCTGGCTAGATCAAGTTAAAACAGGGGGGGGGGGGGGTGCAAAGAAAAGAGAACTGATGCAGCCATCACCTCTAATGATTGGTAAATGTTTTGCTTTTGGGTTTAACCACTTGGCGCCCGCGCTATAGCCGAATGACGGCTACAGTGCAGACCCCAAATGGCGGGAGCACGTCAATAGAGGTCCTCCCCTGCGCGCGAGGTGATCAGGTGTGATCATTCGAGTCCCGAGACTCGGGTGATCACAGATCCGAGTAAGGGGCCGGTCCCGGCCCCTTGCCACGTGATCAGCTGTCAGCCAATGACAGCTGATCACCTGATGTAAACAAAAGCTGGTAATCCATTTCTTTTTTCTCACACTGACAGCATTAGGAGAAAAAAGGCGATCACCGGCTTATGTGAAAGGGACATCGGTCCAAAAGAGGAAGGAGGCACATCTGCCTCCTCTGTGCCATCAATGCCAATGAGTGCCACCTATCAATGCCCATCAGTGCCACCCATCTGTGCCACCTATCAATGCCACCTTTTAGTGCCGCCTATCAGTGCCCACCAGTGCAGCTTTATCGGTGCCCATCAGAGCAGCCTTATCAGTGTACATCAATGAAGGAGAAAAATTACCCGTTTGCAAAATGTTATAACAAAATATATATATCATTTTTTTTATTTTTTTAACAAAAAATAAAAACCGCAGAGGTGATCAAATACCACCAAGCTCTATTTGTGGGAAAAAAAGATAAAAATATAATTTGGGTACAAGTTGTATGACCGCGCAATTCTCATTCAAAGTGCATCAGCGCTGAAAGCTGAACATTGGTCTGGGCAGGAGGGGGGTTTAAGTGCCCGGTAAGCAAGTGGTTAAAGGTTCGGATGACTTTGAAGCTGCGCTAGTGTGAACCGAGACAAAGGCAACAATACATAATCTGAAATTAAATGGGAGAACCTTTAACTGAAAGCAATAATACATACACCACATGAAGGGGGGGGGGGGGGGGGGCAGAATTTAACCCTTAAATCTTGGACTCACCTTACTTTTTGTAACTTGGACTCACTTACTATTGTATAAATCACAACATTGGCTGGACAGAATTTTAGATGATTTATAATTGTCCTCTGTTTAGCTATTTGTGTGGAGTTCAGTCTTTGAGTGTTTTGTTCCTTTTATGCAATAAGTTAACCTAATGCCGTTGTATTGTACCTGTAGGAGATCTTCTCATTCTTAGATCAGGCCAGACAGGGCCGGCCTTTGCGTTGTGCGGGAAGTGCGGTCGCACAGGGCGCCATAGCAATATGGGCGCCTTGCGACCAAAACAGATTCTTCAATAATTCATACTAAGTAGTGGGCGGGGGGGAGCGCGCCACCGGCGCCCCCCCCGCGCGCGACTGCAGAGTACTTTGGCGGGTGACAATGGCATGGCGCGGTACCGGATGCCTAGCTTTGCGGCGGGGGGGGGGGGCGAGCCGTCGGCACACCCCGAGACCTGGCCGCAGCGATCCCCCTACTCTGTGGCAGCTTCGCACGTCTGAGGAGTCTCGACTCTCGGCTGCCTGTGCCTGTCTCAGTCACAGGCAGCCGAGCAGTGAAGCCGCCTCCCCCTTGTCTGCACTGTGCTGTGTATGCAGCACGCAGCAAGTACATAATTTATCTGTGCCTGCTTTACAGGTCTGAAGGGGGGGGGGGTGTTCTGTATTTTAGGGGGTTCTTTATTGGGGGGGTGTTCTGTATTAAGGGAGTTCTGTATTTTTGGGGTGGAGTTCTGTATTTTAGGGGGGTCTGTATTGTAGGACGGGGGATCTGTATTTTAGGGATGGGGTTCTGTATTGAAGTGGGATGGGGGGTTCTGTATTGTGGGGGAAGGTTCTTTATTGTAGGGGGATCTGCACTGTAGGGGGGTACTGTATTGTAGGGGGGGGTTCTGTATTGTAGGGGGGGTTATGTATTGTAAGGAGGGGTCTGTATTGTAGGGGGATGGGTCTGCACTGTAGGGGGGGTCTGCGTAACATGCAGGGGGTCCAGAACTGTTAGGGGGGCGTCTGTGTAACATACAGGTGTCTGGGGCTGTGTAATGTAAAGAGGTGCAGGGTGCTGTGTAATGTAAAGGGGTCCAGAGCTGTGGGGTGCTGTGTAATGTAAGGGGCCCAGTGGTGCAGGGTGCTGTGTAGTGTAAAGAGGTCCAGAGGTGCTGTGTAATGTGCAGGGTGCTGTGTAATGTAACGGGGCCCAGAGGTGCAGGGTGCTGTGTGTAATGTAAAGGGATCCACAGGTGCAGGGTGCTGTGTAATGTAAGGGGTACAGAGGTGCAGGGTGCTGTGTGTAATGTAAAGGGGTCCAGAGGTGCAGGGTGCTGTGTAATGTAAAGGGGCCCATAGGTGCAGGGTGCTGTGTAATGTAAGGGGTACAGAGGTGCAGGGTGCTGTGTGTAATGTAAAGGGGTCCAGAGGTGCAGGGTGCTGTGTAATGTGAAGGGGCCAGTGATGCAAGGTGCTGTGTGGTGTAAAGGGGTCCAGAGGTGCAGGGTGCAGTGTAATGTAAAGGGGTCCAGATGTGCAGGGTGCTGTGTAATGTAATGGGGCCCAGAGGTGCAGGGTGCTGTGTAATGTAAAGGGGCCCAGAGGTGCAGGGTGCTGTGTAATGTAAAGGGGCCCCAGTGGTGCAGGCTGTTGTGTAATGTAAGGGGGGGTCCAGTGATGCAGGGTGATGTGTAATGTAAAGGGGTGCAGTGTAATGTGAAGGGGTCCAAATGTGCAGGGTGCTGTGTAATGTATAGGGGTCCAAAGGTGCAGGGTGCTGTGCAATGTAAGGGGCCAGTGATGCAAGGTGCTGTGTAATGTAAAGGGGTCCAGAGATGCAGGGTGATGTGTAATTTAAAGGGGCTAATAGGTGCAGGGTGCTGTGTAATGTAAAGGGGGGTACAGTGATGCATGGTGATGTGTAATGTAAAGGGGGCCAAAGGTGCATGATGCTGTGTAATGTAAGGGGTCCAGTGATGCAAGGTGCTGTGTAATGTAAAGGGGTCCAGAGATGCAGGGTGATGTGTAATGTAAAGGGGACCAGAGGTGCAGGGTGCTGTGTAATGTACAGGGGTCCAATGGTGCAGGGTGCTCTGTATTGTAAATGGGTGCAGGGTGCTGTGTAATGTAGAGGGGTCCAGAGGTGCAGGGTGCTGTGTAATGTAGAGGGGACCAGAAATGCAGTTGTGGAGAGGGGTACACAGTAGTAACAGCGATACTGAAGGATGCAGGGGGCACAGTGGGGTGTTTTTTTTCATTTTACCGTGGGGGGGCAGATATAGGATCCGCCCCGGGTACCAAATGCTCTAGGTACGCCTGGCAAGCCACAGGCGGATTCTGCCGGAAAGACGGCGTGGGCAGCTGTCCTTGCCTTGCTATGAGGAGCAGGGATGAGGAGTGGGTATGAGGAGCTCATATGCCATGCGCACTGAGAAGACAAAGGAGGGCAAGAATCCACAGAAGCAGGCAGCAAATGTAAAAACCTTTTTCTGTAAGTAAATTCTTTTTTTTATAAATGCAGTGTACTGCTTAATGTCTGTTTTGTATTTTCTTATTTAAATGGGGTGTTTCTTAAAGCACCAGTAAATTCAAAAGTTACATTTTTTTTATTGTAATTATGTTTGATATTTGATTGTAAATTTACAGGTAGTGTTATTATACCGTGTGATATACAGTATATGTGGCGTTATTTTAGCATGTGATTTGCAGTATATGTGGCGTTATTTTAGCGTGTGATTTGCAGTATATGTGGCGTTATTTTAGCGTGTGATTTGCAGTATATGTGGCGTTATTTTAGCGTGTGATTTGCAGTATATGTGGCGTTATTTTAGCGTGTGATTTGCAGTATATGTGGCGTTATTTTAGCGTGTGATTTGCAGTATATGTGGCGTTATTATACCATGTGAACAAAAGTTGTATTTTTATCATAGCTTGTAATCTGGTTTTTGGGAACTTAACAGAATGAAAGGCTTTAAATGGAGCCAGTATTGGAGAAATGGGTGTGGACACTGAAAGGGTGTGGTTACTGAGGGTGTGGTGTGGTTATTAATGGGCGTGGTTACTGAGGGGCGTGGTTACTGTGGGCCGTGGTCACTAGGGGGCGCTGTAAAGCTTTCTCGCACAGGGCGCCTAAAGGCCTAAGGCCGGCCCTGAGGCCAGACATACAAGTATACAAGCTCTACATCAGGGGTGCCAACCTTTTGAGGAGCGAGGGCCACGTTATGGACACAATGTGGTGGAGGCGGGAATCCAGGCTGACCGCGATCACTGATGGACACTAATGCTTTAATGCTTGGAGATGGCGGAACCCGCGATCTGGGCTTGTCGACCGGCCATCTCAGAGCAAGACATGGCGGGCCACTAATGCTCAAAGATGGCGGGTCGGAACCCTCGATCTGGGCTTGCCGACCTGCCATCTCAGAGCAAGACATGGCGGGCCAAATCTTAGGGCAGTGGCCCGCGGGCCAGCGGTTGGGCACCCCTGCTCTACCTTATTCCTGACAACTTCCTGCTGAATGGAGGGCTATTATTACACATTCCACCAGCTGGACAAGAAGAGAAAGGTCTTCAGTGTAACCATTCAGTGTTTCCATATGAAATTCCTTCCGTTCTCAAGTGTCCAACCTCACCAAGTAAGTATCTTCAACACCCCGAGTCTTTGATTTTATTGGAATGTGAATAAAAGATAATTGAAAATGTTCATCTGCATTTATTTGATTTATGTTGAAAACATTTGAAAGCCTTTTAACACTTAAACTTTTACTTTTTGCTATAATAAATATCCCCAAAAACATATATCATTTTTTTTCCCCTCAGTTTAGGCCGATACGTATTCTTCTACCTATTTTTGGTAAAAAAAATCACAATAAGCGTTTATCGATTGGTTTGCGCAAAATTTATAGCGTTTACAAAATAGGGGATAGTTTTATTGCATTTTTATTATTTTTTTACTACTAATGGCGCCGATCAGCGATTTTTTTCGTGACTGCGACATTATGGCGGACGCTTCGGACAATTTTGACACATTTTTGGGACTATTGTCATTTTCACAGCAAAAAATGCATTTAAATTGCATTGTTTATTGTGAAAATGACAGTTGCAGTTTGGGAGTTAACCACAGGGGGCGCTGTAGGATTGACGTCCTGCCCGCAGACTGGCCAGAAGTGGGGGTGCAAATACCTGTCTTTAGACAGGTATTTGTACTCCCCTCCCCCTGAAATGTGACACTGGAGGGGGGGGGGTTCCGATGAGCGGAAGTTCCACTTTAGGGTGGAGCTCCGCTTTAGGTTCATTGAAGCAGTGGTCGCTGGTAATGCTGGCCCCCGTGCGGTAGCGGTCGCTGGTAATGCTGGCCCCCGTGTGGTAGCGGTCGCTGGTAACTGCTTGACGACCAGCCGCCATCATTATTCTGCAGCAGAATTGCCTATGTAAACAAGGTGATTCCCCGTTCTGCCAGATGACATGTCAGAACCTCTTCTGTTCCCAGTGATCAGGAACAGCAATCTCTGTCATGTCCCTGGTAGCCCATCCCCCCTACAGTTAGACCCACTCCTAACCCTTGATTGCCGCCTAGTGTTAACCTCTTCCCTGCCAGTGTCATTTTTACATTGAGAAGTGTATTTTTATAGCACAACTTGGCCTCCTAACGTCTTGATAACTTCCTATTGTACAATCTACCCTCCAGGGGGTTTCTAGAGACAAAATTGTACAAATTATAGTTCTTAATTTCAATGCCCCCTGCTCTAATTGATTGAGTATATTGACTGATTCTTAAAGTGGTTGTAAACCCATTACAACCACTTTAACCTACAGGTGAGCCTAGATTAAGGCTTACCTGTAGGTGCAACAAATGAGATACCCAGAAGTCACTCTGGGTATCATGGCGGCATCGGAGGAGGTGACCGAGGACCGCTGCGGGGGCTTCCATCTCAGGTAAGTAATTCATAATGAGCTAGTATATTTTTTCTAGATTTTGTGTATTCTTTATTACAACAGGAGACACATTTTTGATTGTTTTCAATGAAAACAAATGGAGGTCCCAGGCGTATTCCCCCCCCCACCCCCCCCTGGTAGCTTTTTTTTAAATGTTTTTTAAAGGAAGTTTATAGTGCAACTCTTGCTTACCCCAGCAGTATTTTCAACTCTTATTAATTTATTTACTCGCTCTCTTAATTTGTTTTGCTTGTGTGTAAAAAAAAATTAAAAAATTCTCCATTTATTTACAGTATTTATTGCAATTTGCTGATATTGAATACATTATAATATGATTGTTTAAAATATCAGTCCAGCAGACATTGTGTGTGGTATTTGCAAGGTTTAAATGGGCTTTTGCATACATCCTCTGCAGCATTAAAAGGGTATACTCTACTGCAGGGCACATATTAAGGAGGTGCATTGGCTCAATCAGATTCAGGGTGAAAGTGTGTTCTGCCAACTCCGAGCAAGGATGTGGTATGAGCAGGAAAAGTATACCAGAGGTATGTGGCCTGAGCAGGCTAAGGTGTGTGTGTGCGAAGAGATCCAGTCAGAGTATGGGGTAAGGTCAGGCCCGTCTTTAAGGTGGGGCAAAAGGGGAAGCTGCCCAGGACCCAGTTATTTTTGTGGGGTCCAGAGCAGCTGCCCCTTGAGCCCAGGGGTTGCTCATGGCTACAGGGGCCCATGCTGTCTCCCTATCATATCAGTGTAGCTGAGCGCTCTCCCCTCACACCACTGCACAGGCCACTACAGGTCTTGGTCTACTGTGCTATAACAGGGAAAAGGTGCAGCTGCAGGTTGTCTGTGTGCTCACAACATGCTGCTCCCCCCTCCCCTACTGTCAGCAGCCAGCTCTGTCTTATCGCTGCTCGCTCTTCCCCCTCGCTCCAGCTAAGCAGAATGAGCTGCCAATGAGAAGAGACTTGAGGGGCATGAATGGGACATGTAGCCTCAAGGAATGGCCATGGGGCCTGAACTTGACCCTGCTTTTTAAGGAGGAAGCAAGATCTGCCCAGGCAAAAATTCCACAGGGTGGTGCAGTGTTATGGGAAGAGTTGTTGAGTGGTACAGTTACAGCACCCCCCCCCCCCCCCCCCCCGTGAGAGAATGAGCTGCTGGAAAAGCCACCGAACAAGTACTATGTGAAGGATACGGGAAGAGTGGGAGGATGTGTTGCTGAGCCACTGCCAGGATATAGACCTTGCTGCAGTGCCTACTGGAGATGTCACAGGCAACCAAGCAGTGAGCTGTAATGATGTGCTGTTATCTCTAGCAACCATTAAGTGGTAATGATGCACTGTAACCTATAGCAACCAATAATTGACCGGTAATGTGCAGTAACCTTTAGCAACTAAGCAGCCGTAATGTACGATGTTACATCTAGCAACCAGTTATTAAATGGTAATGATGTGCTGTATCCTCTGGCAACCGATCTCAATTGCTGCCTGATCTGCTGTAGTAAACCGATTTTGAGTCTAGCTGCTCTCCTAGCAGGTGGGGAGCGAAATTGCATGGCACGTGGCCCAAGAAAATGTATGCCCGGGGTCCAATCAATATTAAAGACAGCCCTGGGTGAGGTGCAGGATAGTTGTGTAAATCAAGTGTTAGCTTGACTGGTGTAGTACTATGCCTCGTTTCCACTGAGCGGATCGGTTCGGTACGGTACGCTATTTTGGGTGTTTCTATTATGAAAGCGTACCGTAAAACCGAACCGTACCGCACCAGCAAGGGTCCTGCTTCAGATGAGGGACCAGAGAGAGTGGAACGGTTCGGTTAGGGCGGACCTACAAATGCATCTCACTGATTGGTGGATGCGCTAGGATTTTTTACTAAACCCTGAATGGTCCCTCACGGTCCGATTTGCAGTGGAAACGCTCACGCGATTAGACCGGACCCATCCAAACCGCTCCAAAATAACTGACCCGACCCGATCCATTCAGTGGAAACGAGGCATCAGTGTCCTTGCTGCATAAACCCCTCTACAAACCCATCAATAAACTTACCACTAATATAACCACATGACACCTTCTGGATTAATGGCCAACAAAGGCCCCTTTATTAACCACTTGCTTACTGGGCACATATACCCCCCTCCTGCCCAGGTAAAATTTCAGCTTCCGGCACTGCGTCGCTTTAACTGACAATTGCGCGGTTCGTGCGACGTGGCTCCCAAACAAAATTTACGTCCTTTTTTCCCCACAAGTAGAGCTTTCTTTTGGTGGTATTTGATCGCCTGTGCGGTTTTTATTTTTTGCGCTATAAACAAAAAAGAGCGTCAATTTTGAAGAAAAATACAATATTTTTTACTTGTTGCTATAATAAATATCCCAATTAAAAAAAAAAAAATGTTTTTTTCTCAGTTTAGGGCGATACGTATTCTTCTACATATTTTTGGTAAAAAAAAAAAAAAAATCGCAATAAGCGACTGGTTTGCGCAAAAGTTATATCGCTTACAAAATAGGGGAGAGAATTATTATTTTTTAATTTTTTTTTTACTAGAAATGGCGGCGATCTGCGATTTTTATTGGTACTGCGACGTTATGGCGGACACATCGGACACTTTTGACACATTTTTGGCGCCATTCACATTTATACTGCGATCAGTGCTATAAATATGCACTAATTACAGTATAAATGTGACTGGCATTGAAGGGGTTAACACTAGGGGGCGAGGAAGGGGTTAAATGTATATCCTAGGTGTGTTCTAACTGTGGGGGGAGGGATATCCCATGATTAAGTCACGTGACGGTGACGCAACGCGTGGGGAGGAGTTTAACGTGCGGAGACCAGTGGAGGATTCGATACGAGTTCTCAGCAAACACTGAGCGGCTTTTTGATCATAACAGGGCTGTGAGGATTCGATACGATTTCTCAGCAAATATTGAGTGGTCTTGATCGACAAATGGTCATTAGACATGTGCATTTCGTTTAGTTTCTAATTCGTTTTTTAACGAAAAATCGGAAATTCGTTAATTTAAAATTTTCGTATTAACGAATTTTTAATTTCCGAATTTTCGGACTTCCGAAAATTTCGAATTTCCGAATTTCCGAATTTTCGGAATTCCGAAAATTCGAGTTTTTCAATTTTCGTTTTTCGTTTTTTTTTTCCGAATTTTCGAATTTTCGGAATTCCGAAAATCCGAATTTTTCAATTTTCGTTTTTCGTTTTTCCGAATTTTCGGAATTCCGAAAATTCGAATTTTTTCAATTTTCGTTTTTCCGAATTTACGAATTTGGATTTTCGTTTTTTATTTTCGATTTTTTTATTTTCGATTTTTTTTAATTTTCATATTTTTTAATTTTCAAAATTCCGAATTTTCTATTTTTTCGAAACTTCGAATTATTCATTTTCTATTTTTCGAATATTCAAATTTTTCATTTTCGATTTTTAAAATTTTCGAATTTTCGAATCTTTATTTATTTATTTTTCGAAATTTCTAATTTTCGAATCTTTCATTTTCGAAATTTCGAATTTTCAAATTTTTCGAATTTTCAAATTTTTTATTTTTCGAATTTTTCATTTTCGAAAATGAAAAATTCCAAAAATTCGAAAAATGTGAAAATTTGAAAATTGGAATATTCGAAATTCTGAAAATCGAAAAATTCGAAAATTAAATAATTCGAACATTCGAATTAGAGAATTCGAAAACTGAAAAAAAATCGAAAATTCGAATTTTCCAATCTTCGAATTATTTAATTTTTCGAAATTTCGAATTTTCGAAATTTCGAAATTTCGAAATTTCTAATTTTCTAATTTCGAAATCTCGAATTTCGAATTTTCACATTTTTTCACAAATAAAAATTTCGAAATTCTAAATTTTCGAAATTTTCGACTTTTTCAATTTTCGGAATTTCGAATATTCCAATTTTCATTTTTTTTTATTTTTCGAATATTTCACTTTCGAAAATTAAAAATATGAAAATTCGAAAAATGTGAAAATTCGAAATTCGAAATTTCAAAAATTTAAAATTCGAAAATTAAATAATTCGAAGATTCGAATTAGAGAATTCGAAAACTGAAAAAAAAAAAAATCGAAAATTCGAATTTTCGAATCTTCGAATCATTTAATTTTCGAAATTTCGAATTTTCTAATTTCGAAATTTCGAATTTTCTAATTTCGAAATTCCGAATTTCGAATTTTCACATTTTATTTCACAAATAAAAAATTACGAAAATTCAAATATTCGAAATTTCGAAATTGTAACATTAAAAAATCTAAAGTTCGAAAATCTAAAATTCGAAAATGCTAATTCTAATTTTTGAATTTCCGAAAAAAAAAAAATTGTTTTCATTTTCGTTTCATTCGTTTTTTTCGGAAATTTCGTTTTTTTTTTTTTTTTTCCGTTTTATTCGTTTTTTGCTTTTTCGGAAATCCGAAAATTCCGAATTTTCGAATTTACGAATTTCCCGAATTTCCGAAAAAAACGAATAAAACGGAAAAAAATAATTTTCCGATTTTCCCGAATTTCCGAAAAAATAAAAAAAACGAATGAAACAAAAACGAAAAAATTTTTTTTTTCATTTCCCGAATTTCCGAATTTCCGAAAAAATAAAAAAACGAATGAAACAAAAACGAAAACATTTTTTTTTTTCATTTCCCGAATTTCCGAATTTCCGAAAAAATAAAAATAAAAAAAATAACATAAACGAAAAAAACGATTTTTTGTCAGTGCACATGTCTAATGGTCATGTGAGTGTATCTATTACCAGCTTTGATTTCAACATTGGAACCTCAATGCTGCACAATGGTATGTCTTTTTCCTTTCTTTACATAATACCGGAGGAATCCTTTGTGAATATATTGAAAACTCCCGCTGGGCTGAATACTTTCCATGGATGACTGTTTGGTTTCCTTCCTTGAGATATTGGATTGTGTTTAGTGCTATTGACTGATGTCATTTTTTTGGACTCTTTGGGCCAGATTCAGGTAGATGGGAGCATCTTTGCTCCGGAGTAACGCTTCTCATTTGCGTTACGCTGCAGAAATTTTAGGAGCAAGTGCTGTCATTCACGAAGCACTTGCTCCTAAAGTTGCGGCAGCGCATCGCAAATGAGCCGGCGGAATTCAAATTGGGCGGGTACGGGGCGTGTAGTATTTAAACGAAGCGCGTTCCCGCCGCGAACGTACTGCGCAAAGTGCGTCGAGTGTTAAAACATCCCCGTGCGCATGCTCCAAATTTTGTGAATGAACGTCAATGACGTCACATTCCCATTCATGAACGTTTTACGCAAGCAACGTTTTTTTTTTTTTTTTTCCGACGCGATGACGACGCCTATACCTAACATAGGATATTCCAACCCCATGTAGGTATAACTATGCGCCGCGTATCCCGTCCGGAAACGTCGTAACGTCACTGCGTCGCGCTGGAATGCGATCGTGAATTGCCGATTTCCGCTCATTAACATATTTTTTGAGCGGAAATCGGCGGGAACGCCCCCGGCGCCATTTTTAAGTTGAAGTAACGATGCGATGGCGAAACTCAGTTACGCTGCTCGCATCGGAGCTTCAACCCGGCGTTTCTTGTTTTCTGGTTACAGAAAACAGAAACGCCGGCTTAAAGTCACAGTTAGGCTGGCGGATCACTGGATCCGCCAGCCTAACTGTTCCTGAATCTGGCCCTTTAATTTTATCCTACCCTTCATATGTAGTGTGGATATCGGATGGACTGAAATTTCATTTAATTTGTTTATTAGGTGTGAACACATGAGCACCAATACCACGGCACATTGCACATTGTTTTTACATGATCCTTTTGGCCGTTTGGGGCCTCAGTGAATAATATATGTAATCAATTTTCACATTTTTGATACTGGATTTCACAATATTAGTTGTATAATTAGTGCGTATTCCACTATTATCATTCACTATTTTTGGTTGGTGCACCAGTTATTTATACAGCTGCTTTTATACATTTGGTTATTAATTTTTGTGGTGTATTTTAGAGATTTAGTAGCGCTGTATTGTATTTAGTACCACTGTGCAGGGACCGCCCTGTCTCTCCTCCGCTCTCCCCTATGGGGAGTCGGATGGAAACGGACCGTCTGTCCGTTTGCATTCGATCCGTTTGGCTGGACGGAAGAAAAATAGGGCATTCTTCCGTCCGCAAAAGACGGATGCGGATCTAGCGGACGTTAGCGGATGCATCATCCGCTAACGGATCCGCTCCCATAGGGGTTCATTACAAGTCCGTAAACGGACTTGTAATGAACGAACGACGAGCGGAGAGGACGTGTGAAAGGGGCCTAACTCAGGGACAGTTGGGAGCTATGCCACTATTCCTTTATATTTGCTTCTGAAATATACAAATGCTTAAATTTAGAAATCGGATGAAAGGTTTAGCGCTGGGAAACACTATTTCATAGATAAATACTGTATTTGGTATCATTATCTGATCAAAATGGGGGACAATGAGGTGGAAAGGGGGACTTGGTTTCAAAAGAGGGACAGTCCTTCCAAATCTGGGACAATTGGAAGGAAAGGATTAGGCAGTGTCCAGGGGCGGACTGACCATTGTGTCACTCAGGCACTGCCTGAGGTCCCCATGCCACTAGGGGGCCCCATCAGGGTATTCTAGGCTCAGTAAAACCAGGGACAGTATGTAAATATCTGTGTTTTTTTTACATCTATCCCTGATATGATGTGAAAATCCAGAAATTTTAGTTGCCCTGCCTCTGCACTGCCTCCTGGAGTGGTGGCCATCTGTAAGCCCAGGGGCCCCATAATCTTCTATTGCCTGGGGGCCCCATAATCTTCTATTGCCCGGGGGCCCCATGAGTTGCCAGTCCACCCCTGGCAGTGTCTGTGTTGTAATGCATTTGTTCTAGATGTACATTTGTCCCAGGGATTGAGCTGCATGATTCCACCGACTATTCTATAAATCGGAATATTCTGGGTGATTTGTGATGGGAATAAGACATGCAGATACAGTACTTTTTACAGTACTTCTCTGATCAGTGGCAGTTCCCTGTGTCGTCCTCTAGATGGCGGTAGGATGCCTTGCTCCATTGTACACATGCTCTGGGAAGGCAAAGGGAACAGCTGTCCTATGATAAAGCGTCTTCTCATCTTCCATTCTCTCCCATTGTGTCGGGCTCATATGGCTCCTGGCATGGATCTGATGGCCCCGGGTCTTTTATTTCTTATTGCTGCTGCTTTTTCCTGCGTATCTGCAAGTAAGTCAATTATTTACTGTATATCCAATATGTATATATAGGTATATCCAACACAGGCACACAGCAAATCCCGTGTTTATTATGTAGACATGACACAGAGGGATCCAGCTGATCACTGTGATCCTATGATAGATATTCTCTATACAATTCTATATACTGTATGTCTATACCTTGCATTGTATACCAATCATAGACAAAATAATTGCTGTTTCCAAATGTAAAGATGGCTATGGAACATTATTTATTACAATTTATTCAGGTGTAAACATTCGATTTTTTTAAATCACATTTTCATGTTCTGGTGTTGTGTAGCCCTCCCTAATATTTTTTTTTTTAATTAAAAAAATTATATTAATTTAATTTAAATAGGAAATTCTTATTCTGGGCAAATAATAGTGATTGTCCATTTAATGTCCTACCTGCTCATTTGTCTGTCCTCATAAGCACAGATGACCTGCAGTGTCCATTGGCTCCTTCAGAATTATAGGAACCAATGACAGTTGGGCCTATGAAGGATCTGAACCTATTTATATCATGGCGGAGAGCAAAATGTTTCTGATCTGCTGCTCTGCACCCTTTTCTGACTTTGAGTTAACCATTTGATCCCCGGAACAGGGCTATCTTAATAGCATCATGGGCCCCTGGGCAAATAATGTTCTGGGGCCCCTACAATGATAACAGTGCAGGTAAACAGACATTAAAGGGGTGTTCCAGCCTTGTTTTATGTTTATTAAAAGTCAGCAGCTACAAAAAGTGTAGCTGCTGGCTTTTAATAAAACAATCACTTACCTGCTCCAGGGTTCCAGCGACGCACCGGCTGGGGCTCCGCTCCTCTCCCCCCCTCTCCGGCCGGCCGTCCTCATCAGAACTGTGGGCACCCGGCCGTGACAGCCTTCGGCTTCACGGGCGGGGCACCCTGTCTGCGCGCATGCGCGGAGCGGCACTGTGCATGCGCACGCGGCAGATTGGGCAGGCGATCGCATGGGACCTGTCATGTGTCCCATGCTATCGCCTACAGGGAGGGGGTGCTGTAGACGATTAAGCTTAATTCTCCTAACCAGCCCTCGGCGGAAGGAGGAAGTGGTACAGGAAGTCCCACTCCTCTGAAGCCCCCACTCCCCCCAAAAAAAATTACATGCCAAATGTGCCATGTAAGGGGGTGAGGAGTGGGATAAGCAGAAGTTCAATTTTTGGGTGGAACTCTGCTTTAAGTAGGTTAGAGTAATAGATGCAAAGGGGAGGCTCCTTAGTGCCATCATGGGACCCCAATTTTGGTACAGTGTGGGCTCAGGGACCAGCTGCTTTGAGGAAAGTACAGGGGCCCCCCCATGCAGCTGGGGCCCCTGGGCAGTGCCCAGGTGTGCCCTCTATTAAGACAGCCCTGCCCCGGAAGGATTTGCCCCATGACCAGGCCATTTTTTGCGATACGACACTGCATCGCTTTAACTGACAAGTGCAGTTGTGGTATGCTGTACACGAACAACATTTTTTGTTCTTTTTTATCTCCACAAATAGAGCTTTCTTTAGGTGTCATTTGATCACCTCTGCGGTTTTTATTTTTTGCGCTATAAACAAAAAAAGGGTGACACACAATTTTTTTTTTTTTTTTAAACTTTTAACCCTTTCATGACTAAGCCGATTTCTGACATTTGGTGTTTACAAGTTAAAATCTGTGGGCCAGATTCTCATAGATTTTGCTGGCGTAGCGTAAGCCATTTACACTACGCCGCCGCAACGTAACAGAGCAAGTGCCGTATTCTCCATGCACTTGCTCCGTAGTTTGCGGAGGTTGTAGTGTAAATGGCCCAGCGTAAGGCCACGTAATTCAAAGGGGGCAGCTTGTATTTAAATTAAGCGCACCCCTGCGTCGATCGAACTGCGCATGCGCCGGCCGGGGAAAAGGCCCAGTGCGCATGCTCCAGCTCATGTCGGAAAGCGTCGTTGAAACCGACGTCAAAACGACGTGATCGTCACTACGCAATGCCCTATTCGAGAACGACTTAGTTAAAACGACGTAAAGCGACGGGAAAAAGCCGACGCTGACCCGACACCATACTTAACATGGCATCCGACGGCACCCAACGGCATCCGATGGTACTGCGTAAGGTTACCCTACCTCATATTAGCAGGGGTAACCTTAACGGCGTTCGAAAACGACGTAAGCGACGACGGGGGGCGGCGTAAAAGCGTTCGGGAATCTGCGTAGTAGTCTCATTTGCATAGGCAAAGAGGAAAACAACGTAAAGGCCACCTAGTGGCCGGAGTTGTCATTACAACTACGATTCGCAAGTGTAATGGTATTACACTTGTCGGATCTTCACCCGTATCTATGCCTAAGTGATTCTAAGAATCACTCGCATAGATACCCGGCAAAAAAAACGGCGATACGACGGGGTATCTGAGATACCCCGTCGTAGCGCCTCTGATAATCTGGCCCTGTATGCTTTGCTAGAAAATTACTTAAAACCCCCAAATATTTAGCCAGATTCAGGTAGCCTTACGCCGGCGTATCTCCAGATACGCCGTCGTAAGTACAAATGTGCGCCGTCGTACTTTTACACTGATTCGCAAAGCTAGATACGCCGTAAAACAAGGCTTCAGCCGCCCAACGTAACTTGCCTACACCGGCGTATCTTGGGCGCATAGTTACGCTGGACGCATTTGGCGTTTCCATGTTAAATATGCAAATGAGTAAGATACGCCGATTCACGAACGTAGATGCGCCAGGCGGAAAAGATACGGAACAGCCGGTGTCTTTTACGTCGTTTACATAGTACTATGTGAATAGGGCATGGCGTAGGTTATGTTCACGTCGTAGGAATTGAGCCGGCGTATCTTAGGGAGTATATGCGACGTCATTCTGAGCATGCGCCATTTAATCAGCCATTCATTTGCATGGGGTCACCCTGAATTTAAATAGATGACGCCCCCCTCCTTCCTACTTTGAATTAGGCGGGCTTATGCCGGACAATTTACGTTACGCCGCCGCAACTTACGCAGCAAGTGCTTTGTGAATACTGCACTTGCCTCTCTAAGTTACGCCAGCGTAGCGTATTTGAGATGCTCTACGCCGCTCTAAAGATACACCCCTATGTAAATCCGGGCCATTATACATATATTTTTTAGCAGAGAATCTGGAGAATAAAATGGCGATTGTTGCAATATTTTATGTCACAAGTTATTTGTGCAGCGGTGTTTTAAGCGCAACTTTTTTTGAAAAAATAAACTTTCATGAATTAAAAGAAAATTAAAAAGTAAAATTAGCTTAATTGTTTTATATAATGGAAAAGATGATTTTACGCTGAGTAAATAGATACCAAACATGTCATGCTTTAGAATTGCACACACTCGTGGAATGGCGACAAACCACGGTACCTAAAAATCTCTGTAGGTGACGCTTCAATTTTTTTTTTTACGGTTACAGAGTTACAGAGGAGGTCTATAGCTAGAATTATTGCTCTCGCTCTGCTGATCGTGGCGATACCTCACATATGTAATTTGAACATCGTTTACATATGCGGCGCGACTTCCGTATGCGTTTTCTTTCCTGCGCGAGCTCGCGGGGACAGGGGCACTTTAAAAAAAAAATATTTCTTATTGATTTTATTGATTTTGATAATACAGGTATAAAATTGTGTTTCTGAAAAAAAAAATGGTAAAACTTTTATTGCTGTCATGTAAACATCCCTTGTGACAGTAATAAGTGGTGACAGGTACTCTTTATGGAGGGATCGGGGGTCTAAAAGACCCCCGCCCGATCCCTCCTTTACACTTTAAGGTATTCAGATCGCCGAAAAACGATTCTGATTCTGAGTACTGTGTATTTTTTTAATCCGGCGCCATTGGCAGCCGAGTAGCCCGGAAGCGACGTCATGACGTCGCTTCCGTGTTTACATTGAAGAGACTTAATCAAAGCCGTTTAGTCTCTCTCTAGGCGCTGAGGTGGTGCATCGCGGATCGGGTCTCCCGGAGGGACAGGAGGCCCGGTAAGAGCGGCGGAGGCCTCCAGGATAACAACCGACCGGCTTTATCACCGGAAAGCCGATCGTCTGCTCTAAAAAATGATACCGGATGATGCCTGCATGATTCCCCCATCAACCCCATCATGATTCCCCCATCAACACAGACAGTGCTGGCGGGGTAGTCCCTCCCGCCAAGCAATAATCTTCTTCCAGTGGGGGGGTGTAAATCTGACTGTCGACTGACAACCCCTCAGGAGCCTCCCCATGTGACTAGGGTGACCACATTCCCAAGCTACCATTCAGGGACACCTCCATTCCCAAAAATCAGCTTGTGCTGTAAAGAATAACAGCACAGTGATTGGACACAAGAGGCGGGATTTATGATTTCTCCAATCACAAGCAGGGGGGCGGGGATTGTGCTCCTCTAGGCATTCCCGGGCAGGACGAGTACTGTCAGGTAGTAAAGCGGTGATTTGGGGGCATCAGATTGGCCCGGGGGGTGGCTGTGTCAGTTTCATTCCGGCACACTGTATTGTCCATGAATAAATGTGCCCGGGACAGACCTGCAAAATGCGGGATTGTCCCAGGCAATCCTGGACACGTGGTCACCCTACATGTGACCCCCCCCCCATTAATGTTTCTTGGGTGTCTGGGACTCGTATGATGGGTGTTTCTGGGTAAAGGGTGAATCTCTGTTCTTCTCTAGCTAGTAAGAACTCAGAAACTACAAAGAAACAAACAGGAAGGGGCAAGCATCTAGTGCATTACAAAAGTAAAACTGAAAAAATAAATAAAGTGAGCGCTAAACAGAAAATGAAAATTAAATAACAGTTGCTAGCAAAAAAAAAGCAATATATCCAATCCTCCAAAGCAATAAACATAAAATATGCAGCGCTGTGATGCTTTTAAAACGCCAGTTATATAAACTTAAAAAACATAAAAAAGTCTTTGTGGCTACACAATTAAGTGCAGCAAACCCACTTTGATAATGCCACTCATGTGGAGTATGATGAATCCTGTGCTTTGATCCTTATCTGTGGAACTCCATATAGGCCAGAAAAAGAAAAAAAAAAAAAGATGAAAACGGAATTTCCACAGGATTGAGTACAAGGATTGCCACTCGTTTTATGTCACTTCACAGGGTAGAGCTTCATTCATATGTCCCAAAATACCAAAGGCCATAAACAAAAGATATGCCTCAAAGTGCAGTATTTATTGAAAGGAAATACATTGAACAGGTAAAATTGCATAAAAACAATATATCATGCCTCTAGACTCATATATAACACCGCCACGCGGACCTCCGCTGTGGCGGCACGAGCGACATTCTGGCTCTGAAATCCTACCCTTTGTGATTTGCATAAAAATGCATCCTCAAGGGCCTCTAACGTGTGGGACAGCGGCCATGTTTATGTAGACCAAACATGAAATGTAGGTCAGTGTAAATGTAAAACCAAAAATTATTTATTGAAAAATGTAAAACTTTCCAGTCCTGTCCTACTGTGGAGGACCTCTAAATGCTGGGATTGACTGCTTTTTTTCTAGTAAGAACTCACAAGCGACCTGTATTACATCACAATAAAGTTTAGTGAAAAAAAAACTGTAAATACAGGTGCGTTGCTAGATGGTAAAAAGACCAGGGGCTTCAGCCGAAGATGGTGTATGTCAGGGGTGGTGTGTCTGATGTGGCCCGCGACCTCCTGCTCTGGAATGGTGGGTTGGCAAGCCCAGATCGCAGGTTGCCAACCCGCCATACCACAGCATCAGTGTTATGAATAAAGCTGGTGGACGGTGGTAGAGCAAGAAAGCGGCTGTGGAGCAGAGCCCCATAAACCGATGCTTCCTCTACAGTGTCGGCTTTTGCCACAGGTGGAGTCTATGGCAAAGTTCAGCTAACCCACAGGATAGACACAGGTGCACTACGCTGCACCCGCAGTGTGGGTAAACCGCAGCACATCAGTGAGAAAGCAATTTTAAGCCCTTTTCACACGATTAGCCCAACCAAATGGGACCCTCAATTCACCTCTATAGAGTGACAGATGTCTGTCTACGCCTGCCTACCTCCAATCCAAAAAACAGAAGGGAATTTTTCCCCATTCATCTGGGCGGATCGGAGGGCCTATAGAGTAGCCGTGACCTGTCATCCGCCCGCTCCACTCATTGTGGCCCTCGACTGGTTACCAAGTTGCTTAAGTGGCCCTCGCTCTTCAAAAGGTTGGTGTATGTGATGCAGGCTTTTTTTTGGGCTGTGCTGTGACCTACCTGACATACACAGAACTACATACACTGACATACATACACTGACCTACCTGACCACATACACTGATGGTAGTGACCTACATACACTGACCTACCTGACCTACATACACTGACCTACCTGATATACACTGACCTACATACACTCACGGTAGTGATCTACATACACTGACCTACATACACTGACCTTCCTGACATACACTAACCTACTTACACTGACCGACCTGACATACACTGACCTACCTGACATACACTGACGGTAGTGACCTACATACACTGACCTACCTGACATACACTGACCTACCTAACCGACATACACTGACCTACCTGAAATTCACTGACCTACATACACTGACCTACATAACCGACATACACTGACCTACCTGACCTAAATACACTGACCTACCTGACATACACTGACCTACATACACTGACCTACCTGACCTACATACACTGACCTACCTAACTTACATGCACTGACGGTAGTGACCTACATACACTGACCCTACATACACTGACCTACCTGACCTACCTACACTGACCTACCTGACCTACATACACTGACCTACCTACACTGACATTTACATACACTTATGGGGGGGGAGAGCCGAGGAGCCTGGGGGGAGGAGAGCCGAGAAGAGAGAGAGGGGAGGAGCCTGTGCGCCAAGTGGGGATGTGGCGCGGTGGCTGCATTGTAATTCCCGCCTTCTGTAGCCTGCAGCGCCGATGGATGTTACACATCATGCGGTCCTGGCATTGGACCAGTGGGACGTCCATCATAGGCGATGCACAGGCTCCAGAAGGCGGGACCTGCTATGGCACTCGGCCGCACTCGGCCACATTCGGCAGCTCTCGGGATCAGATCGGTCCCGACGTTCGCCACTCGCTCGGGGCTAACGATAGAGACTGGAAATTATGAGACTCAGGGCTTTTCGGGGTCACATTTGGGGGGCTCTAGCCACCCCCTCCCAAAGCCACTGTGTAAATAGAAAAATAAAACCCAAGCACCTAAAAAAAATAATAATAATTTAAAAGCCCCTCTGCTACCATGTACACATGAGCATTAACACATGGGGGCATATATTTACTCTATATTTAAATGTGACAATATATTACATTTGTGTGTGCAGAAATGTACTTTAGTGTATAGATGAGAGATCTCGCTGTCTATGGCTTTATTTTTTGTTTAAAAGATTTTATTGGTATTTCAGAATAAATAACATAGTAAACGTATAATTAAATGTAGATAAAATAAAGTATCATAGGTAGTAGAATTGTAATATCAAATGAGAGAAAACAAGAATAGCAACAACATCAGTACATATTTTTGTTTAAAATAAAAATAAATGTTAACTTATACATCAGTAGTTTTCGAACTTTGGGGCAACAAAAACAAGAGAATAAAAATTGTAAATCATGGAATAAATCTAAAATAACAATATTAAATTAGAAATGTAATAAACAAAGGGTAAGAGGGGGAGGAAGTAGGGGAAGATAAAAAAAATAAAATAAAAAGAATTATCACCTCAAGTCTGATTCGAGGAAGGCTGAAGAGACACTGCCTTAAATTCATCAGTTTTAGTAAAGATTGTCCAGCAAGCCCATTTTTCGTAAAACTCTGTGGGAGAGTCTTTAGCCTGTAGAATTAGGTCTTCCATTTCAGCTATTCTGTCAATCCGTTGGAACCATTCAAAAAGCTAGGAGGAGATGTGTCTTTCCAATGGGTAGGGATACACAGTTTGGCTGCATTTATTAAATGTATTAATATAGGGCCAGATTCTTATAGAATTTCGCTTGCGTATCGTAAGCCATTTACACTACGCCGCCGCATCGTACTAGAGCAAGTGCCGTATTCTCTAACCATTTGCTATGTAGTTTGCGTTGGCGTAGCAAAAATGGCCCAGCGTAAGCCCACGTAATTCAAATGGGGCAGCTTGTATTTAAATTAAGCGCGCCCCCGCGTCGAACGAACTGCGCATGCGCCGCCGGGGAAAAAGCCCAGTGCGCATGCTCCAGCTCACGTCGGAAAGCGTCGTTGAAACCGACGTCAAAACAACGTGATCGTCATTTACGCAATGCCCTATTCGCGAACGAGTTAGTAAAACGACGTAAGCGACGGAAAAACCCGACGCTGACCCGACGCCACACTTAACATGGCATCCGACGGCATCCGACGGAACTTCGTAAGGTTACTTCTCATAGAAGCAGGGGTAACCTTACGCGGACGAAAACGACGTACGCGACGACGGGGCGGCGTAAAAACGATCGGGAATCGGCGTACTAGCCTCATTTGCATATGCAAATGAAAAAACAACGTAAAGGCCACCTAGTGGCCGGAGTTGTCATTACAACTACGATCCGCAAGTGTAATGGTATTACACTTGTCGGATGTAGAAGCGTATCTATGCCAAAGTGATGCTAAGCATCACGCGCATAGATACGAGGCAAAAAAAAACGGCGATACGACGGGGTATCTGAGATACTCCGTCGTAGCGCCGCTGAGAATCTGGCCCATAGTGTTTTTGTAAGTAGAATGAGGTAAGGCGGTATGATGAAGTAGGTATTGTGCTGCCGTAAACTCCAGGGAAAAAGTGGTGATAAGGGAGATAATACGGTGTACTTGTTTCCAAAATGCTTGTATAAGGGGACAATCCCACCAGATGTGTAGGAGAGTTCCTATCGAGTTTTTACAGCGCCAGAATATAGGTGGGGTTGAAGGGTGGAATTTGTGGATTATATAAGGTGTCCTATACCACCTTGAGTAAAGCTTATATCCATTTTCTTGAGCTAATGCCGCGTACACACGGTCGTTTTTTGCGATGAAAAAAAAAACAACGTTTTCTGTGAAGTAAAAAACTAAGTTTTTGAAACGTCACTTTTCAAAGACAATTTTGCATACACACCATCGTTTTTTCACAAAAAGCAAGGTTACATTCACCACTCTTTTCCATTGAAGCGAGCTTCATAACTAGCTTCTGGGCATGCGCGGGTTGAAAAACGTCGTTCTGAACGACGTTTTTTGCTACACACGGTGACTTTTTGTGAAACAAAAAACGACGTTTTGAAAAAAACGACACAAAAAATTCAAGCATGTTGGAATTTTTTTTTTGGTCGTTTTTTTTAAGACAAAAAACTACGTTTTGCCCACACACGATCAATTTAAATGACGTTTTAAAAAACGTCGTTTTTTTTTCATCGCAAAAAACGACCGTGTGTACGCGGCATGAGACATTCATTGAGCCTTTATGTATGCATCTAAATATGTGGGTCCAGTCACTAAGTGAGAGATCCAGATCAAGTTCCCTCATCCAGTGTTTGGCAGCATTATCTTCCCTAGGGTCAACACCAGAAAATAGTAGAGAGTGTGTTTTTGATATTAAATGTCTCTGAGAACCAAGATTGACACACAGCATCTCAAAGGGGGTTTTGTGTCTGTGCCATAATGAGGGTGATTTAGGCCTCATTCACACATAGCCGACTTCGACGCAGTCCGTTCCGACGGAGTCCGCCAGCTCAGCGGGAGATCAGTCCGCAGATCTCCGCTGAGCCGACGGATGACAAGCTCCGCTCTGCTCACTGAGCGGGGAGGAGCCTGTTGAGCCCCGCTGTCCTCTATGGAGCGATCTGATGAAAACAGACAGCATGTCCGTTTTCATCAGATCTTACCCGATCCGCATGGACGGATGGGGACGTGAGCCCCATACGTTTGTTTTTAGCGGATCGGATGAGGTCGGATGTCAGCGGACATGTCTCCGCTGACATCCGACGCTCCATAGACATGCATGGACCACCCGTTCAGGTCCGCCTGAAAAACTGACAGACGGACCTGAACGGATCCATGTGTGAATGAGGCCTTTAGAGTTGAGTAAAGAATTTTTAATTACTTCGTAATCCATGTTAGAGATTCAGAAGTCAGGGTATTTAAGACAGAATGTGGTATAGGGGATAAAATTACCATTATCAAAAAACAATTCTGCTCTTAATGAGGGGATTGTGGAAGGAACACAGGGGATCGGATCTAACGTATCAGGAAAAATATTTGAGTGTATAGGGATCGGTGGCTTTATTTTTAATTCATTACAACATCTACTTATGTTACACAACCATGTGATGGTGCGGATTCGCCTTTTGTCTGATGTCCTGTTTCAGTTCCTCATTTTCTGTATTTTTAGATAACTCCTACACCCTGAAGATGACGTCAGATGGTCCGATAACCTCAGGTGCCCTGGCTACTGTCAACGCCAGTTTGGGGATATCGAATGATGGCATGATTCTTATTGTGGACCCCAGACTTTATCATTTCCACTGGATCTACTCTCCGCTACTGCTCAGCCAACGCACAGAGAATGACACCAGTTCTGCCTTAACGCTGAAATGTCATAGCCCAGGAACTTACCCGGTTTCAGTCTGGGTAACTGAGAGGAGTTGCCCCTCATGTGGGCCAATTGCTAGGAACACCACAGAACTCCAAGTGACAAGTAAGCACCGTTGACTTATCAAATAAGTGATTTTAACATTCCATCATACTCTTCTAGCTGGAGGAGCGCTATAGTTGTCACTTACATCAAGCCAATATTCCAGCCACATGACACGCATAAAATTGTCTGAAGATAGATAATTCCTTGTTGGTAGCAGCAACCAGTCTGTCTCCTTTGCTGGGTCCATGTAGATCTGGGTTTTCAAATCTAGCCACTGTTTTATCAGACCCACTCATGTAAGAGAGGACAATAATGGGGATCCCGATGTAAAAGGGACACTAATGGGGACCCTAATCAGGGGAGGGCTGGCAGCCTTAGGCCTGGGGGGCAAGTCCAGTCAAGTGGCCCATAGAGCGTGGAAAAGTGATAGATCGAGGAAAACAGTCTAAGATTTTTCATGATCACAAGAGTCCGCACAGAGGCCCCTCTTACATCAGAGTCCGCACAGAGGTCCCCCTTACATCAGAGTCCGCACAGAGGTCCCCCTTACATCAGAGTCCACACAGAGGCCCCCTTACATCAGAGTCCGCACAGAGGCTCCCCTTACATCAGAGTCCGCACAGAGGCTCCCCTTACATCAGAGTCCGCACAGAGGCCCCCCTTACATCAGAGTCCGCACAGGCCCCTCTAACATCAGTGTCCGCACAGAGCCTCCCCTTACATCAGTGTCCGCACAGAGCCTCCCCTTACATCAGTGTCCGCACAGAGGCCCCCCTTACATCAGAGTCCGCACAGAGGCCCCCCTTACATCAGAGTCCGCACAGAGGCCCCCTTACATCAGAGTCCGCACAGAGGCCCCCCTTACATCAGAGTCCGCACAGAGGCCCCCCCTTACACCAGAGTCCGCACAGAGCCTCCCCTTACATCAGAGTCCGCACAGAGCCTCCCCTTACATCAGTCTCCGCACAGAGGGCCCCCTTACATCAGAGTCCGCACAAAGGCCCCTCTTACATCAGAGTCCGCACAGAGCCTCCCCTTACATGAGTGTCCGCACAGAGCCTCCCCTTACATGAGTGTCCGCACAGAGGCCCCCCTTACAGCAGAGTCTGCACAGAGGCCCCCCTTACATCAGAGGCCCCCCCTTACATCAGAGTCCACACAGAGGCCCCCCTTACATCAGTGTCCACACAGAGGCCCCCCTTACATCAGTGTCCACACAGAGGCCCCCTTACATCAGTGTCCACACAGAGGCCCCCCTTACATCAGTGTCCACACAGAGGCCCCCCTTACATCAGAGTCCGCAAAGAGGCCCCCTTACATCAGAGTCCTCGTGTCTGTGCAGAAAGAGAAGGGGATGTCAGCGCTGGTGTGTGCTGAGGCTCAGCTGAGTGAGACAAGATATAGCTCAGCTCTGCAGCCATCTACCTCGGAGCTGACACAGGCAGGGCTGCACAGTGGGAGGTGAGCAGCGGCCGTGACCTGTGTTAACATTGCTCCAGCAGGCATATTCCTGCTCTGCAAATTCAGCATTTGGTAGTGGCGGCCGGTGGGTGTGCATAGTGTCACCAGCCCAGGGGGAGATTTCCACCCTGCCCCCTCTGCCAGCCCTCCCCTGACCCTAATGTAAGGAGGACGCCGATTATTATTATTAACCACTTGCCAACTGTGTCACACAGATATACTGCAGCACAATGGCTCTCCTGGGCAAAATCCCGTACAGGTACGTTCTACCTGGTTATGGCCACCAGAGGGTGCGCGCGCCCGCTGCATGGCGTAGGACCCGATGCGCGTGGCTGGCGAGCTCCCGGGAACAGGGATTTGTGTTTGTAAACACACAAATCCCTGTGCTGTCAAAAGAGAGGAGCCATATTGTTTCTTCCTACGAAGTATATCGTGATTCAAAACCCAGACTGTCAAGGTGAATCCTGGGCAGGTGGCAACCCTACAAACCCCCCCCCTCCCATCCCTAAACACTCACATGGCTCCTCTCACTCAACCAGCACTCTCCCGTCGACAGCCCTGCTCTTCTCTCTTCCTCTCCTCACAGTTTGAAAGACTTAAAATATTGCAAGCACCGTCTTGTTATTCTCTAGGGCAGGGGTGGGCAACCTGGGGCCCTCCAGCTGTTGTAGAACTACAAGTCCCATGATGCAAGCCTTGCAATGCCTCATGGGAAATATAGTTCCACAACAGCTGGAGAGGCCCAGGTTGCCTACCCCTATTTTCTAAAAAAAAGTATATATAATGCTTGGAGGTTCTAAGCAATTTTCTAGCAAAAAATACAGGCCCAGATTCATAGAGCAATTACGCCTGTCTAACTGGTGTTAGACAGGAGTAATTTCAAATTTTGCGCGCCGTATCACTAGTTTGAATCCTCAAACCATGATACGGCGGCTTCGGGCTTCGATCCGAGAGGCTTACGTCTTCGTAAGCCTTCGGATCTACGCTTCGATATTTTTGCGGCCGCTGGGAGGAGTTCGCGTCGTTTTGATGCATCGGGATATGCAAATGAGTTTTTTACGGCGATCCACGAAGATACGAGCGGTCTTCGCAATCGCTTACGTCTATTTTTTTTTTACGTACTGTTAGACCAGCTTTTTGCTGTTCTAACGGTGCGTAGCCCATGTTAAGTATGGCCGTCGTTCCCGCGTCGAATTTAATTTTTTTTTTTTTTTTTTTTACGTAAGTCGTTCGGGAATAGAAATGTCCGTAAACGACGCTACTCAAACAACGAATGACGTAACGACGTGATTTCGCGCAATGCACGGCGGGAAATTTGCGAACGGAGCATTCGCAGTTCGATCGCCGCGGGAACGCGCCTATTTTAAATGCTTCACGCCCCCTACTCGCGTAGATGGATTGCGACGGGAGAAATACACTACGCCGCCGTCGTTTACTGGACAAAATCTACCTGGATTCCACGTAGAGCCAGGTAAAAAACGGCGGCGTGGTGTATTTCTGATACGCTACGAGAATCTAATTCTCTCTGAATCTGGGCCACAGATTTTAACTTGTAAACAACAAGTGTCAGAAATAGGCTTCGTCTTGAAGTGGTAATTTTTTGGAAATTCATCAGGGTGCTTGTTATATTCTCATATTGTAATCTAATGACTCTTCCTCAAGATCTTCATTAATTGTTTTGGAAGCTACCACCATAAGTAACTGGTACCCAACTGATGCCAGCAAAAGTTTAACAAAACTTTTTTTTGCCCACACAGAAGACATTGTAGGACATTTCACAGCATTACAGCCACAAGTAAATGGCACATCCCTAAGCAATGGCACCTTCCTGGCCACCAACAGTACGGTGGAATTACTGTTCTCTATTCAAGACCCAAGTGACTTCTTCAAGTCAGCCGAGTTCAGCTACACATGGAACTTTGGAGATAGGTATACTTAATGAACTGTAATAATTACTAATATCGTGTTTATGTCTAAAACTTACCATGTAGGTATTTTCCCTCTCATTTTTGAACATGTGAAGTTTTATTAGTAAGCCAAGGTGTTTAGCAGGGAATTCTGGGTTAGATGTGGGTGGGTCTGTTGTCTGGAGCTCGGTGGGTGGAGTCGTGATGTCAGTAGACTCCCCACCCTCCTCTACACTCCCCTTACACTAAATTCTGCTATGATCACTAACATCCAGTCAAAATCCAGAAAAGTAACCACATGACTTCAGAAAAGGAGTGGGGGTGGGAATTAAAAAATAACGCCTGTCTGAAGCTAGTGCATGAGATATATAAATAACCTGTCACTCACAGCAAGGGGGCGGAACTGACTAAGATTTTTCTCTGTAAGTCCGTTATATTTCACTGAACAAAAAAAGAGGATTGCTCAGAGCTGGATTAACTCTGTGTGGCAAGACTGGGCACAGATGATAGGAAATCTTATATTGGACATTTTGGCAGCAAAGAATTTCCTTTTTTTCTGGTTTACATCCACTTTAAGCTAGTGCATTGTTGGTTCACTTACCCTTTCCTTCGATTTCCCTTCTAAATGTTTTTTTTCTTTGTCTGAATTTCTCACTTCCTGTTTCTCCTCAGTAAGCTTGCCCCCATCATTTGAGCCATTCTGGGGGGTTAGTCAGCATGCTTTCCCCTTCCCTTGGGACTACATCCCTGTGGGGAGATTCTGTGCGTCTTGGGATGTAGTCCCAAGGGAGGGGGCGAGCACGCTGACTGTAAATTGCTGTTAATTGCCTCCAGCATTGCTCCTGTTCCTTCTTGCTGGAGGCTGCCATTTTGCTGAAGCCCAGAGCCCCTGAACAGCAGTAATAAATATAAATCCATCGATTTAGAAGTTTCAAAAAAGTTACATTCCTGGAATGCCAGGATTGATAACTGTCACATTTGCTTGTTTCCTCAATCAAGCTGTGAAACGATTAGGCCCCTTTCACACGGACGGATATAATGGTGTTTTTAGCTGCGGATTTTCTAGTTTACTACCGCAGCTAAAAGCACACAATGCTTTCCTATGGCCCCATTCACACACAGCGTTTAGCTGCGATTTCATTACATGCGGTTTGGTGCTAATAGAAAAAATAGAATTGAATGCGTCCAGGTGCGATTTAGCGCAGCTATATGCACTTAACCGCAGGTAATCGCAGTCTTTTGTGTCAACTGTGGATAGCAGCGTGAGAAAAAAAAAAGAACAGGAAGCACATTATAATCAAAAAAATAAAAGGGTTGCTATGGAAATTACTACCGCAGCTAAACGGGGGCCGCATGTAACCGCACGTAATCGCAATGTACAAATGCAGCTAATCTCAGTGCTCAGAGCCTTGAATTTCACTGAAAATATACACGCTTTTAATTGCGGCAAAACTGCCGTCCCTCTGAAAGGGGCATTAAATGGCTAGTGTCATAACTGATTACACGTGCAGCACAATGGTGGTGGCAGATCAAACAGAAGCAGCTTCCTTGGCTGTAAAGGATAAGAGGGTTAAATTCCACTATAGGGCTGTCAGCAGTGTATTACTGGGTTTTAAACATTATAGACACTCATTTTTAATGTTTTACCAGCCATACCTGCAAAAGTGACCAGCCTGAAGTGATCTAGCAGGACTTTATTCTCTTTAAGGGGAAAAAGTTGCATAATTATGACGTGAATAGATGTGGTTGTATCACCTGAATTATATAAAAAAAAATTGAGAATGGATATGATTTTTCATATGTACAATATGTACCAGTTAAAGGATCACTAAAGGATTTTTTTTTTTTAGCTAAATAGCTTCCTTTACCTTACTGCAGTCCTGGTTTCATGTCCTCATTGTTCGTTTTTTTTCTTTGAAGTTGCTGTAATTCTGCTCTGATCTCCACACTTCCTGCTTGTCTGGCTCCTTATGAAAAATCTCATGGCACCTTTTCACTGTGGTCCAAGCTGTGTGTCTAAAACTCCTCAGAACCAATCAGATTCATTTTAAAAACAAAATACTGCCCTGGATTTGTTTGTTTTTGTTCTGTGTGTCTTCTGTACTTCACAGAAACATGAAACCAGTTAAAAAAACGAAAGTGAAACTAGAGGCACATTATATGATTGATTTTTTATCTATTTTTAATCATTTTTAAAAAGGTAACTTATATGTCTCTAAACCT